>CM035817.1:39134514-39507014 GCA_020458035.1 Magallana ariakensis
AAATGGTCCTAAGCCACAATGTTTAAATGTATACAGGGAAATATTCGAACCCGTTTTATTTTCGCCCCTATCGCCCTCGTGGTCAGCGGGCAAATTTAAGAGTATTTAAAGGTCATAACAGACAATATCTGGAATAAATTTTGTTATGGATGAAAATAAATTTGTTTTCTATAACTGAAAATTTTTATATAAGTATTAATTATAATAAAATTCGCAAGGTAACTGGCACTACAGCCTATCGAAAGTTGGCTTCGTGTAAAAGAACCATACAAGTATGATGACTTTTCTCCCTTTATTGATGACGTCAGAAGAGACAACTTTGACGAAATTTAGTGGAATATTTATTTAAAAAACCGTATTGTTATCTGTCTAGTTTGTTTGATATATACCACAGATGTTCGGGGACGCCCCCCCCCCCCCCCCCCATATTCCCGAGTTATGATTTTAATCATTTATTTAATAATAATAAAAAAGCTATGTATAAAAAAATATATACCACTGTACCAGTAGTATATATTTTTTTAATTTATAGCTTGTTTCGGGTTAATTGTGAATTTTTTAGTGAAGCATACATTAACATATAATTAAAAAAATAAATGATGATAAAATAACTCGGGAATGTAGTGGGTGAATATTATGGGGACCGTCCCCAAGCACCTGTGATATATACATCAAAATTGTTCAATGCCGGTTTATAACTGCAATGTTAGAAGTCTGCAGAGGGGTGTTTCGATGTACTTATTCCCAAAGGATCCAAAATTCAGGAAAATTTGGATGTAAAACCTACGCAGAGACTGCTTCGCAGTTGCCGATTATTCGAAGCTGTGCGCCGAACATTTCACGCCTGATCACTTTAAAATACATCCCACTTTAGTCACAGGGGCTTGTGTGGATAAAAAAGGGGGTACCTTAGAGGAAAATAACGTCTAAGATACCCCCTTTTTTATCGATGTTCTTCTCTACACAAGCCCCTGTGCTTAAGCAGAGGACGACAGAGGTACACTGTCAATAAAACACGTACTATATCTAACACAAATTAATATTATATGCGTTGTAGGGCGAATATTTATTAATATAATTCTAAAATAATTCTAATTTTGAGATGTACATGTATAACTAAGAACAATTAGCGTACATATAACAACAAACAATAAAATTAAATAAATAAAATTTCGATCTGCTGTCATACATGTACTAGGCGCATATTCAGGTATGGTAAATGTTTTATAGTCGATGTTACTTAATTTTATTGTACTAATGAATAAAATGTTCTAGCCTATTTTATTGTCAAAATAGATGCAAAACGAAAATATTCAATTAAAAAACGAGAGAAAAACAAAGTAATGATAACAATTTACACCCCACCCAATTCACTTTAATATATAGTGGTACATGTTAAAGTATACGCTTTTTTTCAAACTTGTTGAGTTAAATTGTTCAACAAACCTTACCCTGTCATCTTTAGGATTTCTCTGTTGTATGATAATTGTATCAAATAAATGTGAATAGTCTTCCAGTGGCAAAACCAGATGTTGAAAAATTTAAGAATCAAAATAAATTAGTCAGAAGTCATGCCATTCTGTACTTAAAAAAACCCTCACATTCCTACACATCAACTTACAATAATTAACAGTAAAAATCTTTTTATTTTTTTATTTGTATTCTGTACAATATACCAGTATATTTTTTTAAACAAAATCTTTCTCCTACCTTCTCCCCATCCAGAGCTTGTCTGTTGGCCACACATCCCCAAGTAGCCACCCCTATTACCACCACGTCCATCTTACGACCCGACGTGATGATGTGGTCCTTGACAGCATCCCCCACGAATTCCATCACCCCTGTTTTTGTCCCTCCAGTGATGATCCAAGCACCTGTTAAAAAGATATTATAATCCGGAAATGGTCGTTATTGGTATTAACTACCCTTTATTTTTCTAGTATTCTTATGATAGTTCGAATTTTGAAGTTTGCTTTCTTCATGCACAAAAGGGACAACATAAAGAACACGAACTAATTTTAAATAATATGTATCAAATAACCTTAAAGGCAGGCAAATTTTAATATTTCCCAAGCTATTTACACCACAACCGGTACACACACCACAATTTGCTGGAGGAAAGGTGTTAAAAGTTGTGCCTCTACCAAAGCAATTTGTTTTCTATAACATAATCATATTAAACACTGTTTAAATTTCCCAATGAAATACTTATAGGCGGGTATATACGGTATGTGAATGGTTAAAACTTACATGTTGATGTTGCAGCTTTCATTAGACCTCTTTTAAACGTCTCCTGCATCTTGGGCTTCATGTTAAACCGCTTAGCACCACCGGTGACTGAGATGACTAGCTTTGGTCGATCCAGATGCCACTGATTAATCATCATGTCCCAGACAATGTCAGCTTCGGTATCTGGTGCACAGCGAAGGTACTGAAAGAGTTAGCATGGGTTGTAGAATACGTGTATTTCATTTAGAAATAAAACATAAAGTACAATAATTTATTTGTCAGAAAAATTAGGATTTAGAAGACATGTGTAACATCCGTTAATGACACAACGCCGATTAATGATATAAATAGCATTAAGCGTTCCAATTGCAACGCTTAATGCTAAAAATTCTTGCATTAACAGTTGGCATGTCCAACTGATAATGATAAATCACCGCTTAATGATAGAATTGTATCATTAAGCGTCATAAATGCACAGCAGCCTTAACGCTTAATGAAACAAGCAAATATCTACACCCTCAACCGCTAATGATACAAACTTTATATCATTAAGCGTTTCAGTCGCACCCTTTAATGATAAAAAATTGTGTACATGAATGAAATTAAATCTTTCCATTTTCTTCAATTTGCTCAACAATCATAATTTTAGTTTTTAATCAAAATTGTATATAGGAGTTCCGGCACGCATAGTCACCGATTATCTTTATATTGCATACAGTGATACATATTGTTGAAATAAGAAGCTAGATAACATAAATTTGTTGCTAAGGGCTACCGTTGCCATGATATCGGAGACCAAAGATACAAAAATGGCAAATCTTATCAACTTTGAAGCAACATAGGAAGTAATTTCAGCTTGTTTATGTTATGAACAGTAAATTTTTAAAATAACTATTTGGTCAATTTTCAAATTAAAGAAAAACATTGATGGGAAAATCAACATCTAAAGAATGTTTCCAAGGAAAGCGAAAACTATTTTGAAAATCTATTTTCGTATTTTAAAATACTATAGATGTTTTTTTAGAATCAAACTCATAGATGTATTTCAAATATGCACGTCATATAAAAATTTGAAACATGCTTCTATGGAACAAGGTTAAAAAAAGGAAGTAACTTAGTTAATTCCTCTGAACAAATAAATTATTCATCCGAACAAATCCTAATTCGTCCGAACAAGTAACTTCTTAGTATTTTTCCGAACAAATAAGATTAATTTTTTTTTCATCTGGCTCTTCCATGCCGAATACAATCATGTCATGGACAAAAAAAATGAAGAACTAAGATTATGAAAGAGGCAACTTTTTTACTACCGAAAACTTTTTTAATGACCAAAATCAAATTAATTAGTTCATTTTTAGTACCATTTATATTTATTTAAAGTCTAACTAAAGGACTTCTTGGTCTGTATGGATTTTTTATTAAGAAATAAAGGAATGAATTACTGATTGACATATCAAATAAAATAACTTAGATGCATGTAAGTGTTAGTTATATTATTACAACGGTAACTTGATCAAAAGGGTCGGATTACGTGGAGTTGCCAGGTGCATTCATCAGATCAGAAGTAACCCATAGCGTCGAGTTTGATCTAATGATCTTCGCCTTGCAACGAGACGTCATCTGATTCTTTAGATCATGATCCTCTATAATAATGAATTTATATCCTTTCCACAAGGTAAAAAATCAAACAAAACCACTATATTTATTGAACACAAATTATTCCAAATAAACATTTTAAAAATGCAAGTAAAAATATCTATTGTGTACTATGTCATAAGCTTCAGATAGTGGAGGTAATACATGTAACTTCGCTTTGCTTCGCGTCTCGTTTGATATGATGATTCAGACCTTGTGTTTTATACATACGTTTATTTTATTGATAAAGACAACTGTATTATATATTTCATTCATATGGAATTAATTCTTCTTTTCTAAACTGAGTGTTATTTTATGTTTGAAATTTAATTTGTTTGATCATTGTAGAAAGACATTGCCGCATCTGTTTGTGATCTCTCATGTTAACATCTCCCTCCTCTCCCCTATCCATTTCTCACAGTGATCCCCTGTTTATTGCCATTTGTTTATTTTCGTTTATCTGATTGATGGTCAGATCTTAGACTGGTGTGTCTTTGAATTTATTATGGTAATTCCCTCCTGTATCCTGTTCTGAGTATTTATGTCTTTGAGCGTTCCAAATTTTGGTTCCATTTTTAAAGTTATTTGATTGGTCCTTTATAGAAAAAGAGGAGGAGTTGTCAAAGATGAGACATGCGGGATAGATAATTATTTTACACTCTCACTTTGGATTTCTTGTAAAAATGATGTTTGTTTAATTTGTGATTTTGGACTTAAATAAATTCTAAATTTTCAAACCGGATATTCTTATTTACGCTACATTACGTAACCAATTTACCTAATCACAACATGGTGGGGAATTTACGTAATCACAACACTTGGGACTCCACATGATCATAGACGCAAGGACTTTATTTCGCGATTAACTTCCGATAAACTATTTCGCGACGACTAATATTCGCGACCAAACCTTATCCAGACCCGTGTTGTTATACATGTAACAACCACACGAAAAGGAATGGTTTGTGGCGCAAAATACATGTATACGCGACTTCAAGGCTCTCGTGACCTCGCGAAAATGTCTTGCACGCGAATAAATGATGGTTTACAGTATATGCATCACCGGAAATATAAATATTTCGCTTTTTAAGCGGTTATCATATACGCTGAACGCTTTATGGCATTTAACTAAAACAATAACGCAATTGAATGCTTAGTCACAGTTCAACCTTTAATTGAACAAAATATTGAGCGCCCTGAAAGCTGGGCCAGTAAAAAGTGTGTTTATCACTTTTTTTAAACAAAATTTTAAAATTCCCTCTTTAATGTAATATAGTTATTTTATAGACCGTAAATACATTTACCGAATTTTGATCCACACTTTGAAAACAAAACGACATATTTAATGAAAAGAATAAACAGGATCAGTAGTATGAATAATTAAAGATTTGGGAGAAAAATAGTTGTTCATCGTGTCATTTAATGATATCGTCCTAAAAAAATACAAGTGATTTTAAAATGAAAATATGCATGCAAGATAATACCTGAATAATTATACAACAGAAAAACACGATTATAGCAAAGTATCAGGGACCAGTGGATTCACATCGTTATTATCGTATAACGAATTCGTAATGAGTCTAGTGAATTCGCTATACACGTGTATATATTCTTCAAGATGACTATCATTTGTGGTTACTGTGGCATCAAGTAAAATATCTACTTTAGAAACCTTGAAGGGGCATGATCACGATTTTGGTCAAAAATTATTTTTCCGATTATAATGTTTACAATGCTTCAGTTAGGCATTTTTTTTAATAGGCAGCGAAAAGTTTAGCGTCATTCGTTGAGTTATGAACAAGTTACAGAGCTTACAATTATTTGCTATGTAAACAAAGTTTTTGTTTAAATTTTGAATGTTGAAGTGAAGATGCCAGTTTTAGGCCTTAAATGAATATGTTAAACGTAAGAAACTAGTTATGCTTAAGTCTACGACTGACTTTCAAATTTCAATTGATCATTAGAAATGCATTCCTAAAGCATTGTAAATAATAAAAACAAAAAAATATAATTTCACCAAAATCGTGACCATGTCTCTTTAAATACACAAATGGTAATGACCCGCATTAGTGTACTATTTTATGGAATACTTGTTGCAAAGATAATTAATTCTAAAGCCATGCAGTGTGAACGCCAAAGAAAATATATTCATCTGTTATAATTAAACATGTATTCAAAATAAATTTGTTGAAGTATTTCTCCTCTCTAATAACTATATCCAATAATATATGTCCATTGCATGCACAGTGTATATCCGTGCATGATCACCATTACATGCAAACAATATTGAAAATTTAGTTCACTTTTGTTTTGCGATTTCGAACAGCGTTCAAAGACCTATTCATCGTTGCGGTGTGTGTTTGTGTGTGTGTGGGGGGGGGGGGGGGGTGGGTGACAAAAGCTTAATGATTTGAATGATTTGAATGATTTGATTGCACAGTCTCAATATTTTTGTTTTGTATAATGTAGTTATTGTACGCAACTGATATACCGTTTGATTTGTCTATCATGGTGTTCATACGTATAATGTTTAATATGTATGACAGAAATCCGAATAAATCTTAAAGGGGAATCAATTTTTTTAAATGTTGACGGCATGTGTTCAGAACTACGTGTATTCTTACGAAATTTCCATATATATATTTCCGCTACCTTTAAGCAGATGGTCTCCCATAGGCAATTCCGCAAAAATCACGCAGTTGTTTCGAAAAATCTACATATTCAAGGTTTTTATGCGCTGATTTACTTGTGTATAGACAATCATGTAAAAGTGTGTATGCATTCTCTTCTGTTTTGTTGCAGAAAGCCACGCTGAAATAGTTACAATCGATGCGCTAGGTCGTTGATCAAAAGGCTGCAATATTTACGGTTTTGACCGTCTTAAATTATTAATTTAACGGTAAATTGAGAATTTTCAAATTCTACAAAGCATTATTTTTGCAAAATTCATTCTTTTAATTTTACAAGAAAATTCACATAAGTTACTGGAAAATTTTCATTTCATGGTATTTGCGCAAATTCACATAAGTTACTGGAAAATTGTCATTTCATGGTATTTGCGCAAAATGAGCTGTAGCGTCTCTTTACTATAAATATTTTATGTCCAAATTTTTTGGAAACTCTTAAAAATATATTTGATTACTGATTTACTCTTTACAATCGAATATACATTCTGTAAAAAAAAAAGAGCGACAACTATGATACAATTCTATCATTAAGCGGCGATGTATCATTAACAGTTGGACATGTCAACTGTTAATGCAAGAATTTATAGCATTAAGCATTGCAATTGCAACGCTTAATGCTATTTATATCATTGATCGGCGTTGTATCATTAACCGTTGTTACATCCCTGCTTATGAAATATCAACCTTTTCAATCATATGGAAAATGAAAAATATAGTCTGAAATTCAGCTTCTGAACTATGACTACAAGATGTTTTCTGGTTGTTAGTTAATACAGTACTGTAAATCTTAGATAATTCATGTGGAGAGAGAGAGAGAGAGAGAGAGAGAGAGAGAGAGAGAGAGAGAGAGAGAGAGATGGGTTGGTGTCATTGACAAATCCCTGGGATGAAATTAGCATTGAGAGAAGCATTTACTTACTGGGGAGTCATTGACTTCACTTCCAAACCCTTCGAATTTTATAATTCCAACAGAATGTGTGTTAAGCTTGTAAGGATGATCATGGTGTTTTTCTGAACTTCTGAACAAAAAAAAAACCAAATCATTTACATGTTATGCTATCTAGTAAACTAACAATAAAACACCCTGGCTGCTTGTGACAGTAGTAATGAAAACTTTCATAGAAATAGGTATGCATATTAAACTGAAATTTAATTGAATGCTAATACTTAGTTCAACAAATTCATAGGTTTTATATGTTTTTATCATTCTAAAAATATTTTTCCGGTAGTCATTTAGAAAGCCATACTTAGGATCTCCTATCCTAATTTTGTTCTGTTTTACAAAATCCCTGAGCGATTCCTACAAAAAGAAAGAACACATACAATACCGTATAATAATCTACATTGGTAATATACAAATTAACAAAATTTCCACCTAAGTCAGTTATGTACATATGTAGTACATGTTTTTAATATTATTTACCACCAGATTCAATGAACAAACATGATTGTATATGTATACGATTTTTGTGATATCTTAAAGGGACATGGTAACAATTTCGGTCAAAATAATTTTTTTCGATTTAAATGTTTACATTGATTCAGTAAGGCATTTTTAACAGGCAATCAAAGTTGAGTGTCAACCGTTGAGTTATAAGCGAGTTACAGAGCTTACAATTCTTTGCTATGTAAACAAAGCCTTTGTTTACATTTTTAATGTGGAAGTGAAAATTCCAGTTTTAGACCTAAAATGAATGTTGAAAACATTAGAAACTGTTTATCTATGCTTAAAATCAAAATCAGCTTGAAAAAAGATTTTTGCTGGTATATTGAACATTTGTAAACAAAAACAGAGCACGGGCCTTGTTTACATGACAAAGATTTGGAGCCCTGTATCTTGCTTATAACTCAACGACTGACTCTCAAATTTCAGTTGAAAATTAGAAATGCATTCCTAAAGGATTGTAAATAACAAAACCAGAAAATAGAATTTGATCAAAATCGTGACCATGCCCCTTTAAAGCTAATTTAATTACAACTTTTCTATATTATTTCTCATGAAAAGCTGAAATGTTTACCATTGCATGTAGAAAAGAAATAACTTTAAAGGCAGGAATTTATATTTTCATCAAACATATCAAATACATATTATTCTGTACAAGCAGTATAAATACATATAAGAAAATTACAGGAGTAAATAGGTCTTCTTTATCTCAAATGTTACCTGATTAAGACTTGATGCTTCAAACATCAAGGATGATCTCCTAGAAGTTCTCTTCTTTAAGAATCCCACCGGGCCTTTCCTACTCTGTCTAATTTCATCAATGGAATCCTTGTCCTCGTCTTTCATGGTATTAATCCCCTTACATTGTCTTTTCGAAGATCTTGAAAGTGGATCACTGACTGTTAAAGTGCTACTCCCGTCTTGAGACCTATCTTTATCTCTCTTGTGTTTTTTGCTTTTGGATTTTTTTGACTTCTCTGAGGGTCTATAATCACCAGAAAATTGGCCCTGCTCGTGTAAACTTTCGATCATGTCATTATAATTTGCTTGAGTTCCGCACCTTGGAGTTCTCAAGTTACTTTCTAAATACACATCACTGTGATCCCGATCGAATTCCATCGGATGTTTATCTGAGGTTACTTCCATTAGCTCTGCTGTATTCTTGTATCTTAACTTTCTAACTTGTGTCAGTTCCTCGTCAGAACTCCTCCGAGCACTCCCCACTGGAGCATTGTGAGTTTGGTGTGAGCTTCTGTGTGGAGGATCGGACATTCCTTGTTTTTGGCTTAAAAAATCCATGTATTTGTTAAATTGTATGTGAGCTCTTAAGACTCGGAATGAGTTGTAAATTGTCTAATTCTCTATCTGAAGAAATGCTGAATTTTCTTCTAACAAAATCTTCATCACTTATCCTCTAATAATCCTCATGCTGAACTAAAAAGAAAATCGTTACAAAAACATGTATAATTATATATGAAACACATTAAAATGCATCTATCAAAACCTGCCTCTGACAAACTCAACTATCCAAATTAATTACCGTAGTTATCTTTACACAGAAAAAAATAATAAATTGACAACATAGCATCATACTTTTAGATTAATATCATATATATAATATAAACACGTTAAAATTTATTTGATAAAAAGAATTGTTATACTCAGTAGTATATTCTCACTATATAACTTTATATAGACGAATAGTCAATAATTGTAATATTATTATCTTTTGAGAAGTCGACAGGCATAAATAGGCTACTCCGTTTACTGTGTCGATGATGCTAAAATCGTGTTTTATATGCATATTTATTACACATAGAATTTACACATAGAATTATAATGCTTCGAATATCATATGATATAAGAATGATCTTATTTAAGACACGAAAAATGTGATTCTAAGTTCTTCCATAGTGCTTTTTTTTCAATGCTGGATTTATTCCCGCACTCATGTGCAGTGGCGTTATAAATGGCGGATCACATTAATATTCATCAGACCTGTAGCAAAGTTTAGAGTCAGACAAATACCTAAAGACAGATCATGTTTTATGGGCCAAGAATTTGTGAAACGTCTAATTATAAGAAGCATGATGTATATTTTTACTCAAACTCATGTCAAAAATTTTTCTCAAAATACGCAACATATAGCCTACCTTTAATGTTTAAATATACCATAAATATTTAAGTTAGTGAAGTCTTCTTATTTTTGAGATGGTTGACGGATTGTTATTGTCATTTTTTCATTGTAGAAAGATGAAATCAATTTGTATGTACACACAAAAAATCGATATTGTTGATTTATAGTCATGCATCTTGCGTTGCTGGCGTCAGTCAGGTCCTTTTTATCCCAATCCCTGCACACAAGGAAAAATCAAAAAATACCCCTCTAATTTTTTCCTTTTTTAAAGTTTTAAATCTCGATTTGCTTGACGAGATATTTTGGGGATGGGTTCTTCTCTATAAAAGCTAAATGCCCCTTGAGAACCTGCGATTATATCTCACAAAAAAATAATATAAATGTAAACAATGTTAGTTCATTGAAGATACAGGTTTTTTTAAGACAACCAACTAATGTCGATATCCTTTATTTGAAGGGAAAAAAATGAAAGTAATATTAGATGTATCTATTTTAACATAATATTACGTTCGGGTTTTTTTTTTTGTTGTTTTTTTGTTTTTTTTTTTTTGTTTTGTTTTTTTTTTTTTTGGTTTGTTTGTTTGGTTTTTTGGGGGTTTTTTTTGGAAAAGGTGCCAACAATGGACATTACGTTTGACCTGCACCGAATGTTACAGTACAGTAAAGCGCACTGACTAATGATGTCATAAACGTTACGCTGTCAACATTATGTGTACATAGCGTACAGGAAAGAAACAAGAAAATACATGGCGATAGATGTACACTCAGTTAACAGGTTACAAGCCATGCATCTTCCAGATTGCGGAAGAAGACGGAAGGGACGGGTTGGATGTTGACGAATTTAAGATAGCGTTGAAGAAAACTGTGGGTTTCATGATGAGAAACGACCAGATTGAAACGTTGTTGAAGAAAGTGGACGCTAATTGTGATGGTCGGGTTGATTGGGAGGAATATGTTACATACCATCTTCCTTGAGTATCAGGAGAGGACCCTGATGATTGGGAGATTAAGCGATATCCCTTCCCGCCAGAGACCAAAGACATAATTACTCGACACAGAGAAACCATAGTCAGAGTAGCAATTCATCCGACCGTTCATAAGAAAGTCAGTACAAACAAATGCTCACTCAATTATTACACGGCGCGCTACGTGTCTCTCAGCAGAGAAGGAATAGTGACGTTTTGGACTCCAAAGATGAAACAGATAAAGAGTTACATGACCCAACCCCATGTTGACTGAGCCACACAGCCGTGGCTGACGGACTTTGTGTGTGCCTAGAACGTTAACATGATGGCGGTAACTCCTACCGAAAGGGATATCACGGTATTTGACACTCGGGCACACTTCTTCAAAAAATGCTAATACATAACGGGAATAAAAAATTTGTATTATTTGTATGGATTACTGGGCATATATCAGAGATCAGAATAAGTCGTCATGGTCTGTGGTGATACCTCTGGATCAGTCTATGTGTTAGTGTTCGAGTGTGCACTGAAAGGGGGGGGGCTCTTTGGTGCTGTTGGGGGGAAGCAGACCGCATTCAAGAAAATCTCAGTTCCAGAGGTACTGCGGGGATTTCATCTTGGAGTCAAAGAATCCTAGCTGGGAAAAAATTCACGACAACTGGGTACTGTATCTGAAATAAGATACATTCCCGAGCTAGACCTTTTTGGGTCTTGTTGTCAATCGAGTAAAAGTCCATGCTTCTCGGAGACTATAATGACAAGGAAAAAAAATTCGATATGAAAGACCAGCAATGTTTTCAACAGTTAAGTGGACGTGTCATCAAAGTGGGACTTCTTCATATTTTTCGATGTGTTTTAATCCGGTGACACAGAGACTTTTGCTTGCAACAAATACTTTAGCAATTTTATAACGAAGTTTGAGGTTAAGAATAGCGTTTAAATTACATATTATGTATGTCGCACCAAAAGTCAGTTCATGGAGCTCTTTATAGTTGATTGTTAGTGTTTGGGGTTTGAACACAGGGGAAAAAAATTCCAGTTTGTGAACGCACACAAACGAATTAAAAGGGGTGTGGAAATACCTATAGAAACCACAGCTATGATCTTTGATGAACCCGGCAGGCGACTCATTACTGGCTGGAGAGATGGCAGTGTAAAAATATGGACCTTCAACAATAGAAGCTGTATTTAAGAGATTATAGTTCCAGGCGAGCAGGAAATCACAGGGATAGTCAGTGCAAGACAGAGAATCTGCGTGACAGGCTGGTGCGAACTTGTGTACATCTACATTGATGGGGCGAACGAGGACTACAGAAAAAACTGGAAGAGTCGCCACAAAGCAAAACGTTACGAGTAGCAACAGCGTGCAAATTACATTTGTATGCAGAATTTTATGCCAATCATCCAAAACCTACTGAAAGTTCCAGGCATCACGAAATAATGACGCAAGACCAGTATACACTATTTTCATTTACAATCTCTGATGAAGCTGATATATTATTTAATGACACAAGATGTAAGAAAACTGCGGTTCAAGAGAAGCAAGCAGAACGTTAAAAGAAGAATGTTGGTCAGGTTTGCAACAAATATTTGCAGTTAGCTCTGTGCTACGAAAACGCATTTTTGCAGTCTTTCCTGGGTGTAATTTTGGTACTAGGCCTCTTATGCATGGCTTGATAAACCCAAGAGAAGAAAGCCTAGAATCGGATATGATAAGTATTCTTTGATCTAGAGATGGGAATTTAGCCACACACTTAATGTAGCTTTTGAGCCAAATCACTTTGTCTTTTTGAATGTTAGAGATTCTGGATGGACCATAGCTGGAAAACAAAAACGCAAGTTCAATGGCGATCATTCGAATGAGCCACCATCTTCACCCCAAAAGAAAGTTTTCCAGCCAAAGATAAGTGATTTGTTCAAATCTCGTTACCAAAACAATTTCAACTGACTTTGAAACACATCCTGCTCCATGTGGGCTGGCAAACGAAAAGGAAAAAACAAAGCCTTGTGTCCTTTCACAGTCGATACCCGAAGATATTCCTGTCACACATACCATTACCTTTGGTGTCAAACCATTAGAAACCATGAATGATGAAATAAAAAACACCATTATAACGAACAAGGTGCCCCCCCCCCCAATATATATAAATATCCATCGAGGAAATATGTTGACAAAAAAAAAAAGAAAAGTGGATTCCGATAGAGGTCTTGTCTGCATTAATGGTTTCAGCAGTTTGATTTCATTTCATACTCAACAAATGGTGATGGTGTCTACTAATTAGGTTTTTTTTCCAAAAGAAGGCTTACGATCTAAGCAGTTAATTTCTGAGCCATATCGTAATTGGAAGAATGCTGTGGTAGATTTGAAAAATCATCTTCAATGTCACTATCACAAATCCTCTGCAGATGTCATGCATCATTTTTCTTCAAACTTACAAAAACTCATCATGTCGAACCGACAATCTTTTAGACAGTAAACTACAAGCCCAGGTTGCAAAAAATCGAAAAATCCTAACTTCTATCCTCAAATTCATCGAACTTTGTGGTGTGGTGTAGACACGCACGAAGCCCTAACCGATTGTTTAACAAATATTGCTTTGGGAAAAATGGCTGGGATGCTAAAAGTATCACTAAATCTAATGGCCTACTATCCAGTCTTTGTAGTTCCAAGTGGATTGCTGCGATACATGTTTATCTTAAGTTTTCGGGATACCTCAAATAATACGCAAGATCGCAAATGTCTGTTCCGTCACGGTTTTAACGTTTACTTCGTCAGATTGAAATCTCGCGTTGCCTAAAAAATGCGAGATTTTGGGCATATTTTGTTTACTAGTTTCTAAGGGCAAGCAGAAGACGTATATAACTCGATGATACTGTCGTTTTACGATGGTTCACTATCACTGTGTTGCAGTATGCTGTAAAAATGACTCGCGGAAGAAAGGTAGACTTCACAAATACCCAGATATGATAGACAAAAACGGTAATGCGGTTGAGTTTTTCCCACTGCCGTCAGCTGTAAAGTATCCAAAAGAGAGAAAAGCTTAGATAAACTCAGTCAGGCGTGCTGATTTTAATCCCGGTCCTCAAGAATACTGGCATAGCATTTGTTCAAAACACTTTGTTGATCATGAACCCACGAAAGAAAACCCAGTTCCCACTCTCTTTTCCTACAACAACTACAAAATAAAACAACAAAGGACAACTAAAAATAGCAACGTGCCGTTACGTAATCAAGACCAGTCCATTAACAGGTAAAAATATGAATAATTTATTTTATCACCGAAAACATAGTTTGAAAAGTATATACCGGTAATATATATATAGTTTTGTTAAAAACGAAATTGAAAAAAAATCTGACAGTATAATTACTGAAATTGGCAATAATGAAAATATTTATTTTGATTCTTCAAAAGTGGGACCCAGCATAATCTGGTTACACCTGCCTATCTTCAACTGAAACGCCTTGTAGTCCCTGCTGAGGAAATTTACAAAGGAGTCCAGTGTGAAGTAACGCTCAGTACAAGGAAACCAAAAACAATTGAAGGTTCATTTATAGTTTATATATTTACATGAATATTAATAAATGCCTACTATATTATATACTATCAACTATCTGTGTGATTTATAAACAAACTAAATTTAAAAACAAAGTTGGACTCACAATGAATATAGCATTTGGACAGTTATTTATATATTGTTTTGGAGAAAAAATATTTCAAAATACATGTACTGGTACATGTATACATGTGTAAAGTGAATACAGGGTGTATGTAAGTTAATCGTTTAACCCTTGTTTACAGTACCCTTGCCTGTGCCTGAATACACTCAATACCCTACAAAGGAACATTCATACTCTCTTTCTGATGATACCAAGAATGATGAAAGCAATGAAGGTCTCTGTGAGACAGATGTAAAGGCAAAGTTAACATTTCTAACTGTAGAAAACCATCAGTTAAAGGTATATTGCTAACACTTTAACTAAATTCACTGACTTCAGCTGAGTACTTTTTTTTAAAAATATATAACTATGTACATTCGATCATGAATATTAAGAAATTAAACATATAAACATGTGGCTATGTACACTCATGAATATTAAGAAAAGTTTTTCATGCATTCAAATATTTAATTGATATTCTAAAATTTTGTCTTTTCAAAAGGAAACATGTAGAAGTTTGGAAGTGCAAGTGAAACATCTTAGAACACAATTAGTCGACCTAGCGGGCAAATTGAGGGAGTCCAAGATGCAGACAGATGCACTTAATGACAAGTTACAAAATAAGGACACGCTTTTTAGAGAAAATCTTATCGAGCGACTGACTAATTCAGATCAAAATGTAAAAATATTTTTGGGGTTGCCTGGTGTTGTTTTTTTAATGGGTCTGTTCAACATTCTGAAGACAAATGCCTCAAAAATGAAGTACTGGACTCGACAGTCATCGAGCCTGGATAAGAGCTGGCAGCAAGGAGGTAAAAGAAAACTTGGAAAACCTCGGAAATTAACTCTCTTTCAAGAGTTTACCTTAACACTTCTACGGCTTCGACTCGGATTAAATACATATGTTCTTGGCATGCTATTTGGTATTTCACAGTCACTTGTCTCATCAATCTTCACATCATGGATTTCCTTCATGGAACAAGAATTATCACCTCTTTTAAAATGGCCTTCCAGAGAAAAAATTGATAATCACATGCCTCTCTCTTTCAAGAGAAAGTACCCAAAAACCAGAGTCATCATAGATGCCACAGAGTTCTTTGTACAGCGTCGTCGAAATCCCACAGCTCAAAGTCACACCTGGTCTAACTATAAATCTAAAAACACATTTAAAGCGCTTGTAGGCATTACTCCAAATGGTGCATTTTCTTTTGTGTCAGACCTATGGTCAGGAAACATTTCAGACAGATGCATTACAGAGAAAAGTGGATTTCTTGACTATATTGAAAGGGGAGACCATGTAATGGCGGACAGGGGTTTTCTAATTAATGATCTGTTGCTGCAGAGAGGTGCATATTTGAATATGCCACCATTTACAAGAGCATGTAATCATGGTAAAGGCAGGTATTTGACCTCAAATGAAATAAAACAATAAAAAAACATTGCATCTCTAAGGATACATGTGGAACGTGCCATACAAAGACTGAAATCTTTTCAATTTCTTAGTGGAACTATGTACATTAACTCAATTTCAGTTGCAAATCAGGCTTTGAAAGTGTCTGCTATTTTTTGTAATTTTATGAAACCACTTGTTAACAAAGTTAGCAAGTAAATACAATGTAGTTGCATTTTGATGTGTCTTAATTATCAAAAATGAATAACAAGATTATCAATTTCTTTCATCTTCCTTATTTTTATTACCATCACGGACAAATTTCCTCATTAACAATAATGATGACAAAGTCACGGACATAATTTTGAATATACATACTTTTTATAAAAGCCAGCTAATTTATCTGTAATTTTCACCCATAAACTTGCATCAAAATTAACTCTGTGGGTAAAAATACCAGAATGTGTGTATATTACCAAATCACACCATTCCCTCTTTGTTACAGCAAGTTGACACTGAATTTGGCAAAAATATGGAGCCAAGACTCTTTTTTGACTAAGGAAGGGACACCTTGAATAATTTCAAAATTTTTTGAATCATGACAAACAGCTTCAAAGGCGGTGTTTTTGGCATATAAAAATGGACATTTAATTTCTATGCAGCCTTTTCCACAACAATCACACTGAACAAAACCATCAGGTGATGCCCCAATATATGGGATTTCTCTACTGATTACAAAACCACTTAAATCACAATTAAAGTTTCCATGACATGTTTGTTGTTCTTCTATGTACATATCTCTTGCTTTAATTTCATACTTCTTACCATGATTTAAAGAAGCAACATTAATGTTTGAGTTATTATACTGGCCTAGGATTTGTTTAATTAGAAAACCATTTTCATTTCTGCCTGTAAAATGCAAACAGCTATGTACAATAGATGCTGTAATTCTCCCTAAACGTTGATAAAACCATGTATCACAACTACTCTGTGACTTACTGTCCTGAAATATTTGCTCACATACATCTATGTTATAATACATTTTAAGAACATTGAGAAAATTTTCAAAAGTATTATTCGCAGTTTTTGCTAGATCAAGAACATTGTCATGAACAGTGTTTTCAAATTCATACTCTGATTCTGAGCTATCTGACAAGGTGTAAGCAGCGCAAGCTTCCAATTCTTCAGTTTTCATCAGTTTGTAAACTTGTTTTTCTATTGACTTGTTTTCTACCTCCTGTTGGGGTGTATAAACTGGTTTGTAAAACTGGCCAGTTAGTTTGGTTGGGGTTTCACCATTGGGATCCCTCCGCAGGTCAAGCTGTATGACTTTGACTGGTCTGGATGATCGCGTAGGATTCGTCCATTTGGCAAGCTGGTCAGTCACACCAATAGCTGACCTGTCTGTCAAGCTTTGAACAAATGCCTGTAGTCCAAATAAAAGGGCAGCAACATGCTTACAGGTACCATCACCACTGCAAAAAAAAAATTGTTTTTATTACATTGTATTTCTATTTGCTTAAAACCATATTTACAATGCAACTGCCAACAAACATTTCTTGATTATAATTATACTCTGTCCCGAGTTTTTGCTTCCACCACTTTTTGCTTGATATTTTGCTATTCATAAATACCTTTGTGCTCAAAGTATGTTCATCCACTAATATGAAAAATGTCCAGATTATCTGTTTTGAAACGCCCCCTCTACCGCTTCAGGTTTCAATACACAACTCAAAATAGAAAGTCTACAGGGATTTTGCATTGCATCAGCCATGAAATAGCCTGGATGATAATGTTAAAAAATTGTGTGAGGTATTCCGAGCAATTCCGAATGGAGAAAAGATGTAAACATTTCCCATTACAAATCTCCGAAAGAAATTTGTTTTCGTTCCTGTGAATTTTTATGAGTGAAAAATGAAAATGTGTCAATGAACATATCTTGGATATTATCCCTTTTATCGATTTCAACTGTATTTCTTTCACAGGTATGTGTATTTTTATTAAAAATAATCAAAAGGTGATGGAAGCAATAATTTAAGACAGACTATACAGTAGCTCTCTTAATGCATGTCAATCATTTCAAAAAATCAATATTATTCAGATGTATAAATTAAGAAATAGCACCAGGGTCCAAGGACATATGCATAGACATTATTCTACTATTCTGGGTGTACATGTCATGTGAGTATTCAATCATGAAATTATAATCTGTAGAACCGTTTACAGTCAATTTTATTCAAAATAGATACATACGCTACACAAGTGCATTCTCCTGAGTTTATCACTCCATCAACATCGATCAAAATCCAGATGTCATATGGGGGAGCAGATTGTCTTTCTTCTGGTGTACACTTAGCCCGAACATAACGAAACTTATCATCAAGGGCTACCATCTCCACCTGGCTGATGTGTCCATTAGTGTGTAATCTGTAGCTATTGTCATTCTTGTATGACTTTAGGCGATCGTTCGTCCACATACATTTACATTTCAGATAAAATTGAACATCATAACTCTCAATATTCGGGAGACATGATAAGTCATCTTTCCAGCTAAAATTGCTGCGCATAGGATGGGGGTAAACTTTTCCTTCAACCGTGCGTCGTAAAGTTTGACAGCTCACTTCATCTACATAATGATCTGTTTTTGTTGGTATACTTTGTAATTTAGCCTCCCGTGCGATGTCTAAAAGTTCATTATTTTTGTAACCAGTAGTTTTCACCCCTCTTTCCGACAAAAAATGCTTTAACTGGGGAAGAGACATCGATGACAAATCAAGCGACGCCATGGTTGTTTACATTGGAGAAGATGCCCAAGGCCGATGAACTTTTTCAGCCTCCTTTTGAGGAGAGTTACACAAACGTAGTATTTGCGATCTTGCGTATTAAGTGGACTACTTCAAGGAGCAACACAAGACATAATCTCTGCTTATCAGAAGGTTAACATCGCAATACAAGAGCTGGAGCTGATAAGAAGAGACAGTGGCCATTCATTTAATGAAGTCTGGGATGAGGCAGTGATTATAGCTAAGAAAATATCTACTACCTTAGCAGTCCCAAGAATGTGCAATAGACAAACGACAAGAAAAAATGTTACAGCCGATTCCCCAAAACAGTACTTTTGTAGATCTGTCTTCATCCCTCACCTGGGCCATCTTCTGTCTGAACTAAAATCTCGTTTTTCAACAGCAAATGCAATTCTATCAAAGGCCATTTGTTTAATTCCTTCAAACTTGCATTTACTCGATGATCAGATGCTTGATCTGCCTTGCAAAGAACACTTTTTCAGTGAAATTCAGTTATGGAAAAGGGAATGGTCTAACCCAGAGTTGTCTATGTCACTTCCTGACGATCTCAGATCTACTGTTCAAACTCCAAATTCTATCCAAACATTTCTACAATTCTGAAACTTCTTCTAATGCCAGTATCAGCAGCCTCTTTGGAAAGAAGTCATTCACGTTTAAAGGAAACGAAGTGTTATGTCTGAAGATCGCCTTAATTCATTGATGTTGTTATTTTTCCATCGTGATTTGCAACTGCATTACAATAAAATACAAACATGCAAATATAATGATCATAAAATTGTTATTATTTATCAATGTTATAATGTGTCAAATAAAACTCAAATAGCTCAAAAAATATGTCTTAAAAACTCGCAAATCCCGGGAGCTTCCGGGGGCTTCGCCCCCTGGGCCCCCACCAGGGCTTTGCCCTGGACCCACTGGGGGCCTTAATCACTGGGTACTCAAAGGTTAAAATGACGAGTTTTATTATGACATCACAAACGTTGAACGCTGTAAATTGCAACGTCACAAGCGAAATTCAAAGTTCACGCTTGTGGCTGTTACTGTGGCTCTTCCATTAATATTAACTTACCCTTAGGATAAGATAGGAATTTTAAGGTATGAATCAAATTTGCAGACATGTCAAGAAGTTTAAAAAATGTAAATATAAGCATTAAATCATGATTTTTTGGAGTATACAGTCACATAACTGCAGCGATGTGTGCATACAAATTTTCATAACGCGCTAACGGGCGTTACTTAATTTGTATGCACATACCTCTGCAGTTATGAGACTGTATACTTCAAAAAATCACGATTCAATGCTATAATATTTACATTCCAAATATTTTTTGCTTGTTAAGTATGTTGAAAGCTACGGCAGTTATAACACTGTAATGCACACAGGGTACTCAAAGGTTAAAATGACGAGTTTTGTTATGACGTCACAAACGTTGAACTCTGTAAACTGCAACGTCACAAGCGAAAGTCAAAGTTCACGCTTGTGGCTGTTACTGTGGCTCTTCCATTAATATGAACTCACCCTTAGGATAAGATAAGAAATTTAAGGTATAAATCACATTTGCAGACAAGGCATGAAGTTAAAAAAATGTAAATATAAGCATTAAATCATGATTTTTGGAAGTATACAGTCTCATAACTACAGCGATGTGTGCATACAAATTTTCATAACTCGCTAACGCGCGTTACTCAATTTGTATGCACACATCGCTGCAGTTATGAGACTTTATACTTCAAAAAATCATGATTCAATGCTATAATATACTACTATAGTTATATTTAGCTGGTGTTTAAAACATTCACTGGTTTACTATAGATACGGACAATTGAATGTGTTAAAAGTTACTTTACTATTATTTCATTGTTAGTGTTATTTGATTTAAAAAAAAAAGAACTTCATTACAAAGACTTATTTAGAATTGATAAATACTTGATCAATGGAGTAGATTTACACTTCAAACTGTATAGATATCCGACTGCTTTAAGTATTGAATTAACATCATCAAAGTGTATCAGTTATCGAAATATTTTGGATAAATGTATCAAAGCAAGGAATGCATACGACTACAAAGAATAACTGAATTGTTCATACCATTTACAATCTGACTATTCTCTAGGTATTAATCAATCAGTTTCCTTAAGGAGTCATCTCGGAGAGAAAATTCGGAGTTTAGTGAATTTTTCACAGGAATAATCTTTTAGAGATTGAATGCTAAAAAAGCTAATGAAATTGTAATTTGTTTGAAAAATCATAATTTATAAACATATTCTAAAACTCAAGTCGATTATTTTCTAATTCAAGTTAGTTGAAAAATCCTGCATGATTGTTATTGTTTAAGAACTAAATCAGCAGTAATTTTAAATAGCAAAACCTTATGATATTTTTCTACGCTATTATCTATTCCGCCAAAAATATACTCATTGTTAGATTCTGAACTTTGATTGCTATTTCTATGCCAATATGTACTATTGTAAGAAAGAAAACAAATGATATTTTAATTATTTTTTTTTACATCTTTTACATCATTTTTTACATTTTTTAAAACCCATACAACGCTCCTTTTTTTAAGATGATGATCAAGATATTTGGCTCTAGAGTAATGTGTAATATTTTAAAATAAAATTTACGTCATCAAACTCTACGATGCATTGTGTATCAGTAATCGAACTTTTTTGGATAGTTGTATACAAGCAATTTGTTAACAAACAAATATTTATAAAGTCTACGACAGTACTGGTTCTACCTTTAGATTGGGTAGTCATACGCGACCGATGTTTCAGTGGTGCTTTGCTGATCAATGAGAGAGAACCGAATAAATTACATCGAATTTATCCGGATTTTTTTTTTTCAAGTACTATGTCCTGTCAGCCTTGGTGGTTTTCCATTGCTTAGGTCCAAACACTGTTTGGTTCCGTTTTGTCATAGTACCTTCATAGGTAAGTTGATTAAATTCAACTCCAAGAAATCCGATACACAGACTATTTCTATCTAACTTCAATGGGACACATAAAGAAAGTGGGTGCTTAAGATGTAGATTCGGCAGGAATATGGTCGCACAAGAAGAGTGAAAATTTCATGAATTAATTTTGCACAATTTCGAATTATAACCGTTATTTGGTTTCTGTTGGAGGTAGAATGGGTAGAAAAATGTTTGAAATGCAAAAGATTTTATCATAATATAGGCCTAAATATAGCCACACGACGCAATTGATGTAAAATCCTACTTAATTACGAAGTTACGTACACAACACAGGTCTACAGATCGCAATACCGGGTACTAGTTTTACCCAGCTCTTCGGTTAGATGGGTTTCACGTTGTGTACATACATAACGGTATGTGTTTTCCATGTGCAGAATAGGATTAATTAACATGCATAAACGTTTCTTTTGTGATGATCAGCTAATGGATTCATATTGTGCTCTAATTGGATTATCAGTATGATGTTGACCAATATAGGTAAGCATAATACATGTAGTACTCGCACAATATTATGAGACACCGGTATAGTTATAAGTATTACTTTCACTTTCTAAAAAGGTGATCTCCCTTTGCCAGCATACTGTATCATCATCTTTTTTAAAATACCTAAATAAGCTCATCATTGTTACCTATCCTATCGCATTTGTACAGTTTCTGTCATTTTAATTGCAAAAGTTATTTTTTCATTTGTCAGACTTAAAGTATTAAGTTGACCCCATATTGACCCTGTGACAATTTGTATTAAATTTGTGTATTACATTTAAATAAGTGTAGAGACTTATCATGTCTATATGAGTTTTATTTAATAGGGAGGAATGGGTCTTTTTTCTTAATGTATTATGATAAATCAAATAAAATGTAGGCTATGACCCTATGGGATTGTTCTGACCCAATGAAGCAGGAAAATACCAAATATCTTGAAAACTGTTGAGATCCCCACCACTAAACCAACTTTATTCTTGTTTCTTAAATATCATTATGATGCATCAAATGGTGTAAGTACATGACCCCCAGGAGTTGTCTTTAAACCACCACCACCCCCCCACCCCTCTGAAATAGGAAATGATGATAAACTTTGATAATTTTTAACTTTTGAGATCCCCCATCCCTAAACCATATTTATTCTTGCTCTTTGTGCCCATCAAATTGTATATAGGTTATGCCCCCTTGGAGACACCCTAACTTTCCAGAACTGGATATAATAAAGTATTTTATCTTATTCATATGTATAGTGTTTGATCCATGTGGGTAATTCCTAGCCTAATGATGACCCTGCTTTGTTTAGGATTACAATTGCCCCGAATACATATACATGTAACATTTTGTTTATCTTATCGATAAAAATTAAAAAGCAATTTCCTAAATCTTACTGGCACTATACCAGTTATCGGCTAAAATTTAACGTTTTCTTTTTGTATTTCCTTATTTCTTAATATTTTTGGATAACACTTGACATGCTTTAAATTATGAATTTCCTATTTATCCATCTGTTAGATTATATTATTATTTAGAACCCAAAACATCTTGTTTTTGTGCTTTTGAGCACGCCCCGAATATGCCAAATTTTCAAGATTTACTGTACCAGATATCGGCTTCGTAATAATAATATAGTAAAATCCCTGTACATGTTGATTTTATACTCTGCAAAATGTGATTTGAATTATGACCCTTGTTGGGTTAGACTAAAGGTCGTAACTATATAGGGGTTATGATACATAATCAAAACTCATAACATTATTCGTTTATCTTACGCACAAAATCGTGGACTATTCAATACATAATTGTGCAATCAGGTGTTCAACTGCGCTATGAATCTCTTGGAATTTAGTGATTTCCTTTTGTTTTTACATGTTATATGTAATGATATTATATGTCAAACCAAAGAAAGGATATAATAACGTAACACAAAGAGGTAATATTCTATTTTTAACTTATTACGTCACTTCCCCCACTGCTGAAAGTGCAAAGATGTAAAACAGCGGTAAACAAATGTTTAAAACATATTCAAGAAAGTTTTCAAGCAAACTTACTTTTCTTTATTCGAAACAGACGACTGAATTAAAAAATCTCGGATAGTCAAGTGCTATTAACCCGAACTCTCAGTTTATCCGATAACTGGTCTTAGCCAATAACTGGTACAGTACCAGTAATGTGCATCTAGAGAGAAATACCAATCAAGAAATGATTTAAAATTTGCTACTGTACACATGTTAGAATGTTAGAAGACTCTGAATCTGATGGGGGTGTGGAGGATAAACATTTAATTTTAATCATTTATTGTTATTAATTTTAACTTGAATATTAGGCAGAAAATAAAAAATCCTGAAACCTGGTCCCACTTCAAAATGACACCTCCAATCATATTCTAGAAGATCATTTGGTTACTGCAAAAAATGTTGACGTTTTTGAAATCAGATTTTTTGTAAAAAAAAACAAAAAAAACGGCATTTTGCAGCCACCAAATGACCCCCAGGGCAAAATTGAAATTTCCGAAACCTTATTGTGCATCTATAGGATACCCCAAAACATATTCCAAAAGATGATTTGTCTATTATTGAAAATGTAGGAGGAGTTCGAGGAAGACGGTTTTTTGTGAAAAAACGTCATTTTTTACCAATTATTTGACCCCCATGACTACCAGAAAATTTTTGAAACCTATTTACAAAACAACATGATACCCCTAATCAAACTCCAAGAGTTCAGTTTGCTGGTTTATAAGATGTAAGAGCAGTTTGAGAAAGTAAAACGTGACAGACGGACGGACGGAACAGGGTAACAACAATATACCCAAAAGAGCTGGTATAATAATAATAATAATATACTAGTATTAGTATATACGTCCCTGTTTCAACTCATGTCCGATAATATTATTGACACTTAAACAAAGAAATGAAATGATCATTAAAAGTTCAGTGTGGTGGTTAAATGATTGCATGGACACTAATTAACTTACCCCCAGTGTAAGCAGATGCGCTCTCCACGTTTGCCTCCTTGCTGTCCATATTGGTAAATGACATGAGTATGATATAATCTGTGTGATGCAAGTATATTACTTATATAGAGGGAAGGTTTCTGGATAGAAATGGCGTCCGTATAGAAGTCTCTTGTCATTGATATTTATAGAAGTTGGGTCATTTTAAAGTCTCTTGTCATCGATATTTATAGAAATTGGGTCGTATAGAAGTCATCAAACACTACGATGCATTGTATATCAGTAATCGAAAAGTTTTGATAAATGTATCTGGATTTTTGAGATGGTTGACAGTTTTTTATTGTCATTTTTTCATTCACGCAATTTTTTAACAAACAAGTAATAATAAATACTGGTTCTATCTTTTGATAGGAAAGGCTGCCCTTGATTCCAAACACTACCGCTCTTGGTAATCAATGAGAGCAAACCAGTCTTATTGAACGCTGAAGTATGAATATATACGACTACAAAAAAGATCTGAACTGTTCGTACCATTTAAAATCTGACTATTTTCAAGGTATTCATCAAAAGGTTTCCTTGAAAAACAATGCTTCTGAATACATTACATCGAATTTATCGTTTATTTTCAAGTACTTTGTCTTGTCAGCGTTGATGTTTCCATTCATGACTTGTGCTTAGTTCCAAACATTGTTTTGGTTCCGTTTTGCCAGAGTAACTGCATTGGAGAGTTGATTGAAATCAACTCCTAAAAATCAGATACACAAAGTCTATTTCTCCCTCCCTTCATTGGGACATTCAAATAATTGTTCATGATTTGTGCTTAGTTCCACTTTAAACTGTTTTGGTTCTGTTTTGCCAGAGTAACTGCATAGGAGAGTTGATTAAAGGGGCATGGTACCGATTTTGATTCGGACTAAGGTCCTTTTCACTAAAAGGCGTAACTTTGCGCCCGACGCCTAACCATTGGTAGTCGAAACTTTTGGCGTAAGCATAAAATGATTGCTAATTCTGTTGCTGAGAAAATCGGTGCTGACCGTAATGTTAAATTGCACAATTTATTATGTAAATTTGATTAACTTTATATGAAATTAAGAAAATATAGAGTTTTGATAGGTGGTATCAATTCTCGCATAGAAACTTTCTTACCATGCTTTATACACATTATTTATATTTGCACTTTCTGTATACATGTTAAAACGACATATTTAGACAAACAATCGATAGTTTTCATTCGATAATTTGTATTCAATAATTGATTTACGTTTCATATTTTTAGTAGATTTAGCAATGAATAATGCAGAAAATATCGATACATTAAGTACATGTAGCGCAAACGTGTATATGTATAAGATTTGTGTCGCATTTCATTTTTTTCCCCAACTTCCACGCAAAATATGTGTGAACGGGATATTTTGTAATTTAAAACTCACTAAATAAATTTACTGGCTTTCATTTCCCCCCTTCTTTATTTCATATTTGATGAGTGAAAGGTGTCATGCTCAGGTAGTTAAAAGTAAATCACAAATGTAACATTTAATATTGTTAAAATGTAAATGTTAACATATGATGAAAACTCCAACTGTGTTTCAGACTTTTCAAAAGTCCTTATTTATTTTAAATACTAGATAATGTATTTATTATACAACAAATGCAGAAGACTTCCTCCAGTTTCAATAGATTTTTTTTGTATGTTACATACACTTACATGTACTTTATATTAACTTAAAATCCATATGAAGTCTTATTCAATATAATAAATATACATGTTATTGTATTGGGCAGTTTATGTTGAGTTCACCATACATCGGACACATTCATCTTTATCTTGGTTCGGACAACTTTGGTTTAACATTAACAAATAAACGTGCGTGCATGTTTGTATTGTTTCATTTATTCCTGAATCAGAACTGATAAACTTTATTATCATCAAGAATTTGACTATCACATTGTCAAAGAAATAGCAATATCGGCATCGTAAAATATGCCATCATTAGAAACTTGGTTACACACACTTACACAAAAGTATAATTAAAATGTTCGCCATTTAAATGGACTAAATGTAAATGTACCGTTTAAATAATTCGAATAAAATAATTTCTGAAACAGCTTGTGATTAAAAAAAATAGAATTGGAATTTCACCAATTATTTCCTAGATCATGTTTGCTTCACGTATTATATCGACACAAATCTAAATATTAAATCAATAATTAAACTATATTTATCCGAACCTCTGTTGTTTTAATTTTTTGCAAGAAATATAAGAAAAGTTCGTTATTTTGCATATCTAATGCACGGTTGTTCTATGCTTTCAATATTGTCCGATCCATCGTTAAAAAGCTTATTACTGCATTAATTTGCTTTATTTTCTATATTTAAACAAATTCATTGATTTTCTTTCAATAATTAAACTAGAGGAAACCTGAAAATAAAAAAAACCTATAGAAGTTTATTTTAGGCCATATTTTACGCAATTCCAAGGGTGTCCGATGCATGGTGAAATCACCCTACTAGAGATATCGTTAATGAAAAAAGTTCTGTTGAATTAATGATTTTGACCATACCCTTTTAACTTGATGAATTATATTCTTCAAATAAAACATTTCAGGAAGTGTGATTATTGATACTAAATCCAAGAAATGAAATGATCATTAAAAGTTCAGTGTGGTGGTTAAATGATTGCATGGACACTAATTAACTTACCCCCAGTGTAAGCAGATGCGCTCTCCACGTTTGCCTCCTTGCTGTCCATATTGGTTAATGACATGAGTATGATATAATCTGTGTGATGCCAGAATATTACTTATATAGAGGGAAGGTTTCCGTATAGAAATGGTCTCTTGTCATTGATATTTATAGAAATGGGGTCCGTTTAAAGTCTCTTGTCATTGTTGGGTCCGTTTAAAGTCTCTTGTCATTGATATTTTTAGAAATTGGGTCGTATAGACGTCATCTAACTCTACGATGCATTGTGTATCAGTAATCGAAAAATTTTGGATAAATGTATCTATGTAATTTTTTAACAAACAAGTAATAATAAATACTAGTTCTATCTTTTGATTGGATAGTCTGCCCTTGATTCCAAACGCTACCGCTCTTGGTAATCAATGAGAGCAAACCAGTCTTATTGAACGCTGAAGTATGAATATATACGACTACAAAAAAGATCTGAACTGTTCGTACCATTTAAGATCTGACTATTTTCAAGGTATTCATCAAAAGGTTTCCTTGAAAAACAATGCTTCTGAATACATTACATCGAATTTATCATTTATTTTCAAGTACTTTGTCTTGTCAGCGTTGATGTTTCCATTCATGACTTGTGCTTAGTTCCAAACATTGTTTTGGTTCCGTTTTGCCAGAGTAACTGCATAGGAGAGTTGATTGAATTAAGGTCTCACACAAGGAATTAATTTCACTATATGTTACTATATAGCTTTAATTAAGTTAATTGATTAACTATACTCTCAGCATATAAATCATGAAAGACAAATTATAGTTAAATGCTTCAAGAAAAATTTAAGATCAGAAAAATAACGCCTTATGCGGCTTCTAAGAGAGATAATTGATAGTAAACACACCTACCTCCAAATACACGTGGGTTTCACATGTTGACAAACAGACTCAGCACCATCCAGGAAGTTGCATCACGCGCATCTAAAAAATAGTTCCACTGAAATTAGTGTGACAATTCCACTAAAGTAATAATTCTCCTAGCCACTGAGTCCAAAATCAATACTGTGGGCCTAAAATAAGGTGCCAAAAAAGGAAGAGAGAAAAAAAATTGTCTCTATATATATGGAACTACAATTGACTAAGTTCAGTTTGATTGGCTATTTCCTTGCGTAAGACCTTTAAGAAATCAACTCCTAAAAATCAGATACACAAAGATTTCTACCTCCCTTCATTGGGACATTCAGATAATTGTACTTTAAATCAATCATCAGACTAATCAAACTGAATGATTCTTTCGTGTAATAAAGAACTGAACTGGATTAAAATAATCACCCTCATTGACTTTGTAAGTTAAAATGTCTTATTCAATACACCGGTTTATGAATTCCAGATTCAACTCCTGTCCGATGATATTAATGACACTCAATGCACGGAATGAAATGATCACTGAGTGTCCGGTGTGGAGGTTAGATAATTGGACACTAACTTACTCCCACTGTCCCACTAGAAGCAGGTGCGCTCCCCACGTTTGCCTCCTTGTTTTACATATTGGTAAATGACATGAGTATGATATAATTTGTGCACTTTATATAATCTCTAGATTATCTTAACTCGGCTTTATACTCTGCAAGTGCGCACCGGTTAAGTAAGGAATTTTTTTCATACATGTAATATTGAGAAATGCATTAAAATTTCACACAGTCAAAAAGACAACAATACCAAGTGATTGTATCAGTTCTTGTATTTTCCCGCTTTTCGGTAGTAATAGCGGAAAAATGTTGCATTTACGGAACGGTGCATTATTATGGAAGGGTCTATTAGTAGCCAATGGAATTGCAAAGTGGAACAGGTTTTATACAGGTGTTATTCAGGTATTCACTTCTAGCTGCCGCGTGTCAGGAGTTAGACAAAATTAAATAAAAAAAGTATTGTTAAGTATCTATATGTAAAATACTCATATATATATATGTTGTAAGGTCTGTTCACAACCTCCTTGCATCCAGCGGCACCTGGCAACAGACACAGGTTTTCTAGAGTTTTTAAATTGCGATTTTTATCGTTTTATCTGTAGTTTTTTCCTGGCCGGTGTAAAGAAGAATATTGACCCTCGTAGAATAATGACCGGGGGTCATTTTTCGACGTAGAATAATGACCTCCCCCTTGCTGTAAAATAATTGGATTTTTCTGTAGAAAAAAGACATACTAAGGGGTAATTTTTCTTCATGTTAAACATGAAGAGAAATGACCCCGGTAGAAAAATGACCCCCGCTGTGAACAAGAATAGAAATAGATTACCCCGTATCCAAGATATCTGACTTTTAAAATTACTTGAATTTTCACACTTTTCAGCTGATTTTGAAGTTGTAAACACCGAACTTCTGAAGAAATCGCCGTATATAGTTTTTCATTTCCGTAGCAAACACACAAACACTCTTACATTGCCACAAATTGATTGTTAACAGTTACGTCTCTTCTCTCGTCGACATATGGCGAGAAATGACGCGCTGCACTTGTGTAGAAATCTGCTGAACTATTATATAATACTCGATAATTTACCATGAATAAGTATTAACAACATTTTATATAGCTCTATTATTTAAAAACGATATTTGATTTACAAAATTTATGCACAACTTGCTAAACTTTATTTTATCGCGATTTTACAATTGCATCGGCAACAAATTGCCAGGTCTACACGATGTATTCAGAAATCTGTGCAGGTGTTGCTACTGTTGCTAATTACCATTCCGTAATTAAAAAAAGAAAACAAAAGAAAAACAAATTTATATACAATGAGAAAATTTTGTGATAATTAACGAACAATAATCATGAGAGATAATTGTTGTATTAATGTAAGCAATATTCATTTGTGAATGGATTGTCAATTGAAGAATGATATATATTTCCTTGAAAAAGACTAAGGAGACAGGTAACGTAGGAATATGAATACTTCTTATTTATATTTCTGGGGGAAAGCGATTTTTTAAAAAATCATTTTATATTGGTTTTATTTTCTTCTACGTAATACATATACATCGATATTCTAAACATTTGTTGTACACTTGTAAAGAAGAATAATAACCCCCGTAGAATAATGACCGGGGGTCATTTTTCAACGCAGAATAATGATTCCCTGGTCATTATTCTACGTAGAAAAATGACCCTTTTGCCTGAAGAATAAGTGTCATTTTCACAAAAATGAACACTCTCTACATGAAGAAAAGTGACCCCTGTAGATGACCCCCTTATAGATTAAAGTTTTTCAGTATAATTTTTTATTATTTCTGAAATAGTCTTTACAATGTTGTAATTTTTACTGCAGTTAACAAAAAGTAACAGAAATTATAATTCATATCAAATAAACTTAAAGTGAAATAAGGGATATATCTTAAAAAATTAAAAAATCCTTTCGTTATATAACAAGATACTAACGTATTGTATCGGGGTATGGTTTTCATCTTAACGAGTTACATTTACATGTATCTCATTATTACGAGTGACAACATATTAAAATTATTTTGAGTAACAAGACGCTATAAAACAAAATTCTGTTTATTTGCAACGAAAGAATAGACTCGATATTGTCATGAATTATACCTGCATTGACGATTTTCTCCTACTACAAGCTACTGGGTATGCAAGTAAATCGATCACGCAGAATTAATGATGAAACCAAAATTATGAAAATTTTACTCCATTGTAAGGCGTTATAACTATGTTGAAGCTACCAGCCGCTAACAGCAGCAATTAAGCCAGTAAAAGCTAACGGCCAATAAGGAAAATCATCAAAGTACTGAGAGTACTCGAACGAACAATATATTTTACTTTATCAGCGGCATACTTTAATTAATATCAAGGTGATCGATGCATCAATAATTTGTACGAACATTGACAACTTAGGAGGCAGTAGAGATCGCCTGGACATATAAATGTGTCTTGTGTGCCAAATATAGGGAGATATAAACCCATCGGAACCACCTGGTTGTAACCGTACAGCCCAAATAAAATTTGAGACATTGAAATAATAGCCCTTTAGGTTTCCTACACTGCCCTGTATTTCGTTTGATGTACACTTTAAAAAAAGGGAGATAAGGGCCCACCATATTCTACAATATCGTTGTGAAAAAGTAAAAAAAAATGCTAAAAAAGTGCTAGTAAGCTAAATGTGATAGAAGCCATTTGACGCTTGTTATAACTATTTAGAAAGTTCCTCAACTTAACCCCAGTGTTTCTAAGTTCTTGTGGTCAAAATCAAGGGGACTATAAACCCCTAAAATGAGCCCGAACCCCTGTGGACCACCTAGTGGTACCTCTACAGCCAAAATTGAAACCGTGAAATAATAGCCCGATAAGTCTTCTACACTGCCATGTTATCCGTTCGTATTCACTTCAAAGATTAGGGATATGATAACACAGTCACCTTTCATTCCTATATCATTGTAAAATGCTAACAAATGACAACGTTCAGGTGAGCTAATTAGATCCTTTTGTCATAATTGTTATTGTATTGTAAATATTGTATTTACGTGAACCCCTTTCCTTTAATTTGAGCCATAGGTTTCGGATGCTGAATGAGGTTTAGGTTTTTAGAACAGGTCACATGTTTAATAGATAAAAGTACTTTTTCAAACTTGCATAGTTGATTTAACTATAATATAAATGAATCGCAGAGGTTGCTTCAGATGCAAGGTCTGATCTCCATTATCAAGGATGCTAAAAAAAACTCCTACCTCACTCAAACTTGCTTGATAGAGCTTTGTAATCTGTGATTACCTGTTTTTAATTATGGAATTGCTATGCATCAGTAACACCACCTGCACAGATTTCTAATCACACACGTGTTGACTTGGCAATTTGTTGCCGATGCAGTTGTAAAATCGCGATAAAATATAGTTTAGCAAGCTGTGCATATATTTTGTAAATCAAATATCATTTTTAAATAATAAAGCTATGTAAAATGTTGTTAAGAATTATTTATGGTGAAGTATCAAGTACAGTTCAGTAGATTTCTGAATACAAGCGCAGCGTCATTTTCCCGCCATATGTCGACGAGAGAAGAAACGTAACTGTTAACAATCAATTCATGGTTTATATGCGTTCTGTTTGTGTGTGTTTGCTACGGATATAAAAAAAACTATGAACAGCGATTTCTTCACAAGTTCGGTGTTACTTCAAAATCAGCTGAACAGAGTGAAAATTCAAGAAAATTCAAAGTCAGATATCTGCAGCTGGGATACGGGGTAACTCATATCTATTCTTGTTTACGGTGGGGATCATTTTTCTACGGGGGTCATTTCTCTTCATGTTTAACGTGAAGAAAAATAACCCCTGGGTCTTTTTTCTTCAGAAAAATCCAATTATTCTTCAGCAAGGGGGTTATTATTCTACGTCGAAAAATGACCCCCTGTCATTATTCTACGGGGGCCATTATTCTTCATTACACATGTAATGTTGTAATTGTGATCATGAATATACTTTATTTCTTAGAGCAAATGTGTGAAGAGTACCTGACTATAGTAAATCTTAAATGGATAATAAACAAATCAAATATAATAAGAAGAGATTATTTCTAAAAGCGTTGATAAGAGGTTCGGGCTCATTTTAGGGGTTTATATCCGCCTTGATTTTGATCACACGAACTTAAGAAACACATGCGTTAAGTAGAGGAAGTTTCTTAATACTTATAACAAGGGTCTGAGCGCTTCTATCATATCTAAATGTGTCCATTTAGCTCACTAGAACTTTGTCCTTTTTTAACTCTTCACAAAGATATTGTGGTTAATGGTGGGTCGTTTTCTCCCTTTTCTTTAAAGTGTACATCAAACAAATTAAGTGCAGTGCAGGAGATCTATAGGACTATTATTTCCTTGTCTCAAACTCGGGCTATGCTGGTACCACCAAATGGTACCGATGGGTTTTATATCTCCCTTGATTTTGATCACACGATCTTTACTGCCTCCGAAATTGTCAATATTCATACAGACTATTGATGCATTAACCATCTTGATATTAATTAAAGTATGCCAATGATTAAATAAACTATATTTTCTGTTAGAGTACTCTCAGTACTTTGACGATTTTCCTTATTGGCCGTTAGCTTCTACTGGCTTAATGGCTGCTGTTAGTGGCTGCTCACTTTCGCATGGTTATAATGCCTAACAATGGAGTAAATTTTTCGTAATTTTAAAAGTTTCATCATTAATTCTGGGTGATGCACTTGCATACCCAGTAGTTTGTAGTAGGGGAAATCGTCAATGCAAATATAATTCATCAACAATATCGAGTCTACTCTTTCATCGCCAATAAACAGAACTTTGTTTTATAGTGTCTTGTATCAATAAACAGAACTTTGTTTTATAGTGTCTTGTATCTCGAAATATCACTCGTAATAATGAGATACAGGTAAATGTAACTCGTTAAGATGAAAACCATACCCCGATACAATACGTTATTATCTTGTTATAACGGAAGGATTTTTATTTTCTAAGATATACCCTTTCTTTGACTTTAAGTTTATTTGGATATGAATTATAATTCTGTTTCTTTTTGTAAACTGCAGTAAAAATTCCAATATTGTTAAAACTATTTCACTAATAATAATAAATTATACTAAAAAACTTTAATCTATAAGGGGGTCATTATTCTACAGGGGTCACTTTTCTTCATGTAGAGTGTGCTCATTTTTGTGAAAATGACACTTACTCTTCAGGCAAAATAGTCATTTTTCTACGTAGAATAATGACCGAGGGGGTCATTATTCTACGTCGAAAAATGACCCCCGGTCATTATTCTACGGGAGTCATTATTCTACTTTACACCGGTAGTTCTAGTATTGTGGATTAATAAATTAATTTTGGAACTGCTAAAGTATTTATTATAGAGCATTAACCAAAATGTGTTTTCTTTTCTTCCAAGATTTAAATAGTTTTTCTATGTCATGATAGACTTTCATCCAATTTTTAAAGCGCTAAGCATAGCTCAGCGCTTTATTGTCGTTAGACTTCTACTTCCGGTGCATCGAATGACCGCCCCCTATGAGCAGAAATATACATCATTTAAACTGGTTAAAGAACCAGTTTCAGGAGTTTACGCACGGGGTAATTATATGTATCTAAATAATGTACGGGCTATTGTGATTCTAATGTACGGGGCTTAAATTACGTACATCGCAGGGGCTGCCACGCAGTGATTAGGATTACTAGTAGTGCGCATACAGAAGCTAATATTTGGAAAAATCAAATCGATTCTTTTTAACTAAGCTTGCACAAAGTAATTTTCCCTTAGAACCAAGCTAGATGAGCGCTTTTCAGTACTATCAGTACTTTTATTTGTATAACATTCTGTTTTGTCGTGGCCTAGATATATGCCTAAGCATTTTACTACATGCTTTGAGACATTAATTCTGCTTATGGTATCATATTGATCTTTTAAAGTACCCAAAAGTATACATTCCGTTTTGTTTAAATTAATTTTTGACCCAGCCTGTTTACCTCTACTGTATTAATTGCATGTGCCAAAGAGTCAATATTTTTAAGTGTTAGTGTCATGTCATCTGCATGTTGTATATTTTTAATTTCTTTATCAGAATTTTTGTGTTTAAACCCCTGAATATTTACGTTATTTTTAATTTTTGCCGATAGGATTTCCGCTACAAAAAAAGATATAGAATCGCGGATATTGGACACCCTTGTCTGATTCCTTTTTTTATTTGTCATGTTTTTGACATCCATCCGTTATTTTTTAATCGAAAATTTGGGTTTTTATACAATATTTTAATCCAGTTTATGACGCATTTCCCAAAATTGAATTTTTCTAGTGTATTAAACAGAAAATTCCATTCAACCGAATCAAGGGCTTTTTCAAAATCTAGAAATAAGAGTATCCTTTCCTGATCGTTATTTTCGCAATACCTAAAAATGTCTAAAATCAATCTTGCATTTATACCTATAAATCTACCTTGAATATATGCTGTTTGTTCATTGCTAATGTATTTGTCTATGATATTTTTTAAGCGTCGAGCAAAGATAAATGCGATTATTTTAAAGTCCGTACTTGTTAAGCTGATTGGCCTGTAATTTTTTTAACAGACGTTTATTTTCCTTTTTATGTATAAGAGAATTAACTGAGAATTATTTTTCAAAGTGCGTTGATATCGTCGATATTAACGCACTTTGAAAAAAAAATTGTTCCGGATTTAGTCGAAATAATATATAATTTTAGATACAATAAATAATTGTTTTAACCTTGTGTAGATTAATGGGATATATTTTAGAAAAAACCCACTGCATTCTCAGCTAACTTGACAAACAGTTTCTCGATTAGAATTTTTTTTCCCATTTTTCATAAGATTAGTTTGACAATTTACATAAAGAACAACTCGGGAGATTTGAATTATCCAATTTGAAATATGACATAAACTGCATCGCTTAGCAACTGCATTTTCCTTTTTTATGTATGCAGCAAACTTACTAATTACAATGTATCTGATACATTGTGGTGTGGCAGAAACGAAAATAATTTTATTTATTTATTGATAATGGAGATAACGTTTAACATATTTCAACTGTCTTCAATTGCATGTGCTTATAAACAAACATGATGTGAAAAAAACATACGTTAGTTATGGTTATCAAAAACAATATGATCTTTAAGAGGATCAGTGCGAGGAAAAAAAACTCATACCCTAATGCTTATTTGAAAAGTTTATGATAATTTAATATTTGTCAATGTACATGTATTTTTTTTTATAATGAAGTGATTTATTTGATTAGAATTTGAAAAAAGGGTCTATGTTGAAACACTTGTAGATTCTTTATCATACCATTGGAGAAATTATTGTTTGCCCAGCTCGTTTTTTTCAATATCACTGTACTTAATTTACAACAAAGCGTATTTCTTTTTCCGATGTTATACATTTACTCTAATTTGCTGAATATCATATATGTTTTGGAAGGAAAAAAGAGGGATAGGGCACCTTCTTCCTGTAATCAATGAAATGGAGTACTGGCAATTGACCTGTATATTTAGTTAACCCCCACCCCCACACCTATCCCCGTTTATTAAAGACGGTAAATTAGATTCATTAGTGTTAACAAATCATACTGTCAACAAATTAGGAGTTTAATTCAAGAATTTGTGATTTATACATATTTTTTTTCAACGTGCGTTAAGTGTCTCGATACTAAAAAATGTTGATGTGCCTTCATAACGCACTTTGAAAAAAAAATTCAAAGTGGGTTAACTTGGTCCAAAATTTAACGCACTTTGAAAATATTTTTCATAGTGGGTTAACTTGGTCCAAAATTTAACGCACTTTGAAAAAGTGCGTAATTTTTTCAAAGTGCGTTGCCACAGAGCATAACCCAAAGTAATATGTTGTTCATTAATCTTCACATTGACAAGTAGCTTTCTATCGTCTACTGATTAATGAATGTCTGTAATTTCTACATGTGTGTTCTGTTTAAATAAAATTGAAACTCCTCTGCTAAAATTGGAATCTGAAAATGCATGAATTGATTTTCCTGACCAATTACAATTGTACTGGAATTCGGTTTTTTTTTCAATGTAGTGTGTTTCTTGTAAAAAAAAACATGTCTATATTTGTGTCTGGTATCCAGCTATAAAGTTTATCTCTTTTTTCTTTTAAATTTTAACCTCGCGTTAACCGAAATTATTTTAGTGTACACATTTTGAATAATTCACATGGTATTGCATATATATGGTAATAAAAAAGACATGATTAGGCAAACAAAAAAGAGGTATCATTGATATTAATACCATGAGTCTTTAGAGTAGTATGATCGATCTATCCGGAATTTAGCGCCTTTTTTGCGCTGGTTTTTCGAGAACTAGCATGTTTAACATCTTGTATCAACTGTGACACATCCATCTGTCCTGACTCTTTCCCCTTTGATCTCGATGCGGATGCGGACCTTACTGACGGCGAGCGAGCGCGTAAGCGAGAAGACATGTCAGCTAGGATTTTTCCGAGGGTGTTCTTGCCCGGCCAGTACTTGGCACTCGTATGGCTCGCTCCTATGGCGTCTAATCCTGATGCCCAGAAGTTGTCGTATGTGGACTCTGCAAAAACTGTAGATTTTTTTTTTGCGGCTCTCAGAGTATCGGCAACCTGTGCAGTCTTAGCCTCTATGATCTCGGTAAGCGAACATCGGTGAAGGGGTGAATAGGTTGCCGATCTTTTTGGCTTGGACGACGGATGCTTGCGGTTCATCCCCATTTCTCATTGCTTTAACATATTGGTATGCGTGCACAGCCGATATGTGGTTGTGACCAAAGATGATAATGTCGCATGGAAAGAAGTTTGATAGACAATTTTTTCCCCGGAAAAGGGCACAACATTTGTCGCAGGTTCTGTGTAATGATCGCCCGGGGTGTGTCCTTCTTCCTTGCACATCTTATATCTCGGGTTGTTAATTTTCATGGTATCATTAACAAAAATAGGCCATGCCCCCCTCCACCGAAAAGCAAAATTTTCCCTCGGATCCTCCTGGAAAAATGTTATGGATCCACTCATGCCTCAAAATACTGAAACAAAAAGAAAACAAACTCTGTCCAGGTATATTATAATTCGCAATATAAACTTTGTATATGCAATCATACAGTTTTAAGATTGATCGTAAGATTTCTAACTTTTAAGACAGTTTTGTGAAACGGAAGTGATAAATCTTATGATTGTCATAAGACAGATCTTATGACAATCTTAAGATAGATCTTATGATAGTTTTGTGAAACCCAGCCCTGGACAACATAATTAAATATCGTGCTTTAAATACCAGGTAGATAGTCCCCAATAATTGAAGATCAAAGGCAAAGTGTTTATTTACTGTGTGTCTTTTTGCACAAACTTCATAATATCGCTATAACTTCTGAAACATAGGAGCTCCTCAAAATTGTCATTCATATATGTGTATACCGTAAATCTGGAAATCTATAGCTTGATGACTCGAATTCACAACAATTAATCGACTAACAAATAGGGATCATACAACTTTATTGTTAATACATGTATATTTTAGATTCCTTTTCACATCCCAAAAAGCCTTGTTTGATAGTACCATACCAGTACATGCATTTTTGTCTTTGAAAAAACATCTTTTTTTCACTAACCCTTGAATTGTCAGTTTCATTCGATTGTCACACAACGAACATTTTTATAGTATTTTTGAACACTTTTTAAACAGTTAAGTTCATTCACTATTAGAGGTGGAAGTGAACCAGTTGTCAAACTTTGTGAGGGAAAACATGCTTGCCCTGAATTCATCTGTAATTCGCTTGGAGAAACTGATTCAGGCATCCACAAGACAAGAGCAGCAAACTCTTGACGTCACTAACATGCAGTCAGAGACCTGATCTTGCAGGCTTACTTATACTGCTGTTAGTTACTTATACATTGTGTATTTTTATTTGAGAAAGGCAAATCATTCATAATTATTAACATAATCACATTTATATGTTTACAATAATGCAAACCGTCATATGATAAGCACCTGCGGTAACTCGCACAGAAGTGAGTGTTTTCAATCATCTAAGAAAACACATTTGCAAATATAAATATTATTAAACAGGTTTTCTGTATCCATCAATCGTCTAAACTGGAGAAACTTTTTATATTAAAAGCCCTCTATCATTCTTCGCTACTTTTTGATACAAAATAAGTCATTGTTTATGTAGTAGATGATTTATTGACTCCACATATTAAGCTGCTGCTGAAATGAAGGGTCTATAACATCATTCATTCTCAGATATTGCACATGACATTCATAATCTAAAGGCCCCAACACATGAAAGGTTTACTTTGGTACCAGTCATCTTGTTTGGTATTTATCAAATATAGCAATCCTTGAATTGTAAATAATAAATGTCAGGAATTTGAGTAAAAAAATGTGTTCACTATATACTTTCTTTACCTTTTAGATTCAATATTTTTCAAACAAACAAACCCCCCTCCCAAAAAAAACCTCAACCCCACCCCTCAAATATTCAATAGGATTAAAACAACCTTGCAAACTTGTTATTTATATGCACTACATAAGCTTATCTATAAGTGTATAAGATATTACCCATGTCAATACCATCACAATTCATATATATTGTAATTAATACAAATGTTAAGTAATGGAATTATGTTATTAAAATCAGCTTACACACTGCAGGGAGGTGTTAGATTTTCTGAAGCTATTAGAGAATTATGGTAAATAGTGTGCTAAATTCACACATTCATGCATCATACACTTGCTCATCTTTAAAATCTATGGATATATATATTGATTTTGCTTGAAAAATAAACTCTGAAGTACATGTAGTTTTGTACAGTATTATGACTAGAAAATGAATGAAGAAAAATGAGAGGTTTAAAGCCAAGAGGAGATGTACCAAACGATAATTCAATGGTGCTTATCACGGGACTTGGGGGATGTCAAATGACTTGTGTGAGAGAGTTGTTGACAATATCTAGAAGATTTAATACCCATGAAATCAGCTGTCTCATATACATGTAATCATAAGGAGAATATATGATCTGTTTATATTTACAATTCAGCTGTATTCTACAGCTATTAAATTACAGGTTCATGTATGTTGATAAAATTAATATATACATGTACATACTTGATTCACAATTCAAGTGTACAGTTGTTCTTATAAATTACAAATGCAAAAAGCCAAATAAAATTGACACAGGTACATGAAAATGTATACTTCAACAAAACTTGAGCAAATGCAAGAATGTCATACTAATAGTTTTCCAATTTTAGTGCAAGCAACTTGTGAAAGGAATTCTTATAAATAAGAGATTGACATCATATCACCACTCTAAGAATATAAAACATACATGTATACATGTATAAGTATTTCATTTCTACAGTCATTGACAATTCTTGTAAATTAAAAATAATATTAGAAATTGACCCTTACACACAATTCTCATTTCATAATTTAAGAATAAAAACATAAATGGCTAGAATAAAATTACACCATTAATGAAATTTCTATTCCTAAAAGCTCCAAAATAAATAAAATAATCCATTTCAGAGGAAGAAAGAACAAAATGCCATTTATTAATATGTTGAACACTTTTACTGCCCACCACATACCGTCTTATAACATATCCAGAAAGAAAAAGTACAGTGTATAACTATGTTGTAATCATTAACTGCCCTATACAGTATTGTGTTTCAAGATGTATCAAAACAAATACAACTCTGTGGCAATCATCATTTTCGATCAAATGGTGTTCATACTTTTTATCTACAACTTTATGTATAACAAAATGGTAATTACGATTAAAATTGATATTCAACTAACAATTTACAAGTAGGCTGAGGTTGATGCCCAGTAACAGGGTAAATGACTGAAGGTAAATGATGGATGAAAAAATAACACTGTAAATCACTGGAAACAGAATATCTTGACCAAACACATGAAAAAATTCAGATTTCCTGTGCTACAAAAGTCAGTCTTGTATTTTCCACTCATTGAAGTTTGTTTGTATAAACTTGAGAAGCTGCCTTCACTGGTAAGAGGAGTCCTGGCTTGCTTCATCCCATTTATCACTGGTAGGACAAAAGGCTTGTGGCTTCCATCTCGGCCTGGCTAGCACTCAATGTCTCACATTTGTTCACGTTCAGAGAATACTGTTAGAGAGAGGTCAGACACTGTGACAAACACATGCACACAAACACACAAGCAGGGAACAGGATACACTGGTGCTGGCACTTGAGCTGGAATTACACACGGTTGGATCCAAGACCAGGCTATCATGTGTCTGTGTTTTCTACAAATTTTAATGGAATACATGTACATGTATGTTAGTGATAAGACAGCAACCTGCTCAAAAGACCATCAACACACATCATGGCATTCATGTGCATAGACAATACTATATTTCACAAAATCACAGCAAATTATTTCACAGGAAGTTACAAAATCAGTAAAACAAACAACAGCTAAAAAAGACACACTTCCCACTCTATTCTTGTGACTTTACACATTTTATTGACCCAATTCTGATATACGAAATACAGATGTACAGAACTATATACAAACCTTTTGTTTTGTTTGCAGATTCTATGATTTGCAGCAGACAGCGTCCAAACTCTTCAATCACCATCCTCTCCTGTACTACTGGTGGCATCTTCAGTCTCTCAGCCTCCTCTGCCTGAGCCAACAGACAGGCACACGTTGCCTCCGCAACATCTGAGGTTAAAAATGTGTATGGCAGCCTGCAAAAATCAAACTCTACTTTTAAATCAACATAGAAGCTGCAGCAGATAATAGTGTAAAATATCTGTGACTCTTGTAAACTTTGCTTTCTACTCCTATTGAATTTATCTTGTTAATTTTCTTTTGATGTGTGTCACCAGACTAGAATAAAAAAGACAATTCTATACAACCATGACTAATAATAATATTGGTCATGTTAGTCATGTACCTTTCTCCAGTGGAAGTGATCTGCGGTCGTCGTGATGGAATTCCTGATATCTGGGAGGACAGTTTTGATTTTGCTGCAGTCTGTTGTTGAACTCTAACCTCTGCTGCATCTGCTAAGTGCATTAAAGTTTTCCTTTCTGGACTTTCTTCAAAGTTCTTGCATCCAATACATTTACAAGAACTTGAGCACATTATTTTTGCCTGAAATAAAAAATTCTTAATGAAATGATGTCAACTTCTTTTTTTCTGGGAACCATAAACAAAGACATTAAAAGATACATATACATTAAAAACAAGGAAGACTTGTAAAGCATATACTCATTCTTACAAATGTTAATTGTTGATGACCTATGACACATTGACCAGAAAATCAATATAGGCTCATTGACTTGTTATGATTTTTTCTGGGTATTGCCAAGATTACACCTCTTAAGATAAGGCAAAACTTTTTTGATGTTTTGAGTCTCAGACACTGTTGCATCAGGTGAAATGCTGTTGCATTGTTTGTTTTCGTTTTCTTTTTTTCCAATATTAAACAGTCAGGAGTGTGACTGAAATCCATCATATTGAAAAATGATGATTTCTTATCATAAAACTGATTTTAAGTAATGACTGAAATTCATCATTTTTTTGAAAAATGATGAAAAACAGTCATAACTATTTGGAGTTTATTTTGAAATATGGAGCGACCTCTGGAAAAAAAAATGACTGTATTCCATCATTTTTTATCAATTTTGTAAGTCTGGGCGCACTTAATTATCTCATTTGTTTTACGAGGCGCACTAATTTATTTTGGTTTCATATGTTTGTCAAGATGTTTCTCTACACATGGGACCATAGCAGGATAGTGTACTATATCTCATTAATGAAGTAAATGGGTTGGAAGAATTGACTTGGGAATGGAATTATGACAAAAACAAGTCATATTTACAAAATTAATAAAGATATGTACATTATGTAAATAGTAGAAATGATATTAATCAGTTATTTTTCAATATGATGGATTTCAGTCACACCCCTGACTGTTAAAAGGGAAACAACTCAAGTTTTCAATTTTTGGTAAAATTATCACAATTGAGTTTTTCCCTTTTGCAAACCTTATCGTGGGGCTGAGAAGCTCAGAGAAAATATTTGTGGCCTAAACTTGTGTGACCTAAGACCTCAAAAATTGACATAGCCAATTTATGTCAACTAAATATTTATGACAACTGAAGACAAGTATTTCAAATAAAACACACCTTGCACATGTATATCCTTGGCCATTTTTTGTCATTAAGGCAACATAAAATAAATTTTTAGATTCTTATCCCCGCCCGCCCCTCTGAAAATGGCCCGCCCTGAATCATTTTATTTTGAAAACATAGGTAATCACAGATTACAAAGCTCACCGAGACAAGGCATCACCTTTATGAGACCACTTTTATCATATGAAAATCATAGTTCAAGATCTTGGATATTCATGGATACTGTTTTGACACAATATCCTTTATCATATGTTAAAAAATTGTATGATAATCATATGTTCATTTCATATGGTATTACCGATATAAGATACAATGTTTATCAATAAAATAATATAAAATATGATATTGCATCCTATTAAACTTACAAAATATATCATATAATACAATATAATACTGTAATAAATAATGATGCAACATGAAATTGTAACATATGATATGACATTGTATCATGTTATACATTATTGTATTTAATCACATAATACAATATCATCATATAATATATGATACAATAAAGTATTATATAGTACAATATCATATCACATAATACATCACAATATTGTAACATATGATATTATATTGTATGACATAGTATGATATTGTATTGTATGATATTTTTTATAATATTAAATACATATATATTGTATCCCATCAACAAATATAATTTGATACAACATTGTATCATATCATATGATCGATATAATGTGATTAAGTAATATATTATATATAATACAATATTATATTATACAATATCATATCATATGATTCAATATTATATATAACAATATCATATAATACAACTTCATGTGATATAATAATATATTATATAAACCAATTTCATATTATACAATATCATATAATATATGATACAATATTATATTGCAATATCATATGTAACAATAAAATGTGATAAAATAATTCATAATACAGTATCATATTATACAATACTGTATCATAAAACAAAACTATGCATAACAATATCATCATGATACAAAATCGTATCATAATATACAGAAAATTGATACAATATAATATCGTATCATATAACTTTTTACAATATAATATATGATACAATATTGTATCATATAAAACGATAGTGTATCATATACAATACTATATCATAGGAATCATGTTATATCATTTGACAAAAAACACATCTATCAAACAGGTTTGAGTGAGGTAGGAGATGTTTTTAGCCTTCTTGATAAAGGAGATCAGGCTCTGCAAATAACTAAGATATAATCATCAGGGGGCACCTGCTTCAAAAACTTTAACCAGCTCTAAAAACCTAAACCTTCTCCAGCATCCGAAAACTATGGCTCAGATTCAGCATTCAAGCCTGTCAAGTGCATCAGTATCATATGACGTACCATCCATGCAAGTTTGGTGAAGTTAGGACCAGTAATAACCAAGATATAATCATCAGAGGGCACTTGCTCCAAAAACTTTAACCAGCCCTAAAAACCTTAACCTCCTCCAGCATCCTAAAACCTATGGCTCAGATTCAGCATTCAAGCCTGTCAGGTGCATCAGTATTATAAGACGCACAATCCATGCAAGTTTGGTGAAGTTACATGTAGGTCCAATAGTAACTTAGAAATTGCTATCAAAGGGCACCTGCACCAAAAACTTTAACCTGCTCCAAAAACCTTTACCTCCTCCTGCATCTGAAATTCATGGCCCAGATTCAGCATCCAAATCTTTCAAATCCATAAGAAGGTGCAGATGCATCATCCATGCAAGTTTGGTGAAGATAGGACAAGTTATAACTTAGATACAGGACCTGCAACAAAAACTTTAACCAGGTTCGGACGCCGACACCGGGGGTATAGCATAAGCTCCCTCCGACTGTCTCGGTGAGCTAAAAAAAAAACTGTGTGGAAAAAAAATTTCTGGAAAAAAAATTGGGTTTACCATTTGATTCCTGTCATGTTTGTTGTCATAAAAATACAAATGTCTTCATTCATTAATTATAGTTAAGTCAAAATAAAATAGAGTTAAAAGATTACATGTGGGTTTGTGTACTCACATTAGGCTAAATAAAATTGAAATTACGGTTCTCAGGCCCGCGCGCATCCGTTTTGAGGGTGCCGCATTGCAATTTTTATTGCATTTTCAATGAAATAAAAAGTTGATAATGCGGAGACCTATCTGGGAAAAAAAAGTTTCCGCTTTCGGTTTGCATATAGTTTTACTTTCGCTTCTAGTCCGCAGCTTCCGGTGTAGTCTTAATCATTAAGTCGCTTATTTTCGTACGTAAAAACTTAATGATCTAAACCTCCATATGATATAGACGATATTAGTGAAAATGGGGTCGATGGAAATTTTGGACTTATAACGAATCAAAATGTCTGCTGTTTCGATTTGTATCCACCAAAGAACCCTTTTAATTCTACCGTACGTGGACTATTATTGAGGGTTTTTCCGATGGATGTTCTTCATTATACATGAACAAGGGCGTGAAATCAATGAAATACGATTTAGGAAAAATTACTGGGTGCCGTTTCTGTGTCAGTTGACAAGAACGATATGGACGCCGCAATTATAACCATTATAAACTTGCAGGGTTTGATCACTGCTGTATACATGGTGTATTCAGGACTTCTTAATTGTGAAGAAATGTGGTCGTAGTGACTGTCGGATGTGTTTGGTCCCAAGATTGCCTATTGATATCTTTAGCCAGTTACACAACTTTCCTGATCCAGTGCCAGGTATTTTAAAGTAAACATCTTATATGTCATTTTAAGTATTGTAAAGTGGTTTGGTATTTTTATTTATTTTTAAATGATTGTCATTTATTTTAGGAGAAGGAGGACACTACAGGGAGTTCAGTGGTGTTTTTGGAACCAATACTACAGAGGAACATTGTCCTTCTTTATCAACAAAATGAGCACAATCAATTGCAAGCAGTCATTGAATTCCGTTTAGTCCATCTGCTCAGACTGCCAAAACAGTGAAACAAACCATAATCTGCATAGATTGCCAGAAACCCAAAGTCATATATAGTGCTACTAACTTGGTGCCTAAGAAAGTGCCTTGCTTATCAAAATCATTGGACTTTATAAGTTTTCATGTGGATCTGAACTTCAGGAATTAAAACCTGATAATTTTGAGAAAGCACCCCGTTTATGTGCTCTGTTGGAGAAAGTTCATGTGAGATCAAATTTGGCCTGTGCATCTCAAATTGAGACCCCCTACTACATGTACAGCTCTGGTGTATTTCCCCCAATAGGCTATCACTGTGGGACACAAAACACAGAAGAAGGACAGTACCCAATGTGTCATAATTGTGTTGTTTCATGACAGACCCCGTTAAAAGAGAAGAATTTTCGAAGCTTAAGAGCATAGAAGCAGAAAAAAGAATGTTATCAAAGAGTTCACACATAAAAGACTAGATGTTTTTTAATTTGACTTAAATATTAAACATTTCAGAATATACATTGGTTTTTGTTTATCTGTTTAAATATTTCATATTTATCAGATATCCTTTATTAAATAATTAAACAGCAGCTTGAATAAAGAAAATCTTGTTTTTTAAATTTGAGGTCGTTGATTTCTTTCTCGGATAAAAAAAAAAGCCTACCTCATCCGTTTTTTTACCAATAAAAAAGAAAGAAAAAAGCCTCCCTCCCTCATCTATTTTTGGAAAATTTGGCCTGAGAACCAGAGAATTAATTTTATTGATTAATTAATTAATTATAATGCCATAGCATTAACAACTTAAAAGAATGGAGCAGTTGTTATTTCTAAAACATGAACGATGAAAAAGGTGTTTTTAAAAATATAAAAATTAATAAATAAAATCCACCCACCGCCCCATATTTTTTGCAAATCAGGATGAGAATCTAAATATTAATTTTATATGGCCTAATATACGCAAGCATTTAAAACTCCCAAACAGAATGACTTTACATAACAACACTGTAAGAAAAGAATAGATTACCTCATAACATTCACAGTAGTTCTTTAGACAACCCGAACGCTTACAGTTGCAGCCCTTGTTGTGCCTGCGGTCCCTTTCTCCATCTCTGCCTTTACCTGTGTTGAAAGTAAAGTTAAATTCAAAAGGGATTATTTTATAAAGACTGAAAAGCAATGAGAATACATGTACAATGTACAGGTGTATATCAAAATAATTTTCTCAACACAACTATCACTTAATGCAACAGGTTATTATCAAAGAAATGTACAAGTTCTATAATTATAGTCTATCATATATGAAGCAAGGCCAAAAAAAATTATTGATTTGTTTCTCAGGCACCGCCGCATCAGCAAAATTATCGCCGCATCAAACTTTTTCATTGTTATTTTTCCGAAATTTTCATATCTTATCATTATTGGTTTTCTCTATTATAGAATCAATGTAAACATATGCTCAGAATAAATGCTTTTCTATGTAAATGAAAACATGATTATATATGACACATCTACCCAGTGACCAACCTAGGGGGGCGACTTGAGCTAAATACACTTATATAAGTACTCGCTTTGTGGTCGGTAACTTCGGCAGAATTTCCTCAGAAAGAGAGGTTGAAGTCACCCTGTATTCTGACTTAACGATCGTGAAAATTAACCCCAAATGCAATAAAATGATAATTATTTAATCCAAAAGACATTTTCATAGCCTAAGTTAACCCCTGTCGTGATTAATAACTAGCAACTGTCTTATCTTTAGAGGTTGATGTAACCACATACTCGTGATACTGTGCACTGAAAATTACAACTGATATTTATAACTTTAGTTCTGATATTGCAATAAGTTGGTAACTTGTAATTAGTTAATAACTCTGCCAAATTAATGCTAAAATAATCATAAAACCGTTTGTCTAGATATCTTTAAAATTAAACAGATCCACTACATGACGGTTGTAAGTGGGTCAAAGGGTTGGACTAATACCTCCAAAATACACAAAAGTACATAGACTGATTTTATTTGTCATTTAGCTAATATAATTACAAAATATTTCTTATAAAATGTATGAATAAACCTAATAAATTAAATTTAACAAATTGGATAAGTTATTTAAATTTTTAGGAGTTGTTTTATTTTTGATTGACTTGCTTCTAATCCAATTTGAATTAGGGTTGAATCTGTGTATACAGGTATTATCATTAGCAACATGCCAATGTCAAAGAATGGAAGTCTACCTGATTTCTCAAACTTCTCCCTATTTTTCTGTGAGGGAGAAGTGAAGTCTCCCTAAAAGTTTACCCAAGCTACGTGTAGGTTGGTCCCTGTTAAGACTACCACTGAAATGTCTCTGTTATCTTCAGAAATTGAGGCCTCTGTAATATTGCCTGGTAGCAGGAATAAAGGACAATTGTATTGTTTGAGAATTTTATGATGACTAATTTACTTTCCCTTGATTTCTGTCATGTTCCCCAGGCAATGAAGATCAATAAGAAAACACCCCAAATGAATAATTTTATATGGCAAATTCAACTAGTGAAATGCCATAAGAAGTCCCCTATTTCAGTTCAGAATTGTGTTATTTCTGTAGACAGGGAAGATTGGCTGCAAAAGGAAGCAGGGGTATAAACCATTTGCCCATGTTTGTTCATCTGCAAAAACTCATCCTTTGAAAATGAAACAGAAACAGTTTAAACTTAAAAGAACAAAAGCAAATATTTAAACTTTGCCCTTTGCCAATGTATCAGCTTGATAAATATCTGCTGATGAGTACACAAATAAGTCATACAAGATGGGTTACCATCATTGTAAATTGTGTCTCTAAAAAAAAAAAAAAAAAAAAAAAAAAAAAAAAAAAAAAACCTGCCTGCCTCATCAACATTTTAAAATTTTGGCCTGAGAAACTAATAATTATTTTAATTTTTTTTGGCACAACAGTAGTAAAGCTAAGGAACAGGTCAATGCACAATAAACAATTTAAATAGTGATAGAGTGTATTACATCCATGTTTCATTTTTCCTTGACTTGCATTCACAATGAACAATAACATTTTATGCTAAATATCTTTACATTAAGTAGATTTCTCACCAATCTTTGGATGAAAAGCCATGGGGTTTCTGTCCAAACAGGACTTGATCGCTCGTGAGCGCTCCTCCTCATGGTCCAAGTTGTTGGCACAGTTGTTGCAGTTACAGTTGTGACAGAACTCTCCATTGGCAAAACAGTCACAATACCTTGAAAAAGATGAACAATATACATGTATATGCGAGACATTTAAGAAGTCCAATAAGATTACAGTTTCTAGTACCGGTAATTAGGTTTGACCTCTTATCTTTATCAATGGCCTTCGCCCTTTGAAAACTTTGACTTTCGACACTGACCTTTCATTTTATGACTTGACTAAACATAAAGTCTTTATCTTGTATAGAAGATATGATCAAATCATAATCGGCAAGCATACAGACTGACAAAATCAGTATGTTACCCAATCTTCAATATCTACTACTGGTACTTGTCACCATTTTGTAATTGACATATTCAAACCAACTATTTACAACAATCCAATCAATGATATCAGACTTCAATTTTTTTAAATAGGTTTAAATAGTCAAACCAGCTACATTTCCAAATATAATTACACATAACTGTACACAAATTTGATTACTCTCTGGGTTTTATAATATTCTGGGAAAGTCCTTTATTTCAATATTAATGAATGTGTATCATTCCTATTGTCACACACTTACAGTTTTAAGCACTGGGATTTTGTACAATTACAAGGTTTTCTTGGCCTGGCTCCTGTAGCCTCTATTGCAGATCTGCAAAATAAATATTCACGATTATATTACAAGTTTATCATATTGTTTACTATACAATAAAAATTATAGAATGCTCATTAACAGGTTCCTGATATTGTTTAACTGATACCCCTTCACCAAAACAATCCTCATACCATGGGTTTGACAAATGTATTATTATGCATATTCAATGAATCTACTTCAATTTGCCACACTATTTTTTACACATTTTTTTTACGAGATATTATTTCATTAGAACCCTTTCTTCATAATTTAAAACCTTGATTTGCAAACATTTGTTTCATAATGTCAAACTTTTCCTCTGATCAGAAATATGAGATAAAATGCAAAGGGTTAGCCTAGCAAATCATTATCATTTTTTAAGTATAAAACCCTGATGTACTTCAATAACAGTAGGATAAAGGCATAACTTGTACATCTGACAAACCAAGAGATGCTAAACTTATAATTAAGCAACTTTACCCATTTTGTTTGAGGTTTGCACTGAGAGATGGGTCACTGCTGGCTATAGGCACAAACTCCTGCCTCTGTTGTTGCTGCTGCAGCAAACTCTGTGGCTCCACTGCTGCTACAGTGTTTGTTGCTGGCAGAGATGGCTGTTGCACAGTGATGGTTTTTGGCTGTACCTGCTGCTGAAGCTGTAAATATTATATATACATGTAAATGTGTATAGAGTGTACATACAATTATTTTGTATTTTTAATCGATATCAACCAGATATTCCACAACCTTTGAATATAAACCTCAAAGGTGCAGGAAAATTCATATCACAGAGATCTTCAATTACCATATCACATGTGACCCCTTTCTATTAATCATACGCCATTACACTTTATAACCTATACTTGTTAAATTTGACACTGTGTGTTAAAGGAAGTAACATGAAAAATTGTTGCTTAATAAATTTTAAAAGCCTTTTGAAACTTAGAAATGAGGTCTGTAACCTTTTTGTTTATTTCTATCATGAGAGTTTATCAATTTAACACTCTCAGTGAAAGGTTTATGGAGGTAATCCATTTTTCCCCAGCATGCATCTGTTTTCTGACAATAAGTCACATTGCTGCTGGTGACTGGGTCAATGTTTATACATTGTTGATAGAACTGGGTCAATGTTTATACAGAGTTGATAAAAGTTACTAAGAAAAATTATGCATGGATGTGAAGCAAAATTTTGTACTGTCATGGGAGGACAAGTATTCAATATATTTCTATTACTGACCCCAAGGTAACTTGATATATTATTTGTGCAAGAAATGAATAGATAGTTTGTGAAATATGAGACCATCGCATTCCAGATGTTTGTACGGAGATGTAACAGTCAGTGTTAACATAAATAAAATGCTGTTTGTAGATTTCAAGTAAATACATCTTATTTAAATGCTCTAGAAACCTCTCTCTCTGATTTGTTTGTATCTTGAGTAGATCTTGATGATACATATGCCGAACTAAGACACATTTTAAAAATCAGGATGCTGAGCAATGCACCTTGTGTGTTCATTTATGTAGCACACATAATGTTCAAACTCATAACAACAAATTAAGATATTTCTGAGTGCAAGAAAAAATAGGTCACAATAACACTGATCCAGGGACATTTCATTCTAGTTACATGCAACATTAACTGCTGATGGGAATGCATCATTCTGAGATCAAAAATCTTCCTCCATAAACCCTGTTCCAAATGACAATTCTTTACATCCATTTCAAGTTTCAATTCACATTTTGATGATGACATTTTATCTCTGTTACTAAGTGTGAGTAAAAATGCAATGTGTCTCAATGACGTCAGCATCGGTGCTGCTCTCTCTTTGATGCTTAGAGATAACCCAGCAGGGAGGTAATGATTGGAGGTAATGATTTTAACAATAAGGCATCGCTCATGGATTGCAAGAATTAGTTATTCTAAGTGACATATCTTCTTACTAAGGAAAGCTGTGCCTTAATGGTTTTCAGATATCATTATATACATCAGACAAATTTGAGCCCTTGATAATTTTTTCATGTTCACTTCCTTTAACTAACATTGATCAGAAAGTTGAAAGTAACTTGATTTTTGACTCACCTAGAGCATGAAACTTCTAACATTTACTTTTTTTTTTAATATACTCATTCAACATTTAGCCTCATACTTTTGTGAGAAAGTATAACAACAAATTATAGTATTTCCATTTACTTTGTGTATCTCTTTCTTCTATCTACAATAATAATACATGTTTGTATGCAAGCCATGAAGCTAAGTTTTTATTAATTCAAACAGTATTTAGATTCACCAATCATGTGCCTTTTGAAGTCTACATACCAGTAACCTTCATAAAATTGTAATTCAATTTAATTAAACTCCAAACAAGCATCAAACAAAGTACATGTACATGTTTGTATCAACTGACTCAGACACGACATAAGCATAAGTCTAGGGCAGTGTCCGACTAGTAAATAAAAAGCTTGTGTTTCCGTGAAATAGTTTTACCTGTGTTACATAAGATGCTGGGACAAGAGCAAATCCTTGAAGTCCGGATCCACCAGACAGCAGGGTGGTACCGGGGGGTAGTCCAGCAATGTTGGTTACCGTAGAAGAAGCAGGTCTGATCTGGGCAACAGAGGACACGGTCATGGGTGTTGAAACTCGAATTGCCACTTGTTGAGTTGGGGCTGCTGGTAACAAAATCCGCTGAACTTGTTGTGTAGTCTGAGGTTTTGAAGTTACCTTAAAAGATTAAATTCACTATATTTGGCAAAACTGTTAGTACAGTCGCACCTGCTGTTACAGCCACCTTTAATCAGCAGCCACTGCCATTAACAGCCAGTTTAAATCCCGCCCATTTAGTTTTTCACTATATTTTAACTCATTTAAGCGGCCACCTGTCTAACACGGCCAGTGGCCAGTGTTTTTAGGTTCCGTGATTTCAACATGCCTGTTTTCAACGGCTGTTTTGTCCCATGACTTCTGACTCTGACATGTGACCCTGTATCGAAAGAAGCGTAGCTTCGAAAGCTGATAATGAGTTAATGACAAATAATTGAGTGTGTAATTTGAATTCTTCGTATAATTTAATGAGATTACTGATTATAATACCTGTTTTCTGTTTATATATCTACATGTATTTATATACTTCATTACAAAGTTATTAAATGGCCAGTCTTGCGCTTAACATGTACACAAATTTGCCGATAATACGCACCTTTTTTCTAGAAAATTTCTTTGAGAGAATTAAAGGGGTGCTTACTATACATCCCAATGGAATTTAGACACTTTTTTCAACAGGTAAAACATTGGCTATTGTAATTCAGTACATAGCCTTTGTACGGAAATGCTACTTCTGTTTGTTTACCGCAATTTAATCAACTGAAAATTATTGTTTGGGAGTATTTAGCAGAAAATGTTTTGCCTTTAATCCCTTGATAGATAAATTGAATTAAAACAGACATTTAAAATTAATATAAACTGTTTATTAAGCAATCTGAGCTGGGCATTCACCATCTCCGTGTATGCTGCCATTACAGTTGCTATTAAGGTCTTTTGATTGTCGCATGACGTCATTGTGAGCATTCCGGAATAATTTACCGTTATCGGTTATAATATTAGTGTTATGTGATGCATGGTTTTGCCAATATTTCTTCATTTATACTAGTGTTTAACACTTTTTAAGCTATGTAAAGTGATATGACACTAATGTTTAACAATCTATAGAGAGTAGTATGAGTTGAAATCGCTGAATTCAATGAAAAACTGATAAAACCGTACATAGGCAAACTTGACAGAGACTACAATTCATAATTTTTTACCTGGTAAGGTAAACATTTCTTTGCAGATTTCGATAGGATATATAATGAATTACAAATGTACCAATTTTCAGTGAGTTTGAACCAATATTTCAAAAGTTATAGACTGTTTATGTTGCTAAAATGTGGTTATTCATGGTTGGAAAATTGTATTAAAATGTACTGTAAATGTGACAGCTTTCATACTGGGAAGTTTAAATGGCCTTAAAATGTTAAAATACATAAAATAAAGGATTGTGATTAATTTCTTTAAAAAAATTGCTTTATTATATAGAAATCAGTAAAACAAAATGTGATGTTGGAATGGAGAGCAGTTGTCGCTATAATTGCCATGATAGTGTACCTGTGTTAGCTCCTACAGCATGAACAAAATATTTGCAACATACCAATACTTAAGTTCAATTTGAATGTTTACATATTAATGTTCAAAATTAAACAAAAATTACACGGATTTAACCATAAAAACATCGAGGGTGGAGAAACCTTAATAAATCTGTGCAATAGAGCAAAAATGAATATACTAGGTGTTTTTTCTTCATTAATTTGAAACCTGGAATAATAGGCCACCTGTCTTAAGTGGCCAGTTTGTCATTGTCCCACAAGTGGCCTCTTAAAATAGGTGCGACTGTATTTAACCTGCACCTCAATTAAATGATAAATCTTTAAAAAAAAAAAAAAACCCACAAAATACTATAAATTATTTTCCACTTTCATATTCTGCAAATTTTACATACATTTGTCCAAAATAAAGAAAAGATTTGCCCACCAAAACCTTTGTTTGTGATACAAGTAATGTCTTCGTGTGATTTTATCCTTCTATTAACTGCATCGTTATAGAATGTACTTTTTGAGTTTTTGCATTGTTCAATATTAAAGAAATTTAGTTCAATACTTTAAAATTCAAACTCAATTTTCATCCTCAAAAATATATACAGGTAACTCTCGATGGCTCGAACTTCGATCGCTCGAAGTTCTTGATCGCTCAAAGTGAGTCTAGGGTCCCGATTTTTTTACCTATATAACTAAGCAAATTTACTCTTGATTTCTCGAACTCTTGATCTCTCGAAACCCTTGATCCCTCGAAGTCAAACTGCAGTCCCGTTATTCATAATCTATAGTTTTTAACTCTCGATACCTCGAAGTGGCTGTGTATATCCAAGCGTTACCTAATTAACACCTACTTGGTCATTTAAATGGCTCCAGGCGTTATACGCGGGACCCGTGTCACGGATTGTTTATTCAGGCGACACTTGTCCTGCCAGGTGATAATTGTTTGATGATTAACCATACCAGTACCTAATCTATAATTAACACCGACCGTTTTACGATAATTTTAAGGCGCAGTGAAAATGATAAATTAATTGAGACGGAACGATCATTTTGAGCCATGGTAAAAATTTTAGAATTATAAAACTGTAGAAATTATGCTTATCAGCATCATTGTCATTTTAATGATTATTGCTGAACAAGTTCTTACAGCTGGTGAAGGACCCGTAAAGTGGGAACAATGGGTGATATTCAATTATCTAATTTACGACATGTCGTCTCGCAGTCTAGTAGTACTGAGCAATCTGATCACAATATGATGCATAAAATAAATAATTACAGTGTATCATGAGATTATTCAATATTTGTTTCTATTTAGTTTTTAAAACATCCAGGTCTGTATATTTAACTGAAAAGAAAACATTGTTTAAGCACGTGCCTAAAGGTAAGCACTTAATAAATGGCTTAATCATAACATCCGGTAAGACTAATTTTAAAGCCCGTCGGTCAACCCGGAAAACTCCGAACTCTTGAAAACTCGAACTCTTGATACCTTGAAGTTTTTCCTCGGTCCCATGGACTTCGAGTTATCGAAAGTTACCTGTATAAACAGTATATGCAATTTGTATGACTCATAAACTAACTTGTATGGCTCATATACTAACTATTTGAGACGTTCCTTGAGCAGGGAGTGTGATCTTAAGCTGTTGAATGTTCCCCTGCGAATCTGATGTACTTAAAGCTGGAGCAATGGACTTTGCTGGCTGTACTAGTGATGTCAGACTGGTGGTTTTAGACACTATAAAATTATATATACATTATATTTATCATCTACAAATTTTTATATGTATATATATTGTAAATAATATGATTTTGCGTTATTACTTACAATACAGAGTGAAAAGTAAACATAAATTTACCTCCTGTGGCCATTGCTGCTTGGGAACTGGGGGAAACCAGTCTTACATACTGAAAGCGACTGCCCTGCATTGATATTGGAATCTGTACCTGTTTTACTCCACTGCCAGTGGGCACCGTTATTATCTGTTTCGCCTGTGAAGGCTGAATTTGTATTGGTCGTTGTTGCACCTGAAAAATATGATGTATTGACCATTAATCCACTGCTTGAACATTTATTTTTTCATTATAAAAATATGTCAAATCTTTCTCATATGGATCATTATGCCAAAGAAAAAATTTTCATGATGATATGGATATTTTCCATGTTAAAAGTAGGGCTGGGTATTGGGAGGAAATTTCGTATTGCGATATGTATTGCAATATTTTTTTTTAATCAAAATTTGAATTTTTTCTAATGTTAATAGACTGTAATTGATAGATTTATATACATAATTCATTTGCAATATAAGTCTATATAAAATAAAAGAATAAAAAATTTTGTTGTTAATTTATAAATTGTTTAAATAAAAAAAAAAATGAAAAAAAATAAGATGATTTTTTATAATCATCTAGCAAAACTAGAAACAAGTAGTCAGTTAATATTAGGTATATTTGGTACAATGCATTTTAGGCAGTCCACTGATCTTGTGGAAAAAGAAAAAAACAAGATGTGCAACAATTAATGAATTTACAGTTACTATATGAAATTTTTTTATTGATTGTGTCAACCTTCAGGGAAACATAATTACAACTGCAACAGGGCCTACTTCAAATTCTTTATTAAGAATATCAGCATGTCAACATTTTGGCTTTAGGGACGCTCTTTGAGCAGTTCTTATATCCAAAACACTGACTTTACTTTCGTGTCTGCAATGATTACAAATGCATCAGCCATTTTTAATTCAAATCAGAATTTTGGAATCCCGTGCCCATAAAGAAATTCTGAGCCTGATCAATTAAACCCGTTAACCGGTATTGAAAAAATGTATTGTGATACGATATTTTTTGTCCACGTACCGCAATACACCGAAATACCAGTATTATTGTGCAGCCCTAGTTACAAGTGATGGTGTATTATCTTCTTACCACTGTACCCTCTTTCATCACTTTTGAAGGCGACATCGTGATCAGTGTTGGTCTTGATCCTCCAGCTCCTGATGAAATATTCACTTGTTTATTTAACACAGAAGACGCTGGAACCAGTCTTTGAGGAGATTTACCAATTGTCACAGGGATCATGGTTATTTTAGTAGGAGTTTTTGAAGCTGGTGAAATGGGCACTTTATTTCCATGAACACCAACATATTTTGTAGGAGTAGAAGGAATAACATACTGTTTTCCCGGAGAGAGGACACCTTGTGGAGATATGGTGATTGTTTTTGTTGGCGTTTGTGATCCCTGAGGTAAAAGACTTATAGCTCCTGATGAGGACACATTAAAACTCTGTCCTGATTGCAGCTGGAATTGTCCCAATTGATTCACTTGCACTGGCATGACTTGAGGTTGGTCACTATTGGGATTTTTAGTTATTATGACTTTATGTACCACAGGGGGTGTAGTTGATGAAAGTTGTCTTTTCAATGATTGTGTAGTTGTTACTTCATTAGAATTAGAGACAGCATTAGTCAAACTTTTGACATCTTCTGAAGATGCACTGAAATCGTCTGATGCTAGGGTAATTGTAGGAAGGGCACCATCACTGGACTGTACAGAGTTCCCAAGTAAAGCGGCCACATCCTGGTCATTACTGACAATATCTGAATCCAGGTTGTCTACTTTGTTTAACACTTTAGTATTGTTATATTCCGATGATACAGGGATATCAACAAAATTGGCATTGGTATTAGAATTTTCCTCCAAGTTATTCCCAGAAGTTACAGACACAGTGTTGCATCCATCTTGTAGGATAACCTCAATGTTGTTTCCATTTTCAATGCCTGTAAAAATAAATGAAAAAATGTAATACAACCATTTCTTTCATTGCATATATAAAATTCACTTCAACCAATTAATCAACACTGTGTAAATTTTTCCAGAAATATCTTAAATTTAATGTGAAATACTTTGAAAATTATGGAATATAATTTATGAATTTGGGGCTCATGTCTACACATCATGGAACCATTTACCTCAAGTTTGCTATAGTTAATAATTAACTTAAGTTTGATTCTGCATTAAAGATTAAGTAATTTTACACATGTTCCAGTTATATAAAGCATATGGTACATATTCTTGCTTGTATAGTGAACTACATAGAAGCTTTTTATAGACCTTAACTCCAGAAAGTTTTGACTGATGTTTTACAATGAGTAGCCATTAAGAAAATTGTTATAAAAGTCACACCCTATTCCAACATATATCTACAATCAAAATTACGACCTATGTTTAATTCTGGGAAAACCTGAATACTTTTTTCAGAATATTAATACTTGAACTTCAAGTTTCTCAAGGACAGTTTCTGAAAAATGGTACAATCCTGAATTCATCATGACATGTATATATAAAGTATAAACATCGTTGTCACAGGCCAAAGAAATTTCAAAACACTTCAAAGTAACATCAATATAAAATATAATAGACCTTAACTTATTTGTCATTTTATATAACTAACGATAATTTGTTAATCTGCATCACCTAAAATTTACTCATTTAACTTTTTCTCTCTCTCTCTCTCTCTCGTCTCACGTGATGTAATGTCTCAACTCCACCTTCTACTATCTGATTGGACGAGGTTCAGTCAAAACATGACGTTGAAACTTTTCTGGATTTAATGCCTATTAAAAGTTTTACGTAGTTCACTATAAACACATTGCATGACAATCATAGTATTATTTGTACTTCCTGGAAAAATACTATTACAATGACAAGTAATGAGTTTATATCATTCATGTGCATTAGGCAAAACAATATACAAAGCAAGTTATTACCCTTTAGTTTAATGCATGCACATATATATTTTTTTATTCATTTTGATATTCTCATAGCTAAACTGGAAATATATATTTGGATATTTGCCAAATTTATATAAACAAGTCAATATAAAACTCAAATGACATTTCAGTACTGCACTTAACCAAATGATAACGATGATCAAGTTGAATGAGTTGGTTTAATAACGCTGGAATGCAACCTTTGCAATACGCAATTTGTTTACAAATACAGTCAAATGACCCGCCATTATTCCTCGACACGATGCAGGGAAATTTAAATGGGAATAAATATCACAAATGATATTACATGAAATAGACAAATCGTGAGAACTAAAAAGTCATTCATCACGTGAAAAATGATTTAATGAAACAGTTATTCAATTCTGCAAAATGTTAGTCAGCAGATTGCTTTAAAGTAACATAAACACTTTTTTCGACCGACGAGGTGGCAAAAATCCGGAGGGTGCCTCACATCTGGGCATGATTTCATGTCTTAAATGTCACTCGATTTCCACTAAATTTCTTTGATATAACATTGAGTGGTTTTATTTTGTGGGAATATATGACAAATGATCTAACTTTAAATATGTAATTTCTTTCAAACCTGTTTTTTCGATAGGCATTCTGTGTTTGTTCAAAATCACGCGCCCACCATTACCATCCCATAATGCAATGCAATTTTTTCCGCGAAGTAGTACCGCAGTGAAGGATGTTTTTCATCAAAACATGCAAAATATTCTCAAAACGCATATTAAAATTGATATCATTTATATTATAAAATAAAATGAAACTTTTAATTCACATATATTTTATTGACAACCTGTAATTGTTGAGAAATCAGATGAAAATTGTTTATCGGACATATTTGGAAAATACTAAACTTGAGGTAGTACACAGGAGATAACCCAAAGTTTGTCTTTTATTTTTTTTTTCGAAATGTTTTTATTTTGTTCAGTGGAATTAAAACTTAAAATAATAAAAATATGAAAGAAATCTAACCTTAGATATTTGGTTTTTTTTTTGTTTGTTTTTTTTTTTTACCTGCATGGTAGGCCTAACTTACATTAACGTGGTTCTTTAATCAGATTTTTTGTGGGTTTTTTTTTTGGGGGGGGGGGATGGGGGAATGGGGTAAAGTAATGCTTTATCTCTTGAAATCATTAGTTTGACATGTTCTGTAATTCTGTAATTAAAAAGCTCCAGTGTTGGGGGGGGGGGGCACCTACCACCGGAAAATTCAAATTTCTTAAATAAACATAGTAAAATTACCTTAAAATTGCCTCGAACCCGCACCCCCAGACACTGGATCAGCGCTTGCAGTACATTTAAATTAAATTATAATGTATACTAGTATACTTCAACGCAAGTAAATTTACAATTTCGAGGCGTTAAGTAATTAAAACCTTCTCGCTTGCGGAGAACTACACATTGGTCTGCTACTAATGCAATATAGTTAGCCCAAGGTCTATACAATAATTATGCGGGTCTCCAGTAATGATAATATTACAATAACGGGCAAATATTTCCCCTCAAACTTTCAATTTGACCCCACTACTGACTAGGCTTTCGTCACAGGTACCTGACGTTATATATTTTTCTCATAATAAAAAATAATTTTGATATGTAAAACAAGAGGGTGTCGTTAAACAAATGCAGGATTAGAAAGAAGCACACTAAAAAAAAATTAAGATAAAAACTAAGCTTTGGAATTTGTATATTGATCGTGCCTTTATCTACATGGCGTTGATTAAGATCACTTATTTAAAAAAGACATTCGTCTGAAATTGAAAATTAAACTTATCGTAACAACAACAGAAGATAAAAGTTGGAAATTCTAAGATTAAAGTTAAATTATATCATATATATATAGCTGAATGTACGTATATGTTCGTTCGCCCTAAAGTGTGTTCGCCCTCGATTAAGTTTCTTTTAGTTTATATTATTCAAATCTGGTCTATTTAATTATATTGCATATGGCTAGGCTAGCTATTGAACAACTTGTGATTTCAACTGAAAGAAATCTGGAAGAATTTATTATTCGATTAATTATTCTTACAATAAGATCTTTAATTAATTAAGAACACTTTTATTATAAAATATAATTTGTATTAGGAATGTCCCTACCCTGTATATAGGAATGTATATAGGATATAACGAAGGCCACAGGTACGAAACCTTGCGTATTAGTGTCACGTTGGAATTTTTTAACTTTAATTAAAGTTGATTTTTCCAACTTTAATAAAGTTGGAATTTCCAACTTTAATCTTGGAATTTCCAAATGTAAAGTTGATTTTTCTAACTTTAATCTTAGAATTTCCAACTTTTATCTTCTGTTGTTGTTACGATAAGTATTTCAATTTCAGACTATTTTGTTCGACATAATTTGGAACGACTGCTCCTGTATGAAAAATGGCCGGAAACGTTCGCCAGCAACTATCGCAACTTGCAAGTTTATCTCACTCCGGTGGGTCTCACAGAGATGTTACAGAGAAGTAAGTGACTTTGAGAACTTCTTAGTCAAGTTTTATTACGATTGTTATCAGTAGATTACTTGGAGGTATTTTTATTTATTTTTTAATTACTTTACGGCAGAGGAAATTCTAACTAGTATATTGATGTACACCAAACCTTCCAAATTCGTTCAGTCATTGAATGTATACATATTTCCTTCAGTCGCATTACGCAATGTAATCTCTGAAGTGGCTTCGTATTTTTGCAACCGTTTGACTTTCTTCAATAAGTGAAATATGCTAAGCCCTTTTCAGATGGTTGTCACTGTCAAAACCTTAATCAGGTCCAGCACAATCTCCTGATTTAGCTATATAGCTTGAAAAAGCTATATAGCTTAATAAAGCTATTCAGAATAGCTTGATTTAGCTATTTTGTCATACAATTTTCATAAATGTGTATTTTTTTCTGCATGTAAACAAAATCGCACTTGATTGCAGTGATAGTTTTCAACTTTGAACTGTTCTGTAAACAATGCTTGTAAAGATTACTCATTAATTTGTGTCTCTTTCAGAGACTTTGCATTTAAAGTTCTAAAAGTTTTGGGGCAATTGATTCATGACCACACAGTTACTTCTTGAATGAAATATAAAGAAGGTCAGTTATGGTAAACAAGATAATTGATTGGTAATAATTCAGCACAATGTAAAGAAATCATACTTATCCGTGCCTCAGTGCACACAAGGTGGTGAACAGTTACCCAAACAATGGAAATATAGTTTTTGCTTAAAAGTGTTCAGAAGCAGCGGTGTTAAAACTAAATATAATAAGGGTTGCTTTTTTAATGGTCCATTGTATAAATATGAGCGGTAATTAACTTGCGATTTTTTGTTTATTTCTGATAATTAACATTTTTGTGAAAAACTGCATATAAATAGCTTTATCAAGCTATTCTGAATAGCTTTATTAAGCTATATAGCTTTTTTAAGCTATATAGCTAAATCAAGAGATTGTGCTGGACCTGTTAATTACCAACAGGTCCAGTACAATCACTAAATTTAGCTACGTGGCTTGAATTATCTATGGCGGCATACTTCTTCCCCTTTTATGCTAGTTATTTTTTTTTGTCAAAAATGTCAACATGAAAGATAAATTTGTTGACATGCAAGACAGTTTTGTGAACATAACTTGATGACATGCAAGACATTTTTAAAAATCTAAAAAATATCAAATATTGCCCACATGTGACTTCAATCATGCAAGATGCTACTTATCTATGTGGACATGCAACTTATTTATGTTGACATGCTATAGATAAATTGTTGACATGCAGCTTATTTATGTTGACATGCAACTTAGTCATGTTGACATACAAGAAAAATATTTTGACATGCAACTTTAACATGTTGACATGCGAGATAAATATGTTGTCATGGAACTTAATCAATGTCAAAAGGCAACTTTCAAGCATAAATAAGTTGCATGTTGACATAGATAAGTTGCATGTCAACATATTTATCTTGACATAAAGAAGTAGCATATAGCATGTTGGAATTCACATTTAGGTGATATTTTCACATTTAATTTTTAGATTTTAAATCATTTTGTCAATGATTGCAATTTTCTTGCATGTCGACTTATTATGTTGCATGTTGACATAACTTTCTCGCATTATCACCGGTGTGCCACCATAATTAGCTACAGCTTACATTCTGATCATGTTGAAGAATCAGTAAATTTGTGTCTCTTTTCATTTGCATATCCTGGTGTTACCGGTTTTTTGATAGTGTAAACTTTCTTACAAAATTAATTGTTTCCAATTATGATTTGTATGATTTCAATTTTTTTATTTAATTAAAATCATTAATCTGAAATGCATTTGTGAAGTTTTTTTTTAAAAATTCATTGAAATAACTATAGGGTTTCAACATATTTTGACTCCTCAGTGATTTGAGTTGTTTCGATCTTCACCTAGCTATATTCAAAAGCAAAGATGGAGTGCTGTTAATGGAAAAATAACATAACATCAAACAAATTTATGATAAAATTTAACCAAAAAAAATATATCATATTTTACCAAATAATAAATAAATGATGTCACCATTTAACCGAGCACAGATTAGGAAGGTATCAGAAGAAGCTGTACCCAAAAGAAGTCTTGTACACTTTTTAGGGTAAGGGTTTTCTAAGAGAACTTGAATTCAGGTATGAGTTTTTCTCAATCAATGTTTTTGCTATTACCAGGTCAAAAACAATTGATTTATTTAGCATATAACATAGCATAAAAGGTTTGGCACAGCCTACTCTTTGATGGTTCTATTCCCATTTTTTGGTCAATCACTGTAATTATGGTACCCCTATTTTGCCTATCAAATGGGAGTTTAATTTATAACAGTTTGGTTTGCACTTTTTTGAGTTGAAAGTTCATTATGTTTAACATGTCAGATCCCGATACTCTGGCATGTGTTCATTGTAAAAAAAACAACTTCTCTTTAAAAAAATAAATAAATTGTGGTGATTTTTGCACCTAGACATTCAAAATATGGTTTAAATTAAATTCATCCAGAACATAGCAAATACTGTAATTGATACAATATTTCAAAGGAATTAATGTTATTAAAAAAAAATGGCATGGCCTCAATCGTCAGTCTCCTTTGATTTACAGATATAAGGGGATACTGGAGACCATTCTGAAGACAGGTGGCAATGAGATGGTGCCGAGTTTACAAGCCTTTGTGGAAGCATGTATGTATAAAGTACAATAAATTAAAGATAAAAATTAATTTCAATATAAATCTATCTGTGCTTTTCTATTTGCAACATGTAACTGTCAGAGGTCTAAAGTAAATCATTTTCTTTCAGCAAGAAATTAAACAATTTCTATATTTCCCTCTTATCTGTAAAGCTTTGCATCTAGCAAGCTTCAAGTTGATCTTTTCTCCAGATTAATTCTGTGTCAATTTTAGCAAGCTTGATCTTTTCTAAAGATTGATTGTGTGTCACTTTTAGCAAGCTTGATCTATTTTCAGTGGTGAATGAGAATGTGAGCCTTGTGATTTCCCGCCAGTTGTTGTCTGATTTCTGTGCCCACCTTCCTAATCTAGAGGACTCAGTGGCAAAACAAGTGGCACACTTTACTTTGGAAAAAGTACACACTAGAGTCATATCCTTTGAAGAGCAGGTATGTATTAATACTTGATCACGATGTTTGTTGCTCAGTGACACTTCCTAATTAGTAAAATGATATATCATCAAAGAGTACAATACTGATTAGCATGTTTGAAATAAAGTTTTAAAGCTGCATGGTCCGATTTTTTGGCTATTACAGTATCAGATAATTTTCCCTACAAACCATTTATCTTAGAAAGTTATAGACTTTCACCTATTTACACCAGCAAAATCGGTCTCCTTTCAAAGTTAGAAATATTCAAAGTAAATGAAAATAATTCTATAATGGGAACACAAAAAAACAATTATGGGAATGTTTAGAAAAGGAAGCCCTTTGGTTTCGTTCCCCGATTGATTGGGTTTATTCAACCCGCATATTATCAGTGTTTGAAATAACCATCCACCCAACTGCCGGAGACGCATAATTTTGGCACAGACGAACAAATTTGTTTACCCGACTGGACATGGTGGGTTTTTTTTTTTTAGTGAAGTGTATATAATATCGGAATCGGGTTTAAGATTTTTTAAGTGGTTAAATCCTAGTCACACTATTGCTTTCCTTGTATGGTCATTTAACAACAGTCAATACAACATAGACTATGCTTTGAAGCGACGTGAGCATGGAGAGGTAGAGTGCCCAGACATGCTACAGAATAATTTAGGGCTACCAGCCCTAAAAAGAAAGGTGGATGATACGTGTAACAAAATAACTAAAGAAAAAAAAACATTATGACCTTTATTTATAGCGAATGTCAAAGTCATAATACCTCGATGACGGGGCAAATTTTGACAAAGGGCGAAATAACCTTGTCCGTCTGTCTGTCTGTGCATTTGTGTCCAGTCTATATCTTTCTTATGGAGGAACATTGGAAGTTTTTAATTCACACAAAGATTGTTTATCACCTGAGGATGTGTCATGATTTTGGACCAAGGTCATTTGGGCAATTAACAGTCCCTGGAAGGAAAAGTGCAAAATTCATGTCCGGTCCATATCTTTCTTATGGAGAAACATTGGAAGTTCTTACTTTACACAAAGATTGCTTATGACCTGAGGTTGTGTCATAATTTTGACCCAAGGTAATTTGGACAAGTTCAAGGTCATTGGAAGAAATTTTTTTTGCCATATTTTGTAATGGGAAATGATTAGAAGCTAAGATTTGACGCAAAGATTACTTGTGACCTGTAAATAAGCATTGACCTTGAACTTTGTCATTTGTGCAAGTTCAAGGTCACTTAAAGAAAAATGGTGCATCTATTACTTTCCAATAGAGAAATACACGTACTTGAGTTATATTTTCTTAGCAGGGGGTATCATGTGTGAGCTTGCTTACAGTACCTCTAGTTTTAAATAGTTGTCTGGCATGCATTCTTTAAGTATGGGATAATGAAAACCTTTAACAATATTATTTACCATGCCAAACACTCAACATTCATTTTTGGGAGTTGATTTTAATCAACTCTCCTATGCAGTTACTCAGACAAACCGAAAGTGAAACAGTGTTTGGACCTAAGCACAAATCAACACCGCTGACAACATTTAGTTCTTGAAAATAATCAATAAATTCTATATGTGTAATGTATTCTAAAGCATTGTTTTTCAAGGAAACTTATATAAGATATCTTGTAAATAGTCAGATTTTAATTGGTACGAATAATTTAGATATTTTTGTAGTCGTACATTGTATGTATTCCTATGCCAGAGTTCAATATAGTCTCGTTCAACCAGACACTCGGCTTTCTCCGTAAATATCCGAAAAGCTGAGAGTCTCTCTTGCTTGTCGGAAATTAACGGAAACAGCCGAGCGTCTGGCTGAACGAGACTAGAGTTCAATATTGCTTGGATCCATACAATATCTCAGAACTATTTCAATTAGGCCTACTGATACGTAGTTTGATTGCATTAATTCTTAGAATATTAAACAACATGATTCATATGGGGGTTTCACGAAATTTCTGATGGAAAATTTACATTATAAAAAAATATGCGTAATTCAAATACATATAGGAAACTACTTGCCATGCAAAATAACATCGTTGATTTTAAAATAAATAATAATCGATAAAATCAACTCTCGTTAGTACTTCAGTACTTTGATTTCTGTCTCACTTGAGCCAAATAAAGATTAACTTAAGCAGACTTGACTTGCATCAAGCATATCAAATAAGTTTTTTTTTGATGAGTGTATGTAAATCGTTATACATTTTTAATATTTTCAAGTTCTCCAGAACCATGGGTTCAATTTTCCAATTTCATTTGTACATATTGTATTAAAGCCCACACTCTCATTTTGTTTTCTGAAAACCTTAAAATAGGTTGGATATCTTTTTTTTTTTTAAATCATCTCAAGAACCACTGCACCACAGAGTCCACAGTTAATATGGAATCAAGCTTGTTGAAAAAGCTGAGTCCCCTTTCAGGGAAGATAAGAATAGGGTGGAATGTTTGAAAAATTCTCAAGAACTAGATAGCCAGTAATATCAAGACTTTATTTTATACTTTAGATTCACATTTGTTCAAATCATGACATCCAGGGTCTGGAAGGGGCATAAATTGGAATTCACAGATCATTTTACATATATACATGTATAGTAAAATAATAGCATTAAATTAGACTTGAAAAATTTATTTGAAAGCTGGCTAATATAAAAAAAGTTACAAGTTTGTTATACTATGACATACTGGGTTGAGAGAGAGGTCCACAATATGGGGTTGGGGTACTCTTAATCTGTTTGGCTGTGTAGGTCAAAGTAAGACCGAGTTTGACATTGTTGCACAGGATGTGTAATGTGGCCCAAAGTCCTTTGATGACTATAAAAGTACCGGTAATCCTCACATGTTTATAATCTTGACCCCAGGTTGCTGCGATCCGACAACATTTAGCAGACATTTATGAGAGACAGTGCAGTTGGCGTGAAGCTGCCAATGTTTTAGTGGGAATACCTTTGGAAACTGGACAAAAGTAAGAATGCTCTTTAGTTATTCTCCTCTGGTAAACTGCATTAAATCCCTACACTGCAACTTATATCACAATTTATTAGCTCACCTGAGCTGTTCAAATGAAAGGCCACACCCTCTTTAAAGGGGAGATAAGTTAGAATTATTAAAAATTAATTGGTATTTTTAAAAATCTTCTCAAAAACTATTAGGCCAGAAAAGCTGTAACTTGTATGGAAGCATCCTCAGGTAGTGTAGATTCAAGTTTGTTCAAATCATGGTCCTTGGGGGTAGTGTGGGGCCACAATGGGGGATGGATTTTTACATAGAATAACATATAGAGAAAATCTTTAAAAATCTTCCTCTTAAAAACTATTAGGCCGGAAAAGCTTAAACTTGTGTGGAATTATCCTCAGGTAGTGTAGATTCAAGTTTGTTCAATCATGGTCCACTGGGGTAGGTGGGGGCCACAAGGGGGGGGGGGGGCTCAAAATTTTACATGGGAAGATATAAAGAAAATATTTTAAAATTTTCTTCTCAAAAACCATTTGGCCAGAAAAGCTTAAACTTGTGTGGAAGCATCCTCAGATAGTGTAGATTCAAGTTTGTTCAAATCATGATCTCAGGGGAATGATGGAGCCGCATTGGGAGGGGAGGAGGTCAAATTTTTAGATAGGAAGATATAGAGAAAATTTTTTTTTAAATCTTCTGGAAAAGCATTTAGTCCAAAAAGCAGTAACTTGTGTGAAAGCACAGGTTGTGCAGATTAAAGTTTGATCAAACCATAATTCCTTAGAGAAAAGTGAGGCCACAAAGTTGGGGGGGGGGGTGTTATATTGGAATAGAGAAAAGTCTTCTTACAAATACTAAAACAACAAAAGAGGCTTGGTATTTACCATAAAAATATGTGGATAGAAATTGGCGGATTTTTTTTATTTTTTTTTGAGCAAGATCTACTGGACTTAGTTGTCAAGATATTTTGATTTTGATAATGTAATGCTGATTTGATCAGAGTTAAGGCTATTGTTGCTCAGGTGAGCGATGTGGCCCCTGGGCCTCTTGTTTTTGTTTTTTTAATCAATAATATAGATTTCCCATATTGCCAAAACCTGTAAATTTTACATATCAAGCATTTACATGGTGGCATATTTAATACATGTCATCTTATAAAACAAATCCTAGAAGCAAGATTTATAAGGACACTTTATTCAAGACTAAATATATGGAAGTGTATATGTACATGTATTGGTTTCCAATAAATGGCAACCAGTACATTCTTTCCTAACAAACATGAATACTGATATTTGTATTCTTAAAATTGTGAAACAATGTCTTGAATGAAAAAAAAAATTAAACCATGTATACATTGTCAATTATGAATTTCTGTTTTCCTGTTCAGACAATATCCCACAGACTACAAGCTTGAGACATACCTGAAGATTGCCCGTCTTTATTTGGAGGAAGATCCTGTACAGGCCGAGGCTTATATTAACAGGGCCTCTCTCCTCCAGGCGGACTCCAAGAACGAGGAGCTGCAGATCCACTACAAGGTCCATACTGTACAATATTACACCATGTGTAGTTATCCACTACAAGGTCCATACTGTACAATATTACACCATGTGTAGTTCAGGTCCACTACAAGGTCCATACTGTACAATATTACACCATGTGTAGTTCAGGTCCACTACAAGGTCCATACTGTACAATATTACACCATGTGTAGTTATCCACTACAAGGTCCATACTGTACAATATTACACCACGTGTAGTTCAGGATGAATGTGTCGTAATTACACTAACCAAGTCACAATTCATTGCAATGCTCATGTTTTTTCATTTGTTGATCATGCAGTAAGCATTTATAACCACATGTAGTTCAACATAAAAGTGCCATTATTACAACAGTTTGTGGTGATACTCTTTTGGTGAAGCAAGTAAGCAGTAAATTTTGCCAAAAATTCTGTGTACGGATTGTACACAGAATTTTTGGCAAAATTTACTGCTTACTTGCTATCTGTTAATAGATTTTTTGTGTAGTAAACAATCTCTGCACAATCCATTATCTATAAGATATGTTTAATTTCTGAATTGGTGAGTTTTGATTTGATATGAATATCAATTCAATTTGATGTATATACATGTACAGATGGCCCTTGATGTCTCCTACATGTACTTCAATGTTTCAAAGTCATTAATTTCTCAACTTCTTTCATATTCATAATTTATTTTTAATAAATTTACTCTTTAATCCCTTAAACCGTCAATCTTCATGATCTTTGGAAATAAAGTTTAGTCCTGATGTTTCTATTTCTTTGTTTTGTCACCCTTGGTACATGTAGTAGTATTCTGTAACAATTGTATCATATCTTAGATATTCTGCAATACAAATAAGTTGAACATAAATTTCTTATTAAATTTTGTTTTTTGGTTACATCTATAGGCATGTTATGCCAGAGTTTTGGACTACAGGAGAAAATTTATTGAAGCAGCACAAAGATACAATGAACTCTCATACAAGACAATAGTCGCCGAGGAGGAGAGAATGCAGGCACTCAAAAATGCTCTTATTTGTACAGTATTGGCATCTGCTGGTAAGTCCTATAGATATATTGCATGTCACAAAAAAATTGTTTTGTTTGACTGTTTGGTTTTCATAATTGAAAAAAGCTAATCATTCATCATGAAATGCCATAGAAATCCATTGTATATGGAAAATTTTCAGCATTGTAGTTTTGGTGATGGAATCATTTAGCTTTTGGAAATTCTCAGTTCATTACTCCACTTATGGTCAAGATAAAATTGATGTTGGACAAAAATCTGAATTGATTCATATAGTTAAGGCTAAGGGAAGTGGTAAAAAATTCTACTAGATTGTTTGACATTAACATTATACAAATACTCAAATTTTAATACAAAATGTTATATGTAGGCATTATGCGATTAAATGCAGCATTTCCTACACAATTTTCTTAACGTATATTGATATCATTTGTGCGCATTTCATCTTCGCTAGCCAAGTGTCCGATTCGTTTTTTCTCATCTCAGGAGATGAGAAAAACGAATCGGACACTTGGCTAGCGAAGATGTGCGCATTTATAATTATACTATAATTAATCACATGTATATGTATATTTGTACTGATACATGTACATGGAAATTGCTAGCAGAGTGATGGCTCTTGGACTTTGAAATTTTTCCTATGATTTGCTGTTATTGAACATTGTACAATATAGGTGTTGTGATAGGGCCTAAAGTATTGTTTGATTTTGCAGGTCAGCAAAGATCACGAATGTTGGCCACACTCTTCAAAGATGAGCGATGTACACAACTGCCTGCATATAATATCTTAGAAAAAATGTAAGCTCCAAGTTTCATCAACCTTTTGTACACTTAATTAAAATTTTGCTTCACCAGTAAGTGTTATTAATATTAAATTATTTTTTTTTGAAAAAGAAATCAAAATTACAGATGGAATGCAAAGTTTTACCCCCAAAAAATTGATGTCAAAAATTTGCATGATAGTATGCTGGCAAGAGTAATCTTTCTTATCATTGGCCTTAATTCCAAGTTATCATTGGAATTTTTCCATGTGACAGGACACTGGAATTATGAATCTATGAAATGTTGCAGATAAACCCGCTAGTTGAAATTAGATAGATTCATAATACAACCATTTGTTTCCAGTTATGATAAACACTGACTCCATTTTGCTGCAGGTATTTAGATCGTATAATCCGCAGCAGTGATTTACAGGAGTTTGCTGCCCTGCTTCAGCCACACCAGAAAGCTGTAACCTCTGATGGTATGTAACAGAACTGTATAGTTTAACATACTGTATAGTATTTTCCAGAATGTGCCAAGATGCCCAGTAGGAATTTTGTAAGGAAGATGGTGTGCAAAACAACATGAACTGTCCATTGGTGCATAAACATAACAAGCAAGGATTATTAGTGATCAGTCTGTCTGTTTGTCCGTCTGAGGTCAATTGTTCAGAGCATGTTTTTTCTTCCCTTGACCCTATTTGGCTCATACTTCACATTATGGTGTGCAGTGACCTTGAATCAAGTTTCTAGGTCAAAGGTCAAGGTCATAGCAGATCTGTGAAAATCCCATTTCCAGACTTGTTTCTTTCCTTGACCCAAATTTGCATAAAAATGTCATTAGGTAAGGGATGTGAATTGACTTTGAACTAAGTTTCTAGGCCAAAGTTCAATGTCATAGATTATTGTCCTTACAATATTTTCCCCTCTAGTAAGCATAATCTTGCCCAGACTTAAGTCAGCTGTTAAGGTGAAAGCAAAGTCTTAATTGCTTTACTTAATGTTCTTAATTAAAGTAGGGTCTCAAAAATTATCACTGTAAACACAGATTAAGTGTTCTTGGTTGCAACATCAAGGATATTTCTTCCTAAAAACCTTCTTTTAGGTTAGTAAATACAAGTGAAAATCTCAGTTAATCAACACAAACCTCTTGCATCCATTTTACATGATTTTTAGGTATCTACTGGATGACAAATTGACAACCACATACTTTGACATCATTTCCTTCATTTTCAGGCTCTAGTATACTTGACAGGGCAGTGATTGAACATAATTTGTTATCTGCCAGTAAACTGTACAACAATATTTCATTTGAAGAACTAGGATCATTATTAGAAATTCCATCTACCAAGGTACAATCAGTAAAAATTTTCAAAGATTTTTAAACATACAGAGATTATTTGTTGCGTTAAGTTTAAATGCTACCATTCTTGAAATTCTTTCTTTTTTTTTTAACATATAGGCAGAGAAAATAGCTTCCCAGATGATTACAGAAGGAAGAATGCATGGCTGTATCGACCAGATTGATTCAATAGTGCATTTTGAAGGTAAACAATTTTGTAACAACTGTACATTTATTTGTAGCCGTATTCTTTTAGTTTATTTTGATTATTTTCATTTTAACAGTTCTTTGAGGCATAGGCCTATTTTTTGGTGTGGTCTAATTACTTTACTATAAACCAAGTTTTTATGTGTGTGAGAAAATTTTAAGAAATTTTGAAAAACCTTGTATTCAAAAATTTTTCTTGTTGCAAACCAGCCCTTCGATGATTTGTATTTGTTAGATATTAGGTCTATTCAAGTTAATGGGATTTGTGATCTTTTTTTGTTACAAGCAATTAAAAGTTGGTCTTCCGTACCAAGTTAACAGTTCTTTTTAACCCTGAGAATATTTTCTTCACAAGCAAATAAAAGGTTTTTTAAAGTACTATGTTAACAGCATAACAGAGATATAATTGATGTAATTTCAGCTCGAGAAGCTCTCCCTACCTGGGATAAACAGATTCAGAGTCTGTGTTTTCAAGTCAACCAGATCATTGAGAAGATCTCACAGTCAGCACCAGAATGGATGTTGAAAACCACAGAATCTCAGATGGCTGAGGGGCAATGAGGGACTACAGCTTGAGGGTTGAGGGAAGGCCTCCTAGTGTGGGGAGGGGTTGAAAGTGCTACAAGGAAAGGATGGTGATCATAATACTGAAAAACTACGTCATTCATAATGAGAAATTGAATGTGATGCCTGGACAGTTACTCCAACAATAGAGCGATCTGCAACATTTCTTCATGAAGGGAATCACTTCTTTGTACTGATATATGTACTTGTATAACTTTGCTTGACTTACATGTACAATTTAAAATAAATTTTGTTTTGTTTTGTTAATAGAATTAAAAATGTTGAAGTCACTAGATGTAAACGTGAGCTATGAGTATGATGATTTTTTTTTTTTATCAGTTATAGCCTACAAAAAGAATTTTTCAATGAGTTTTAGATTATTTACTTGTCAACATATCTTCAATTTTGATATAACTGTTAAACTTAAATCCTTTTACTGTGTATATTTATCCAATGGAGAAAAGAGGTATGTTGACTTTAAAAGATAAAAATGTTTAAAGTTTTTTTTTTTAAGTTTTGTTAAAAATGTTGTGTCTGTAATATTGCTTTAATATGATAAATAAAATGGTTAATATAACATTGTAAACTCTGAAGATAATGCAAGTTGCGGAAATAAAAATTAAAATACTATGTGACTCCCCAATCTTATCATTCAAATTCCATTTTGTTTTACATTACCATGGCCAGGAATCTTTCTTTTGAGCTGGAAAGAACATTTGTCGTTGCACATGTAAATCTTTTAGTATCTTAATAATATAGTCTGATTGGTCCTAATCGGGGTTCAATTTCATTTGTTTCCCCTTTTCATAAGAAGCATATAATACATGTAATTAGAATTGTAAAGTTAAATTGTACAAGTTGGTTTTATCAGAATATATTGAATGTGTGTTCTCTTCATGCATTTTGAGCAAATTTATGAATATATCTGACATAAGTAACTTCAAGGAGCTCGGAAACACAGCTCGATTGTATTTTAACATCACTAAATGTTAAAATTTACTTAACTGCACATCTGTAGATCTATGGGAAAATTCGAATTAATATACCGTAGAGGTACTGATCCTCACATACAACAGTTCTGGTAATTTATGGCACACAAAAATGCGCTAGTTTTGGACTGAACAGCCGAATTTGTGTTCATATTACTACTTTCTCTGAAACACTCTCGCCAACTCGGATAGTGAAGTATGTTAAGCCATTTTTACATGTTAATTAACAATCGACACTATCTCACTTAACGGGGATTGTGAGGGCGTTTAAAGATGTATGAACACGATTTTACATGTTCTGTTTTAAACTATCAAAAAAGTAATGCATTATTTAAATTTATCAATTAACATGAACGGATCATTATCAGAATATATATCTGATTAAATTAACCGCGTATGATTTTATACATTTACATTTCTAAAATTAAAATGATTTTCTCCCAACTCATGTTGTAAAAATGACTACTTTAGAGTCGTCGAGTACAGGAAAAAGATATATCAAATCCTGTATGACGTCATAATGGATAAATGACATCATAGCATCATGCAATCAAATCAATTATGACGTCATAAAAGAGTTAGCACATCAAAGTATCATTGCAATGATAGTCATGATTGCAGGTGATACGTATCCTGTCCCCTCCCCCCTTAAGTTCGCTCCTTAGGTTTTGGGTAGCCATTTTGGGTCACCTCTAGTCTGAAAATTCTGCATCACATATTAATTCTATAGTATATTTATATTTTACAATGCCAAATAAACTTTATTGAATAAAATTGTTTTTAAAAAAAATTACATTTTTACAGAGTTAAGTAAGGGACTATATTTTGTGGCGGAAGGTTTTCAAGAAGGAAATGAACAAATTTCATAAATCACTAGTTTTAGAGTACTGTTACTTTAGCTTCCGAATTTTCAGCGCAGACCAAACTTCTAGATAGTTTGTGTATTACGATATATTCATGATGTTCTAAAAAACATATTTAAACAATATTTTGATATTTCTATCGATATATTTTGGCATATTAAGCTTATATTTCATAGACGTTAAGAAAAAATTAACTCCAATTTTGGCCTAAAATTAGCTTATTTCATGCTATATCTCAAATTTTTGAGATGTGACCCCTACTCGTTTTACTTTTAAATGAGACAATAAATGTATGTCTATTTGTATGCAAAGTTTTGGAAAGATGACATTACTACATTTTGTTTTTGCGTTATAATTTGATTACTCCAAAATTTTGTAACATCTGTTGTTGTGTTCATTATGTACTGGCCATTGAAGCCACCAGTAAAGCAAGAATTTTTAAACTTTGACTTAGATTTTACTTTTATAGTCACTACATGTGTTCAACTTCATACCGTATTAAACTCATAGCTAAATAATAGTTCAAACTATAAATATTTGTTTGATTTCTACAAATTATCAATTTCCATGTCAAATTTTAGCAAAAATTTCAGGAAAATTATCATTTCTGTTTGGGGCCCTATATTTCCAAAAAATGGCATGTGACATGGGTCGCAAATAAAATAAATGAATATTTTAGGTCCCCATCTTTATATCCAAGTGGTTTTCGGATGATTGACATTACTATTATTTCAGGTGACAACCTCCTTAAGGCTAGTACCAGTAACCACTTTGTTTTTATATTATATGTTAATATTTGTAATGCAATACAATACTCAATTTTTCTTATTCGTTTATCTTAAGAGGGCTGTTGTTCGTTATGTTATGTATATTGTAGCACAGTGCGATTTGAAAGATTTCGTGGATGATGATACTCTTGAATAGCTCTATTCAATATCTTTCAAACGGTATAAACAAGAGCCTTCAGCTACACATAGTTTTAAACTTATAGTTATTTCAATAGAGCCAGTCGTTGACCACTGTTGTAAATATGGTTAGGAAACGGGGGCCCGTTTCATAAAACTATCTTATGACTAAGATCTATCTTAAGACCAAAATTTGTCATAAGATCTTACCAAAGCTGTTTCACAAAACTATCATATCTTATGATTATTCTAAGATCTGTCATATTAATCTTATGACAACCAATTACATGTCTTAAGTCCATTCTTAACATATAATTTGGTTCAACAAAGAAGGCTCTTAATTTAAGGAGAGAACGGGTATTTAGAGATAGAAACAACCCCTTAAGCTATATGAATGATGAATATATCATGGATAAGTTTTAACGTCATTTGATTTTGGATTTATGAGCTGAGCTCAGTGTTCGTTTGGAACATCCTACGAGGAGGTCTCATGCCCTCCCCTTGTCACTGCAAATCATGGTGGCAATCAGGTTTTATGCCAATGGGAATTTTCAAACCGTTACCGGTGATCTTCACAGTATAAGCAAAGCTAGTGTATCAAGAATAGTAAATGCTGTATCATCAGCATTAGTAGCTTTAAGTCCAAATTATATTAAATTCCCACGAGATGATAGAGGTATAAATGACACCATCCGGGGATTTTCTCGCATTGCAAATTTCCCATATGTCATTGGTGCTGTTCTTTACAAAGAATTAGATTATTGGGAATTAAAATTTGTCAATTGTCATGTACAAATTTTGATTCCCAATAATCTAAATTTTTGTAATGGACATTGCGATAGATGGGACTCATATTCTTATAAAAGCTCCGAATAATAAAGAACATCTCTTCGTTAACAGAATTTTTTCATTCAATAAACATCATGGCAGTTTGTGATGTCAGTTTAAAATTTATCAACTTAGTTGCTAGGTGGCCTGGTTCTTCTCATGGTGCTTTTGTATGGAATAGTTTAACTCCAAGTAACCAGCCTCTGTTTATAGTTAAACAGAGGCTGGTTACTTGGAGACAGTGCATACCTTTGTAAAAATCATTTATTAACACCTGTACTGAATCCAAGCAACTCCCATGAACTAGCGTATAACGAGGCCCATGCTAGGACGAGAAATCCTATTGAAAGAAGTTTCGGTGTCCTAAAGATGAGTTCAAAGTATAAAACTTGTTGAACTATCATGTGTGGTGGCGGAGGGGAGAGGTGTCCGGACACCATTACCTCTGGAAAATTCAAATTTGTTTAATTTCATGGTATCATTAATAAAATTATGCCATGGACCCCCCCCCCGACCGAAAAGCAAAATTTTCCCTCGGATCCTCCTGTAAAAATTTTCTGGATCCACTCATGCCTTTATTAAGTAAATAGACAAGTGCCCTATTCGAAATCTCAAAATATAAACAAAAAGAAAACAAACTCTGTACTCTGTCCAAATATATTATAATTCGCAATAAAAACTTTGTATATGCAATCATAAAGGTTGTCTTATGACTTATCATAAAACTTCTAACTTTTAAGATAGTTTTGTGAAACGGAAGTGATAAATCTTATGATTGTCATAAGTCAGATCTTATGACAATCTTAAGATAGATCTTATGATTTATCTTATGACAGTTTTGTGAAACCCCGCCCAGGTTGAGAATATTGAAGAAATTAGAGGTTATATAAAAGTTAGCACAAAACTCGGTCATTCGGCAATGCAGATTTTCACTGAGTTGGGGAAAGTTTATGGGTCTGTTAAGGTATCTTTTGAGACAGTCCGATAGAGATAGCAATTTCTTACTGGTACAGACTCCGTCAGAGGTCCATCTAAATCAGCGTACCGTGACGCATTTCAGAAATAGATTCAGAGATTATAAAATAATGTATTTCAAACCGCGGAGAATACTTTGAAGGAATGTAATGTCCATTTCACCCTGTGAGTCGAATGCTTTTGAGATCATATCGAAAAATCCCATTCGATTTTTTTGTTTAAAAAGAACGACTGAATAGCGGCCGTTCTTTTGACGCTTGCTTCAATTTGTTTTTGTTGTTATATGGTACATGTTTATTAATATAAACTAGGAAACAGAAAAATACAACTTTCTTTTAAAGGGTTAAACCTTCGACCATTCACCATGAGTAAGATTTTGCTGAATTATATGTATATATAATCTGAAACTTTCGTAGGGTATTGAATGAAATATTGATTTGTTTTTTGACACTAAAACATGTTTTTTTACTGATAATTATTTGAGAAAATAGTAAAATATCTATAAGTTTATTTATTAATGTTTACTGCTCTTCTCCAAATTAAGAGTAATAGGGGGCTGAAAAAATTAACGTTAATATAATAAACGTTTCAGCCAGATGATCGACTTTTTGAAATTTTCCATTTTGCACTTTTTACAATAGTTTTCATACATGTGAAAGAAAAAAAAACCAGAACCATTGGATAGAAATACAAAAACTAAAGATTTATTTGTAGATGATAGTAACGCTTTTTCGACTGTGTTCGAGTTTAAGACTTCTGTGCATCTCTTTCCTCTCAATTCCTGATGCTTTCTTTTTCTGTCTTCTTCTTCAGAGCATTTGCAACAGAGACATTCTGCATGAAATCTACATTAAATCTAAATTTCAACTGCGTCTGTTAAATTGGACACCACACATCGTAGACATTTTCACATGAATGTTTCTGAGTCCACTTTTATGTCCGTACCCGCTTTACAGTCACAACTGCGTGCATTCAAACAACATCAATTGTTTGTATAGGCCGGCACAAATGTAGAGGTGAATCAAATATAATATACATTATATAATAGCTTTATACCGTAAAAATATTGACACCTTAAAATGAGGTAACGCATCATTGTATCTTTTACAAAAATAAAAGTACAAATCAAAACAAATATTAATTATTCCAGAAAGAACAAATTGTGACGGTATGGTAATTTATATAAAAGTACATATAAAAGTACATAACATATTTGTTTAAGGAAAAAGGAATCATTTTTGAGTATTATGAGATGATAATTGTTGTCGGGCGTGATCAAATTCAATCCAATAAAGCCTGAAGGATCTAATCGCGTCCCGACCATAATTATCATCTCACAAAATGATTCCTTCTTACTTATATTTATATAATTTCAGCAATTCCGAGGAGAATCCAAGAGACTGAAATATTAATAGCACCTCTTTTACAGAGAAAATCAATGTTGTTAAAGAAATGAATGTAAAATAAATAAAACTCACATGGTGGGAAATTTAAGTATATAGCCGTTGTTTTTGCTGCTGGCACCCGGCCAATATTTGTTCAAAAATGAAAGCAAATCATTATTTTATTATCTTCAACAGATTTAATATCGTATAGATACATCATTGCCGTTTCTGTTTTTTAAAGATGATATTAATGAAAAATTATGTTAATGAGATCCTAGTGCTGATGTTGCCTTATATTGTATTAAAACCAAAACAGAAGTCTTGATTTATATTGTACAGCAACGTCTCTACTTCATAAAAGCAATGCTTCTATACTACTATATTAAAATAATAGACTCGAATTTTTGGGCTTTAATACCGAGAAATCGGAAGAGTACTGTCTTTTGTTTTATATATTTTAAACATCATTGGTACTTGAAGATTACCAATTTGTTTTTATTTTTCCTCAATCAAGCTTCGCTAATTAATAATCAACAAAAATTCATTTAAAAAATCCGGAAATCATCTGAATTTTTTGGGAATTTACAATCTTAAGCATGAGCATTACATTCACGCTAAATCACGGGAGGCTCTTTAGTTTATGTTTCCACAATATCACATTTGCATGGATAAACTCAGGAACGATAATAGAAATACGTGTACATATTTTCATTGAAAATTTGCTATATATTCTGTTCATCAAAGAAAATACGGGAGATAACTCTAACTAAGTGCATTGAAGGGGACACAGGACACGTATCACGTGACTATCATTTGGTAACTCTATTATGACGTCATAATTGATTTAAATGTATGATGCTATGATGCCATTTATTCATTATGACGTCATACAGGATTTGACAGATATTTTTCCCGTACTAAAGGCTCTAAAGTAGTCTATGTCAAAACATGAGCTGGTGGAAATTAAACATTTTTAATTTTAGAAATGTAAATATACAAAATCATAAGCGGTTAATATAATCAGATATATATTCTGATAATGATCTGTTCATGATAATTGATAAATCTAAATAATGCAATACTTTTTTTATGGTTCCAAACAGACTTTGTCACAAAAGGTCATAATTCCAGAATAGGGGGTAGGGGTGATTCCTATTGTAGTATCTCTCTTAAATGCCAAGAAAGTTTCCATGAAAATTTTACAAGTTATAAAGCACATGCTAAGGTTGATATATGAATTTTTTTTTTAAAATTCATTGACAATTTTTTATGTGCCATCACATTTTGTTCATATTTAGAATCAAAAACTTCAAAATTTGAACAATATATTGATAAAATTATAATATTGCTATGTAAAAAAGCCAATGTTGTAAACAATTTCGAAATTTGTTTTCATTCTCAAAATTAATGTATATGATTTGCGAACAAATTCCATCAAATAAAATAATTATTGCAGAAAATTGAAATTGTTAAAAAAATTCATAATGCCAGAAAAGGGGGATAATTCCTATCAAAATATCTCCCTTGCAAGGTAAGAAAGCAGTCATGAAAATGATATATGTTGTAGTGGACATCTCAATGTAAATGTATTAAAGAAAGCAAAAAAATTTATTGACAAATAATTTTTCACTGCAACGTCCTGTTCCCCCTTAATATGAAAAATACCGAGAGTTCCGAATGTCAACATGGTGTGTAAATTTGAAGCGAGTAAAAAACGTTGGTGAAAAAGTGTTGAATTCTTCATTAATATGAATTAAATTTTTAGATGAAAGGTATTTACAGTCTCAAAATGGTTTGTTATGAATAATTTGACTGTTATTTTCAATGCAGCTTCATTAATTTTTTCCAAAATCGTTTCGGAGCGATTCAGCATTTTTTTTTTTTTGCTGCTTTACGAGTATATGAGAAGCATTTTAACTGTGGTGAAGGCCTGTCCCGAGATACAGTTAGATTATCTAACTAAGCAGAGTGTAGTGAAATTATTATTATATGCTTAAAGCTTGGTTATGTAAATGTCAACAATACGGTGTGTCGATGTATCTATTTCGTAATTAAATGTCTGATATCATATGCAATGTCAACCCGTGCACGCACGGGTCAAAGTCTAGTATATATTAACTAACCAGAACCCATTTCAATTAGTAAAAAAAAATTGTATTTACGTTCTCCGAACTGCCGATGGGGCTGATAGACTCTATTGAATCCAGTCTAATTCCTAAATCCAAACCGATCCTACTCTATAACTATTGTTAAACAATACTTATCAACTCGATTGATAAAATTAATGAATCAATTTTACTCATACAGATCAAAATTTAGCAATTTTTAATCTCCCTAAAGCATAAATTTAGCCGATCTAAGGCAATAGATATTGTATTAAATTCATAATAATTTGGTACCGGACTATTTAAAAAATATTTTCCTTCTACCAGGACTTTAGAATCGAATTACAATACACGCAATCGAGAAGAATATACTATTCCAAAATGTAGACTAGAAATATTCAACAAATCGTTTGTTCCTGACACAATCAAAAAATGGAATAGTTTAAGTTTAATCACCAGAAATAATTCCTCGTTCACAAGTTTCAAAAGCAGTATTAAATTAAACCAAATTTAACCTCCGTGTTATTTTTGCTTCGGTAGGAGACGACTTAACATTATACACACAAAACTTAGACATAACTTTATCTTAAACTTTGACCTTTTCAGAAAAAAACATTATTGAAAACCCTAATTGCCAATGTGGATTACCAGAGGATTCTTATCATTTGTTTTTTAAATGTAAGAAATATACCAATGCACGAAATGAACTGTTTTCAAACCTTTTGAGTTTAAATCAAATTAACTTTATTAATTGTCATTTACTTTTGTGGGGAGATGAATCTCTGACTGTCAATCTAAACCAACGTATTCTTTTAGCTGTTCAAAGATTTATCAGAGATTGTGGTAGATTCTCGTAATTTCAGTCTTACTGCCTAGACCAAATTCAAACATAACTGTTTATAAATACATGTACGTTTGTTCAATAATTTAACCATTTTAGTAATATCTAGTTCTATGTACTTTTCATTCTAAACTATTACACAGATGTAAATTGTTATACTTGGTAAGAACCTCGTAAGTTGTTCAGAACTTGTGTTCGAACCATTTGTATATGTTTATGCAATAAAATGTGTTCAAACCAATAAATAGTCTATGACTTTGAAAGAAATCCAAATCCCAATTCAGTGTGTGTGTGGGGGGGGGGGGGGGGGGGCATGGCATAGTTAATGCCTCATTTAAAAAAAAAATGATCTATGTTTAGTTTCCTTTAATTTTAATTTTTTTTTTTCATAAATTTTAGGGATCAGTTCGTTCAAAATTCTTTATGTGAATTTAAATAAAAGTCGCTTTCCAAAATAAATAGTGGCCTAGCACCGCCCCCTTGTTACATACTTGTAATAATTGTGAGTTAACAGAAACGAAGTAAGATTTTTTTTCTACAAGAGTGTCTTTTATCAGAGGGTCATTCCACCTGGAGACATGCATAATTATGATTTTGATAAAATATGTTAAAAGTTTTTTTATGAATGTCACTTCATATTGCAAAATAAAAGTAAAACTGTTCCAGACCGACACGATTTGTGATATTTATTAGTCGATTCTGATTGGAAAATGAAAAAAAATTACATACAAGCAGATAGAAATTAGGAAACAAACACAATAATCACATCACAACGTTGCTGGTGATGCTGATTTATTACAGTTCATCCACTTGGAATGATTAAATCATCCAATAGCAGAAAAAACACTTAAGTTAAAGAATCAAACATAAGCGCAAAAATGAAATGCGTGGTCGAAAAAGATTTTTGAGTAAACAACTCATAGTAAGACACGTGATTTTAGAATATTATGTAGTGTCAACGTAAAATCAAGAAACATTTTTGGTGTAGTTTCAGTGTCCTGAAACAATAGCGCCTATCACATACATGTGTATTTACGCTTATCAAGCATAACAGTCAATACATACAAAAAGAGTCGTTTACCGACCATTAAAAAAGCACAAAATATTTAAAGAGGCAACAATATACAATGTACAAATAAAAATTGTGTTTAATTGTCTGACATTTTTTCAAGTCTGGTTCTGATACAATCTAGCCAGGGGGCGCTGTAGTTATGTCTTCGAGACCAATGTGCGGTTTGGTAGATGCCTCTAGAAGGCTGAACCAGTTAATAGTGAAATTCCTGGGTCTTACACTTGGATGGTAGGGGGCGCTAGTTGGTCCGGGAGGGGGTAACACGCGATAAACAAAAATGTCTGTCGTGATGCACTGGAATAGTATTACAGTACCCACGAGGAATATGTACCAATACTTCTCAGGTCCCTGAAACCCAGAAATTGGTTTAATTAATACATTTTTAAAGAAATAATTATAATACCACATGAGCAACGAGAAAACGAGTATTATACAATGTAATATATGTCATACTGAACAAGTACATGCATAGTGTGCAGTATATTAAAGCATTTGCCAATAATAACATTTATTTCCAATGGTAACAGTTTTGACCACTAACTGCAAACGTTCACATGTACAAAGAGATTATGAACTGCTATTTTTGCCAATACCAAACCAGTAAAGATATTAATGAATTTCGAACATGATCAAAACAGTTGTAAAATTAGCAGCAGCATTGTTTTCTTTTATCAAAAATATACCCAAAGAGTTATTCAGAAATAACAAGATATCTGTTAGTCAATGCTCACTAGTGATACCCCCGCTCTAATGTGAATATGCAAAATAAGCAAAGTCGACATTTAACAAAGTTGGCATCCAATTGGTACAAAAATATATCCCACAATATGGCATGCCTAAACAAATAGTGTGTTAAAATTTCAAGCATCTGCGATAAATAGTTGCTGAGAAATCTTTGACGAAAATTTGGTTGAAAATTTTGGCTAAAATTAAGCAAAGTCGTCATTTAACAGGAAGTTGACCTCCGATTGGTACAAAAATACATCCCACGATATAGCATGCCTATACAATTACTGTGTAAAAATTTCAAGCATCTGCGATAAATAGTTGCTGAGAATTCTTTGACGAAAATTTGTTTGAAAATTTTGGCTAAAAATAAACAAAGTACTCATTTAACAGGAAGTTGACATCCGATTGGTACAAAAATATATCCCACGATATGGAATGCCTATACAAATATTGTGTAAAAATTTCAAGCATCTGCGATAAATAGTTGCTGAGAAATGTTTGACAGAAATTTGTTTGAAAATTTTAGCTAAAAATAAACAAATTACTCATTTAACAGGAAGTTGACGTCCGATTGGTACAAAAAAAAATCCCGCAATATGGCATGCCTAAACAAATAGTGTGTTAAAATTTCAAGCATATGCGATAAATAGTTGCTGAGAATTCTTTGACGAAAATTTGTTTGAAAATTTTGGCTAAAAATAAACAAAGTACTCATTTAACAGGAAGTTGACGTCCGATTGGTACAAAAATATATCCCACAATATGGCATGCCTAAACAAATAGTGTGTTAAAATTTCAAGCATCTGCGATAAACAGTTGCTGAGATAAATGCGACAGAAAGTTTTGTTACGGACGGACAGACAGACACACAAGGGTAAAACAGTATACCCCCTTCTCCTTCGGACCGGGGGTATAAAAAATAATTTGAAAAAATGTCACAAATATTTCCAAAGGTCTAAGTCACATTGCAATAGTATATAGGATTTGCGCCATTTGTGAATGAAACATGATTTATGAATTCACAAAGCGATATATCTCTATTTAACTGTATATTACTTGTTTAAAATTACATTTTAAAAAGAGTATTTATACAAATTCCTTAAGAATTTAACGGTTAGCTTTTTATACGGAACTCCAGATCGTCTGCAGAAAAGTTTACAAAAACGTTGGTAAACAATGGTACCAACAGTAGTTTAATTTATAAACAGCAACTTTGTCTACCATTGGAAGTACTCTGAATGCATCCCTAATTTCGTCCACTCAATAAGTCTGTGTAAAAAAAATTTTTGGTTTCTCTAAACGAATCTTAAAAATATGATAACTTTTTGTGAGAAATGAAGTCATTTTCATCCCCTTTTTACTATTTACGAGATGTATGAAAACTAGTGACTATGCCCCCCCCCCCCCCAAAAAAAAAAAAAAATTAAATGGTTAAAACTGATGTGCACTTTGATCCGTTAACAGTCAACGCAAGGATTATTTCTGTTAGGTTCTTATTCTGTATAACTTTCGACCTTCTTTACATTTAAGACTTGTTTGAACATTTAAGTTATGACAATTCAATAAGACATTTGAAAGGTTAGGGCTATGTGATTATGATGCAAAGTTGTGTGAAGTCTATATCTCTTTATATTGCAAAATAAAACTAATGCTGATTCAGGCCGACCTTATTATATTTCAACATTGTAGTATGATACTCTATGAAGAATCGTGAAAAGGTAGAAGGAAAACATTGAATTTTCACACAAAAACTTTAACGTGTGATGTCAGTAAAACGATTCTATTTGGAAAGTGAAATACTAGTGTATTTAAGTAAGGTGGACCCAATTCATTTCTACAATAGATTTTTTATTCAAATTTTTATATAATGTTAATCAGCTAATGGTGAGTGAAAATCAATAAAAAAAATTACATGATCATCGACTTCCCTTTTTTACTATGGGCGTTTCAAAATTTGGGTACAAAAATCCGCAGGTATAATAAAAAGTAATGGGAATTTTCGTGGGCGTGGTATAAAAACTGATATTTTAAAAATTCTGCAATAAATTTTTTACTCTAATTTAATTCTTATATTAAGAAGTCAATTAGCTTACCGATGAACAGAAAAAAAATGTTGTTCATCGACCTAAATTTTTTAAGGGGTTGTGTCAAAGTTCACTGCATGGTTCATTTTCCTTCAGGAATATCATTGAAAAAAGGACATAATTATTTATTGCCTGGCGTTACATTAACTGCTGTAGATTTAAATAATGTTAGATTAATGTATAAATTCAATATCTACCAGAATAAAAGATTATAAACTGCCTTTCGGCGTTGTAGGATCTTTAAACCGTGGAAATATAACGAACTTGTTGCAAACAGAGGAAATTCGAACTAATCTTTTTTTCTTCATTTTTCTCCACTAAAAATATTTTGGCATCACAAATTATGTTTAGTATAATTAAAATTTTATTATTTTCTCTTATTCGGATGTACGTATTTACGACAGTCATATTCATAGCATATGCGCGGTTTCTGCGCAGAGGTGCGAAATCTTGAATTGGGTTCGTCGTCCTTAAAACAGAAGGAAATTTGGAACCAAGCACAGTCATAAGTTAATGTTGCTAGTGCCTTTCCCTTTGATGCACTTTATTCACAAGTCATCGACCTAAAATGATATGAAACCTTAGCAAAGAGAAAACACTGCCATTGAATAACCATTCATAAGTCCAAAATGGAAAACGTCATCGATATAAAGAAGTGCACAGAATAATTCTCAGTAGTCCTAAAGTGCCGTTAAGAAAAACAAGAATCTTTTAGATGTGGTTTCAACCAGCCCCCGTAGCACCTTCAAACACAACCTCAATCACACACTCTGCTTTGTCAAAACAGACACACTACGACCACAGGGGCTTGTTGGATAGTGAAAATCCTAATTATTTGTTCCCGAAGAAAAAAATGATTAAAATTGGCAATCTTAGATGTATTTCTGTGTATTGGAACAAATAAATTCACTGAAACCCCCGTTTCAATCATGTAAAAATATAAGTGTTTTCAATGTACATTAAAAAAAAAGTAAAGGGACGACACTCGCCATCTTGGATTTATAGGGGGTCCTCGCTTCAAGCTATGTTTTAAACAAGTTCTTCCATTTCTCCAACGATTTCTGACGAGATCTAGGTTGGAAAATGTTCAAATGACTTATTCCTATCGTCTGACTACATCTGCATGCTGCATGATAAAAACATTGTTCCGAAATGTACTAGATGCTCGCCAAACTTATCGAAAGCAACGGAAGTTGATGCAAACTCTTCATGTTATCACTGCATTTGATAAGCCAAGAGGAATATCTTTTCGCGGAATTTTGCTCTCTCTAGATTTATCATACATTTTCGGAACACCTCGGTGATATAGAGAATTTACGTCACTCAAAGTTTGGCTGACATTTGAAGAGTACATTATATATGAATAAAAATTGAAATTCGGTAAGAAAAAGCCTAAAAACAGCAGTTATCGTGTGAACGTCATTACGACGTCTCCACTCCCAACTTAAATATCTGACGTGTTGACTTTCCTTGACAAAAAGTATTGCTAAAGAGAAAATAAAAATAGTTCAATTCCACCAAGCTTAGAATTACAAAAATTGATAGTGTATCAACGTCAATTGGACACAATTCTGTTTTGACAAATTAAAAAAAAAACCAGCTATGTAAAAATGTGGATGTATATGTTATGCAAAAAAGAAGCGTTTTAAGGATGACGTTTACTCAGAATGAAAAAAAATTCCACTGATGATAATAAAAACCCATCTATTGCATGTTATAGACCATTGATTGTAGTGTTATTTTTCACTTTCAAAAAAGTAGGTCAATGACCTACTTTTTGAGTTAATGGCTATTGAATATATTTCAAAAAATGAAGAAAAATCCATAAAAATTTTACACTACGATCGAGAATTTCTTAATTGTGAAAATATTAGAAATAATTAAACACTTTAAAAAATGAAATACAGTTTATAAATGGTAGTGGCACTAAATAGATATAAAGCATTAAAATTTCAGCAACAATTTTTAAAAATATTCCAGTCCGAATTTCCTCTATCAGTTTTTAAATCCCTACCCATTTTTGATCAAACTTTACAAAAAATTGAATGATGATAACACAAAAACATTTATAGTACAAACTACTTATATTGACCTTATTCTGTTGGCATAAAATTTATATGAGGTCAATGATCAAAATTTTAAGATATGGTGTCTTTTATCGTTTTTAAGCATTTTTCAATATTTGTGCATTTCGTGCCATACGATAATTTTACTGAATAAGTAAGGTAAACCCAACAGAAAATATGCAAAATTATAAAGACTAAAATATAAAATCTTAACTTTTAATATTAGAGTACTGCCAAAAATGTTTGAGCGGAAAACAAAATCTGCAAAATTTAGTCTGAATTTCCTCTGTTTGGCTAAATGTCAATTTTTATTTGAGCCTAATTCCATAATATAGTAGAAAAATCGAATGCTATGTCAATAATAATTCATTTCATAAATATTTTTTCTGTTTAGAACAAATTTTACTCATGACTTTGAACTTTATAACAATCCAAATTTGAGAACTCAAACCCTGAGTAAACGACACCCTTAATGTGTGATGCGTTATTCCTATATGTATATATAATTGTTACTTTATTGGAAAGCTATCCTAACTGATAAAGCAATTTCAAGGTCATACGTTTTCTATCTACTTGTCAATAGAAAAATCAATATGACAACATTACAGTCCCCCCCTCAATAATTTCATAAGGTCGTTAATAACGTTTTATGACGTCTAAATACTTTCATGGTATCTTTCAAGGGAATGCGAGTAACACCTAGCTTCTTGGTTAAATAAGTGTCGTAATGACGTCAAATTCCCCTTGAAATTGCTTAAGTAAATGCTTAGACGGATAATTCAATTCTAATGTATTCTTTCCTCTTTATGATTGAAGAATTTCCGTTAGATTCACGTACTAGATTTTTTTAGTTTGGTCTTATAAGCGGATGCAACGGGTCACTATTGGCACCGACAAAATAATGGTATGTCAATGTTCACTGCTTCTCAGTGGTTTGACTAAATGATTAATTAGAAGCCCTGGCCAGCAACTGAGAGAGAGAGAGAGAGAGAGAGAGAGAGAGAGAGAGAGAGAGAGAGAGAGAGAATAAGAATCAATATATAAATCATTGTCGTACACAGTAAAATGTTCTACTAGTACATACTTACTAGATCACCTGACCTGTACCACCAGTTCTGCAAAAGAACTCGGATATAACCACTCCATTAACACGCATTAGTATTCTTCATTCTTCTCATTTTTTATTTTTAACACATATATTTTGCTTCCTAGTTTCATTACATAGATAAAATTTTAGTGTTTAATAAACTACGCATTAATTGTTATATCACATGAAAAATACAGATAGTGATTTGAATTACAAACAAGTCCATGTTGCATCTACAATAAAATCGAATGAAACTCAATTTTATGTTGGAGACTCTAAAAATATACTTACCACTACGAGGCAGACGATGCAACTGACTGAAAGAAAAATTATATTTCGAATATTAAAATAACAAATTATTAATACAGTCTTGAAATCTCATGTACATGTAAAACGTCGGTTATTATAAGATCGATAATGAGTTTTGTAGCATTCATTAAAGCGGGCAAAATGTAGAATATGACCAATATTGTCCGTCTGTTTTTAAGATTAAAGTGACCGGTAGCATGTTTTAATATTACGTCATCCCATATACATCTTTACAAAATATGAGGATGTTCGATGACGTAATATCAATAATCTGTATGTTACCGGCTCATGTGTTCCATGTCTTTGGTTTTTTTTCAAAACATAATGATAAAAGGGGCTCGCATGATCAATCACGATTTCAAAGCTTGTTCTTGTCACAAACACACGCACGTTTATGGATGTATACAGTTTATATTAAGTGGAACTCTTTCATATAAAATGAATTGAAATTGCTTTAGCTTGCAAGAAGAAATTGTAGAGTCTAAGTTTGCTGTTGATAAATGTATGATACAGCTACTAGAAATTAATGTTAGAAGATTCAGTTCAATTTTTCTTTTAAAATTTTCTAGTTTTTATGAAACTGAAGAAATTACAGAAAATATGGGTTCACATATAAATGATCAGGTAATAGTTTATAGTACTAACAGTGCGGATATATATACAAAACTGTTTGACGCATTACAAACTTGTAGATTCAATTCCTGATAATTATTGTGAATCAATCAGGTACTAAATACCCAGGAAACGAATTAAATAATTGTGTATGACCAGAAATTGCTGCAATATAAGACAATTTATAGTAACACTTCGAGCTTTTCTGTGAGTAAAACGTTATATTTACATACTTCCCGTATTTGCAGCTAGTAAGTAGTATGTGTTGTTTTCTTTCCCTTGCACTATACATATCACCAGGGACACCTAGAAATAACATACGATATATTCTTTCCTGTTAGTGAATCATAAAAGAATCTATGAAAACATCAAATACAACAAAAAAACGGATGTCATTTTCGGATACCAACTGCAACTCTCGTTCAGGCATTGTTGCAACCGCTATTGAAAAAAACCCCACTATTGAAATAAATTATTTCAGTAGTGGTTGGGGATGTATTTTATTACAATAATCACTTTGCGTCCACTTTTGAAATACAACCACCATTGAAATAAGTATTTCAATAGTAGTTGGGAATGAATTTTATTATAAATATTACTTTGTAATAACCACTGTCGAAATAAATATCCCCCCTTCTCGCTTTAATTTAACTGATAGTAGCTAGGGGATATTGATTTAGGATGATATCTTATATGAGCGATTCTTAAAATGAAACACATCATAACTACTATGAAAATAATTTATTTCATTAGTGGTTGTATTTCAATAGTTGTTGCAGCAAAGCATTCTAACAAAAGTTCAACTCATTTATCCATAGTCAAGCTTTCTTAGCCAACTCATTATTTAAGTTCTATGTATATTCATAAGTTTATTCCAAGAGAGATATCATTGAATGTGATACAATTTTTTTTAATGATTGAAAGAAATTGAATAAAAAATTTAACATAAAGATATCATTATTTGATTTATAGATGTGGCGTGGTCTTTTGATATTAAATATCAAAAAAATATATTTGGTCAATGGTTCAGGAGTCGAAAATATCGGTATAAAAAGTTCACGGATATAGCAACGGGCCTAAATAAATAGGTCGCCAAATAAAAGCTCTTTTGAGCTTTCAACTCAGCTTAACTTTAATGTTAATTTGACTCTCAATATTCCACATAATACAAAATTCAAAAAATAGTTTAAAAAAATAATTTTAAGGAAATGGTAATTCTTGTAGTCTAAAAATTCTGCTACAGAAAAAATACATGAATCAAATCAATACATGTTCACTATTTGGCCATATTGGCCACACCTTCGGTCCTGAACGCTTGACCCAGGGACCATTAAAAAACGTTTTAGTTAGAGGACTTCATGGACATCATAACCTTGCATTTAGTTTTTTTTCAAAAATATATGGGAGTAGAGAAGAAGATTTTTAAAATTTAATATGTTTTACTATATGGCCATATTGGCCCTGCCCAAGGGCCTGAACCCCAGACCCAGGGGCTAGAATTTCACAATTTAGGTAGAGGACTTCGTAGACATCATAACCATGCAATAAGTTTTTACAAACATGTGTGGGAAAAGGGGAGAATTTTTTTTTAAGATCTAATACATTTTCACTATATGGCTATATTGGCCCCACCCTTGGGACTGTACCCCTGATCCAGGAGTCATGGATTTCACAATTTAGATAGAGGATAGATAGATGGACACCATGCATTTAGTTTTTCTCAAATATACATGTATATGAGTAGAGAAGAAGATTTTTAAGTTTTAATACATATTTACTATATGGCCCTATTGACCCCACCATAATGCCTGAACCCCTGACCCAGAGGCCATGAATTTCACAATATTGGTAGAGGGCTTCATGGACATTATAATCATGCATTTAGTTTTTCCCCACATGTGTGGGAATATAGAAGAAGGTTTTTGAAAATTTGGCGCATATTTGGCCCCACCTATGGTGCCCTGGGGTGGTAAAGCCATGAATTTTCCAATTTAGATTTCTCTTACCATAGAGATGCTTCACACCAAAAATGGTAACAATTGGCCTTGTAGAAGGACAAGCTAAACATGTAAAATTATTAACGAACGACGGACGACGCACGACGACGGACGAAACCAATTGCAATAGGTCACCTGAGTGACTCAGGTAACCTAATGATATATCTACATTTAATGAACATTTCCTCCTTTATCATTATAGAAAACCGCTACGTTTTTGCTATTCTGTGAACGCCTTATCTAAACAGTTGTATCATAAGGTGGCAGGGGATAGTTTTTTTGGTCGAGGAAATGTGAGGCAGATACTGCTCATATATTTGATCTCATTATTCAGTCGATTTTTAAATTTGCTAAAATTGGTTTGCATGCACGGGACACATGGTCCCGACTCTTGAGAATTTTTAAACATTTCAGAATAAAACAAGTACAACTTACATATAGCACTATATAGAATAGCTAGGGACGGTCTCAAAATTTTCTAAAAAATTACCCTTTTTTCACATTTTCACGGGTCCAGCACCACGCTCCAGTCCCGAGCAACTGCCATAAACTACCATAGAATTTGTTGCTTAATGTATACCTATGCAAATAATCACCAATTAATGGGGGGGTCAATCACCTTCTTTTCGAGTGACATTTCGTGTTCTGAACCCACCCCACTTTTCAAGCACAAAACCGAAAGTGAACATTTTGGCCACAGTTTCGCATTTTCATTCCATATCTGATGAAAAGTGCTACCAGTATTAAAGTGTCATATATCAATAAAATTGACATTAGCTCCTCTATCCACAAAACGAATGCAATAAATATTCTAGCAATTTATACCACTCAAATAACCAGCCAAACCTCAGGTTCTCCCTTTATTTCAAAATTTCTTTCGTTCTTTCGGGTCTTTCGTTCGAAACTATCCCCTGCCACCTAAACAACAATATTCTGGTTCACCAACGACAAAATAACCGTCCATGATTAGATTGTAAAGAAAAATGTATTAAGTGTGTGATATTTGTTCTCGTTCATTGCTCATTATTTATTCAAATACTTGCAAATGAAAATGATGATAATGTCAAATTTTGCTTACTCTGTGTGTGGAAGATTAAATAAAATAACAATCTTTAAACTTTCAGAAACATTGAAGGTGAGCATGGAAGGCAGTACTACAACAGATTTTGTTTTTTACCCTTTCGTTAATTAAATACATGTATCACTCTCTTATCTTTGATATTTTATTTAATAGTAATGCTATTGAAAATATGATAAAACGGAAATAAATACCACTGCCATCAAGAGTACAATGAAGTTGAACATTCGAAGAAGTATAATCTGAAATATCACAAAAAAGAAAGTTGTTAAGATTTTTTTTTAAATCATTCTTTATGAAATAAATGTTTACAATTCTTTATAATTATTGTTTAAATCCATTTTTTAAGAAAGCTTATTTAATGAATAAAGAATTGTTAGTCAATCCCCCCCCCCTCCTGTGAATTTCAAATCATGATCGACGTAACAAATTTTCTACGTTGAACGAATGGTTAGGACTGTACATAATTTAGCAAGGAAACAAATTCAAACAAATTGATGAAAACACGAAAAGATAAGCAAATGATTACTGGAAATTAACTTACAATATACGGGGATACATCATAATAAATCGCATCCACCTCAGTTGATTTTAAATCAGCCATGTTGTCATGTGATAACAATATCACATGACAGAAAAACAATGGCAGACGACAAAACAGGATTATTAAAGGGGAAACCAAATGATGTTGAGGGAATTTATTATGAACAGTCGCCCGCCTCGGTATGCACTTTTCTGTAAACTGTAGAATAGAGTATCGACTTTTTCTTCTTTTTAGACAAATTATACAAATTGTTTAATGAACAAAGATCTACTTAAGTTTATAGTCCTCCGAACGATGCATGATAAAGTTGATAGTATTTACACAGCAGTTATTACCTTAACCAAGTATCAAGGTAACTGCAAATAAAACTTATCGAGATCAAGACTACTTCCTCGATTTTTTAAATGTACTACTATCACAACAAGTGGCAAAACACGTGCTATTTAACCATAAAATATTAAAGGCAAGTCTCATAAGCACGTGTTGCGTATTAAAACACATTAAAATCATTATCATGTTAGAAGTTCATGTACTTGTATGGGTAAAATAATATTTAAACACGCTGGTAAACACATGTACGATTCTGTGTTTGCTTTAGATTCCTTTTCAGCTGTGCATTTATTGTTTTAAAATTGTTAATTCTTTTTTAAAAGCAATTACCTAATACCGATCCATATTCAACGATTTCTTTAAGATACATTTGTCGTTTTTACAATTTGATTGCAGCGGATTTCAGAGATATAAATTTATACCCTATTGGTTCGGGAGTTGTAATGCTACGGCCAGGAGTTTCTATACAAAATACTATTAAAGGTTGTTTGGTCATGTTGATAATTAGATAATCATTAAATGTAAATGCCTTATATTGTAAACGCCTATGAAGTACCCGGAGAGATTCAATTCAATTCGTTTATTCACTCAAACCATTTATATACAATTGTACATGAGGTACAAAATTCTAGATTCCCGCTTGAAAATTGAGAAACTCAAGTTTTCAAGTTTGAGAAAAAGCTGTTGCTCACTAGCTCTGGTAATACGACCTATGTTTTTTCGAAACTGACAGGAAAGGTTGACTTCGCTACTGTTTTAAAGATATAGTCAGTATTTTTATGTCTGGTAGCATTTGAAACACATGAGGGTTTTTTTAAACGTATATATCAAGTTCACATCGTGTTAATAATAAATTTCACTGTTACAGGCACTGTAACGTAATGATTTAAAACAATTGTTCCCCAGGGGTGGGGGTGTGGGGGTAAATGGTTGTTCATAGATATGAATAAAAGCATTGTCTGAATTTTCACTTGTCGTTTGTTTACATCTGGTAGCAAGAAGATACGATGCAGTATTCAAATAAATCCATTCGTCAGATGCAAAATAGAATGTACAGAATTCATTCTTTGCAAATATATCTCAATTTAGGAAAAAAATTGCATTAAAAAAATCAATCTCTTCCAGATCTGGACAGCGAAGTGTTGTCTTGATTTTTATATCATAAGCATAGGTAGTGTCAAACTCACTCAGATCGTCGACATAGTGTTGAGGTTTTTGAAAAATCTAGAATGAGTAGAACTGATTAAAATCATTCCTTGTAATCCTAAATGATTGCTTTTTCCAGTAACCATAAGCATTCTGGTTAAATATGCCCAGCCCATAAATTAAGATATTAGAAAAAAAATCTTTCACGGCCTAATTTTTGTCGCTTCGAGTGCTTCGACTCTTTCGAGTTCATAACAAAGAATACACCTCGTTGTGATATGTATGGTGTTTTATTATTTCTTTGTTTCTTTGTTCATTTTTTTTACGAAATCTATTTCATCTAGATACCTTTTACCGTGAAACAGTTTCCGTGCGATTTGCCCATGGTGAATTATTCACCAGCAGCGTTCGAACTCATCTAGCGTTATCCCAGTCGCTACGTTAAATTCAAATTTTAATTAAAACAAGCAACAAATTCAGTATAGACGACAAATAAAGTTTTCTGCGGTATAATAAAATACCTATTTACTGACTATCCGGACAATAAATAGTTTATTGTCCCCCTCGACAGCTTCGGAAAGTAGTTGTTGTCTCAGGGGACAATAAACTTGCTATTGTCCTTATAACCAGTAAATAAGTATATAATATATACTTTTTCTAGTATCTTTGTCTCTTACAACAAAGATTGATTCTTTATTCCCTTTATATGCTTTTTGTACTTTTCCATTCAATATTCTCCTTTATATACACCTCTTCTTGTAGAATTAACTAATACTCTAAATTGGATTAAGCATTAGAAATACCCCATCATACAAAATAAAGCTTAGTACACGTCGTTCAAATAGTTTGAAAAAACTTTCAGCTCAAATTTTATCAGAATGTTCAGATGAAATCCACGTCATTGTCACAACAGGCGCCAATCTCAAGCACCTGTGGCGCCAATATGATAACTCATCATGTGTCACTTTCCAAACATGTGTTTGGCTCAAAGGCTCGTAGTATTTCCACAAATTTGCGATTCTGATGTGATGTTGAGATCAATTTCTAACATGCGGGCAAAAAAAAATGGCATGTATATATACAAGCTTCAGTTAAAAACTCCATGGGATATTTCTAGCATATGTTTTAAAATAACAAAAAACGTGTAGCAAGAGAAAGCTTGTCATATAGATGAAATATTTTTACTCTGTTTACATCGCGATAGAATTAAAATCAATGTTTCATCAAATAATGCAAGCCCCTGAGCATTCGCAGGGTTACTTATAGATCACGATACGTGATTCTAAATTTTCTATTTTCTAGGTAACAAAATTATTTAAACATTATTTTGGTCGTCGTTTTTTATCAATAAACCCACATTAAAATATAAATTCTTTAATGTTTTTTTCAAGCACATAGACAAAAAAATCTTGAAAATAACTCTTGAAAATACCCCTTCCATTAACCCTATCAAATGAACCTCTAAAGACATTTTTCTAGCCATGACCAGACACAAACCCCCCCCCCCCCCCAAAAAAAAAAACAAAAACAAAAAACAAAACTAAAAACAAACAACAACAACAAAAAATAAAAAGAAATAAAACAGAAAACAACGCCGATTGAAATCTTCACATATTGGCACTACCATTAGTTTTAATTTAACCAGCCCCACTTATAGAATCAGAAGGACTCGGAAACTCAGATCTGTAATAGTGGCACACCTTTCGTCTTAAAGAATTTGCATCCGGATAACCCGACTTATTCTGACATTTTTTTATTTTAACTTTTTAAATTTTTTTTTTACATTCTTATTTTAAGATTGTTTTAAATTAATATTATTTTCACTTTCTGAATATTTAAACATTTTCTAACTTTCTTACTCTAACAAGTTAGAAATTAAAATAAAAATATTAAAATAAGATTGAAAAAAAAAACCCAAGAAGTTAGAATTAAAAATAAATAAAAATATTAAACACAATTGGAAAAACAAAAGAAATAAAATTAAAGTAGTGAATGAAAAAAAAAAATACAAAAAAGGAATTGTGGCACTGATAAATCTGCATAGTTTTGAACCTGTTCTATGATAAGTATTTTATTTCGTAAGTTCTAAACAAAATTATCTGTGTTTTATCTTAAATGAGTTTGATCATTTTAAAAATAAGTTTACAACATATTTAGATTGCATGATTTCGGCAATTGATAATCGTAGTTTTTTTTCCAAATGATGTACCTGTACAAGTATATCTAACGTACCCCGTGCCTGCAAGGCAACAAACATACCTTTCTTTGATTAAATTTTGCGTACGTTTTTAATGAGTTTTCTTATCCCACCTCTTCAAAGATTATTCGGTCGTCAGATAACGTCAATACGGTTTAGGTAAAAATCCGCAAATTACAGTTCAAATCGCATATTTGAAATGGGTTTACAAAAATGAAAAATCTTTAAATATATACTTGATTTTTGCGTAATCCCAAATAAGAATTCCTTTGAGACTAAAAATGCACTTCTTAGCACTGAATACAGTGAAAGTTTAATAGTCACTCTAACATAAGCAACATTAAGGGTGCAACGATAAACCGTGAGACGGTATATCACGGTAAAAATATGCTACGGTTCAATGTCACGATACTGTAGGCTATACCGCGGTTCGGTATTTCGATTCGGAAAATTTTTATCCGTCCGATTCCGTTTGAAAATTATATTTTCAAAATGGCTTCCGGTGTTGAAAAACGTGCTTCGCATTATCTAATTTTGCCCCCTGCTACAGTGCATCCCATAAATCTTCGATATGGTAACATGTTGGGTTTTATAGGATAAACGAAATTGGTTAACAAAGTCCCCATATTGAGTGTTTCTACATGTAAGCACTATTTTGCAGACGTTTTCCTACAAACAAACGACATGCGTATTGCACCTCGTAAAAAACGGCATTATCCGTGCATTTGTTTGTTGTCGCAAGAAATTAATGCCACACTCTTAGATGCGCAAAAATGCAATTAAAATTAGATGTCATTAAATATTTTGCTTTCAGACAATTCATTACATCTATAATAAGAGCATAAATAGTTTAATTGTTGTCAGTTTTGAAATAACGATATTGATGTCAACATTAGATTTTTACCTTGTGCAGATTATGTTGACATTCTGATATTTATACAGCTGATTAGGAAAAATATGTGGGGAAAATGATAAAAATAAAAAAATGAAGATTAAAAAATACCAAAGTATGCGTAATTGTTTATTTGTTATTTTTTAAAAGCACATCAAAAGTATCACGATACGTATCGTATCGTATTGTCTGTATCGTGATACGTATCGTATCGTGAGGCAAGTGTATCGTTGCACCCCTAAGCAACATATTAATAATATTCTGTTTTTCTATAAAAGAAATGGACAATTCTGTAACGTTATATTTAATGAATTTTATTGTAAGTAAACAGAGTGTGTTAGAAATTAAAGATGTATTTAAAGGGCGTATGTCTACAGACAAAACTACATTCCAAAAAAAGAATTTTGCTTTGTAACGTTTCAAAATATATTTGACTAGTATGAATTAAAATGAAAATTTACTATAATATCCAACTTAAATATGTGATTATTAAGTTTTTATGCACATATCGGCTGCTAAATAATTTCGTCACTCATAGAGACCGATTTCAATTAATTTTTTTTTAGAATCCCCTCCCCCCTCCGTAAGCCAAACTTTTGTTTAAAAATTAACAATTTGATTACAAATTTTATTTTGAAACAATTAAGATTTGATTATACTTTTAAGTAGATAACTTTTTTTAATATCTGACAGAAATTCCGAAATATTTGGATGTAAAATGTAGGCGGGAAACGGGCGTTAGCGTTCACAGTTCTTATCTCCCTTGTGTCTGGGCGAATTAAAAACGGAGCGAAACCGTTTGCAAGTGTAGAAGGTCTAAAATTACACGGGGCGAAAATAACCCAGTATACAGAATGAAAACTGGATGTATGAAGCTAAATTCAATAAGACCACATAGTAATATGACCTAAAACTGTTTTTCGTTTCCAAAGCAATTTGAAAAAAAAAACACCTTCAAAGTATCTTCTTTTTTTTCAGAAATGTCTGCAGGTCTGTTATGTGGCTTTGGTTGTTTTAATGGTCGCAGTGAGTATTTATTGAATACACCTTCAGTGTTCCTAAGCATTGGCTCACGCCCATATTCATGTGTAGGGGGATTAACACTTTAAAAAAACGTGGGGAGCGGTGTTTTGAAATAGGACGCTATTACGGCTTTATATACGTAAAACATATATATATATATATATATATATATATATATATATATATATATATATATATATGTGTGTGTGTGTGTGTGTGTGGTGGGATGGGGGATTAACACTTTAAAAACGTGGGGAGCGGTGTTTTGAAATATGACGCTATTTGCCACCTTCCCCAAAACTGTATACATGTATATGAGAATTTCATAACAAAAAATTACACATTATAGCATTTATTATCGCAATGGAAATGTAACAGGTATCCAAATATGATGGATACAGATTGTTAGTGTAAGAAATAAAGTACGAGTTTTCGTGAATGTTGCAGAATAACCTCCGAGGCCGAGAGTGTTGTTTTGAAATATAAAAGCGTTAGCTGAAGCTTTTATATTTCAAATAACATTTTGAGACCGAGGAGGTTATCCTGCAACATTCACGATAGCAAGAACTTTATTTCTATTCTACTAACAACTCAGAATTTCCACTGATCGTTTCTTCTATAGAGAGACGAACAAGGTCATTTAGACATTTTAGAAGAATCGTAAAATCTGGAAAAGTTTGACTCTTATTTGTTACTTGTGATTAATTAGATTTGAAGTAATTTCTTATTATGTGTAAATATGCTGTTTTTAAACATTGCGCAAAACGATTCGCGATGAATACTTAAGTCGTTCACCCTAATTGTTTTAAGAAGCCTATAGTCGAATTTCCACAATGTATTCCCTTAATTTTTTTTCCATTTCGGATTCGTATTTAAAGTATATAACTTTAATACACTTATCTTGTTAATCATACAAATGGCAATCTCAAAATCTGTTATTTGAAAAAAAAAATTTAAGTGAATATTACATCATGTTGAATTCTCTTTTTCCTTTACAGATAAGCATTATTCTCAGCATCGTCCGAGGAATTGAGCTAGGAGCTTATGGCGGGGGGCATCTAATGCTGGGCATAAGTCTTATTGGCTTTGTTGTGGTGGAAATTTGCATGGTAATTTTTTTTTTTGGGGGGGGGGGGTAATTTATACTTCATAATTTCTTTTTTCATGTCCACTGCAGAAGTTTGCATAGTTTTATATAGAAATATGAAGATTTATTTTATTCACTGAAGGCTTTCTTCCTCGCCGAAAAAATTTCGTTTATGCAAAGAAAAGCTATAGTTTTAGTAATATTTTGCCCAGTTTTAAAGTAATTTTTAAAATATCACCCCGAAAATATAGCATGTATTCACACAAGAATATCCAAAATTTAGATTCTATAAAGATACCTTAGATCTGACTAGAAGGTCTAGAAGAATTTTAAAAATGGACGAATTTAAAAAATGCCATTACGAATGTATCGTTAAAAATGTCAAAGAAATTCTAAAACCACAAGGAGAGAATTTGAACACAACCAAACAAAACCTGTAAAAATGTATCATTATCTCCCCTTTTATGATAAACTTAGACAATATCAAATCTTAAAATGTAAAACAATCCCGTTATGCAAAAAATATATCTTATATGATCCGATAAGTCATCTGGCTAAAAGAAACTACACAGGTTAGAAAAAGAAACTATATACAGGTTAGAAAAAGAAACTATACAGGTTAGAAAAAGAAACTATACAGGTTAGAAAAAGAAACTATACAGGTTAGAAAAATAAACTATATACAGGTTAGAAAAAAGAAACTATACACAGGTAAAAAAAAAGAAACTATACAGGTTAGAAAAAGAAACTATACAGGTTAGAAAAAGAAACTATATACAGGTTAGAAAAAGAAACTATACAGGTTAGAAAAAGAAACTATATACAGGTTAGAAAAAAGAAACTATACACAGGTAAAAAAAAAAGAAACTATACAGGTTAGAAAAAGAAACTATACAGGTTAGAAAAAGAAACTATATACAGGTTAGAAAAAGAAACTATACAGGTTAGAAAAAGAAATCATATACAGGTTAGAAAAAGAAACTATACAGGTTAGAAAAAGAAATCATATACAGGTTAGAAAAAGAAACTATACAGGTTAGAAAAAGAAATCATATACAGGTTAGAAAAAGAAACTATACAGGTTAGAAAAAGAAATCATATACAGGTTAGAAAAAGAAACTATACAGGTTAGAAAAAGAAATCATATACAGGTTAGAAAAAGAAACTATATACAGGTTAGAAAAAGGAACTTCTAGTATACAGGTTAGAAAAAGAAATAGAACAGAAACCCTGTCACAAACAAAAATTTGAAGACAAGCAATTTCATCAACTTTTATAAGATTTTACGCAGGTTCGAATAGATTGTAAAAGTATTGATATGTATCGTTTAGTTCATCATAAAGAATGAAAGGTGAAGGCAAAAATAACAAAGGGTCATCGCTTCTTCCTGCTTTATTTCAGATTGTTTTCATTCGAAAAGGTGATTTACCCAAAGAAAAGACCTGGTTTCTTTACTTTGTCGGTGGTTGCGTTATAATGGAAGCTATTTTTACAGACATTTTGCTTTTTCAGTAAAAATTTCTTTGATATTTTGATTATTTTTCCATGACTTAGCGCAATTTGTCAGATTATAGTTCTATGTTCGTGTGTAGATTGCAGAGTGAACTTCCGATCAAGAACTTTGACTTTTATATTAGCTTGTCTACGTAAATGATGATCTCAATACCAAACTACCATAACGTTGAAAATGTAATGGAAATTACCACATAATAATCATTATGTATGCGTTTGATTGTGCAGTGTAATCAGATAGAATTATATATGCTTGCATGTGTGTAATGTACTTCCATGTAAATCTATACTTTCTTCTTTGTTTAATCCCAGTATCATGATTGGCAATGTCGGTAACAAAATATATACGTCTCACTTTTTTATTGAAACATGATCTTTTTGGATTAAACCCGTTAGAGTTGCTAATAAAGAAAACGTGCACTCGATTAAATTTAAAAATATTCACGTTTTATATCCTTTTTTCTTCAAATGGGCTTACCTTTTACGTCAAAAATGGGCTTACCTTTTACGTCAATCGGTATAATTGTATAATGCTGGTTTATATATATATATATGGTGGTTCATTCTTAAGATCGACCTGACAAGTTTTAGTTATTTGTATATTTGTGGTGATATTCCGTTAACGTTTATATGGTAAATATTTTCCAACAGCTGAACTCTTAGTCTTAATGTTTTTTGTTAATGTCTCCTTCTAAATTGTCGACCAGCATCTAATCAAAATTTATATACTTTAGGGATCTAAAACTTTCTTTTCAGAAAAAAAAACACAAATAAAAAAAACACAAAAAAAACCACACTCATGAATGACCACGACGTAGTAGAAATTTCACTTTTGAAACATTTCTTGCAAACAATGCCACGACTTTTATGTTTCTTTACACGATTTTAAGGAGGGTCGGTTGCCCATTAGGTACACGTTAATTTTTTTGACATAGTTTATTAAGCTATTTAAAGTATTATTTAGTATGTTGAATATAGTGTTCCGTCAATTTAGCTAACCAAGAACGGTGTTTATTATTCCAATGTACTGAAAACCTGGCAATCTAATACAACAAAGTAGAAGTGATTATTTGTGTTCATTTTTGTTCATTTACTACAGCAAAAAATCACATGCGCGGATCTAGAGGGGGGGGGGGGGCTCGGGGGATCCCGACCCCCCTGAAAAATGAAAAGTTATAAAATTTACCTAGTAAAATTAGCGCAGATATGCCTCTGACCCCCCCCCCCCCGGCAAACACAATTATCCTTCGGACCCCCCCCCCCCCCTGAAAAATTTTCTGGATCCGCGTATGAAGCATTTGTGTGAACAGGCTCAAAAAGCCATGTATGATGTTATGAGAAAAATTAGAAATTTTAATTTACTAATAAATTGTCAATTTGATTTGTTTGATAAAGTTGTTTTACCAGTTTTACTGTACGGCTGTGAAATTTGGGGTTTTGAAAATCTAGATATTATTGAACATGTACATTTGAAATTTTTGAAAACAGTACTTAATTTAAGAAGCACAACTCCAAGTTTTATGATATATTGATGAAACAGGGCGCTACCCTTTGTTTATTAATGATTTTACAAGAATAGTTACATATTGGGGGAAAATGCTCATTAGCCCTGAGAACAAAATTGTATATACAATGTACAGATATTTATTTTCTCAACATTTTATTAACAATTGTAAAAGTCCATGGATAGATTGTGTTCAAAGAATTTTGAACATGTGCGGGCTACAATATGTCTGGTACAACCATACTTTTGTCAAAATAAAATGGTTAACTGCTATTGTAAATCAAAGATTAAAAGACCAATTTGTCCAAATATGGACCAACAATCAGACACTGGAAAATTTAAATAATTATAATTACATGCTTTTATGACTTGTATCTAGATAATAAAAAAATACAGTTTAAAGGAGCAATTCAAACCCGTCCTCAGCACACATGGGCCTTCGCTATGGTCTCGAATTAGAATTTGTTTAATTTGTATAATTCAAAGATTAATTTTGATCCTGATTATGTTATTAATTTACTCGAGTAATGCTTTCATTTGCTTCTCAACTTCAGATTAGGATGATATATTTTTTTAATGTACTTTCTTTCCCACGGTTCCCGTATTTTTGTTTTTGTCTTGTTATTACGTGTGACGCTTCAATTGGACACCAAGTTCGTTTTTGAAGTTTCTAAATAAATAATTATGAAATACAAATAATTGTTGCTGGAGTTTTGTTTATACGTCACCTTAATATATCCCTATGTTTTAATGTTGTAATAATAATTTACAGTACATTGTAACTAAGTACTTCTGGCACGTTAAAATATTGATTAATAAAGTATAATAAATGATTTTATATATCGTCCGCAGGATTATATCATATTAATGGAAATTATTCTAAGTGCAATTATAATATACGAAGTTTATAATAAAAATAGTCTAAGTGGCAAGTTTGTGATTACACCATTCACTTTCTAGGTATACAAAACAGATCTTACGGCGGAAAATTCAAGTAAACATTTATTTTCTAATATTTTGTTTTCCTCAATATATTAAATCATATACTAATTGAGAAATTCGTTGTAGGCATGGATGGATTATATACAATGTTCCAGGATGCTATTTTGTATTATTAGCGAATTTCTTAAAAATCCAAATAATGACTTAACGTGTGTGTAGTAGAGTATATAATAAAGGAAGATTTGTTAATATATTTCCCTATTTATTTATTTTTTTACAACCCAAGCGATTTTACTTCTTGGCAGACGTTAATTATGTATAATATGTATTTACATGTATGTTCTCATTACAATGGTGTTAGAGGCAGACAATTTAGCGCCACAATTGACACCGTGTTAAGCTTATACACGGTTTGAGTAACGGATTGGTTGATTGGATAATTAAAAGATCAACATTAAACCAGATAATATTATTAATCCATTTATATCATTGAAAGGGCTTTCCATGTCCCAAACCACGGATTATATTTAGGATTTTTTTACACGGATTCTTATTTTAACATTTTTACATTCATCTTTGAAAGAAATAAGTTTTTTTTTCATTGTTTAAAAAATGTTTTTTGTGAAGATAAAATGTGAGAAGTTGGCGTTAGTTGATATTCCGTCACAAGTCTCTAATTATTTTTTTTAAATATCAAAACAAAAAAACAACTGTCATTTAATTGATGGGATGGTCATTCATTCATTCGTTCTGTTTTCACTTTAGGCTTAATAGCCCATCATTATTCATGTAGATACAATACATATTCCATACATATAAGCAAATGAAACAGGAGAATAGACAAAATACTTAAATTAAGGTAACATATGGTCAATACTATAGCGATTGGATCGTAAATAATAATAACAACTTCGTGCAGAATGTGTCAAATGCAATAACATGTTTATGAACCAACCACTCTTCGCATTGAATAGTTCTCATCCTTGCTTTTCATGTAGTTAGTAACGTATGTCCTTGAATATCAGTTCAAGTCAGTTTATTCACTCATATTAAGCATGGAGTACATATTTCATCATTTAAGATTTACAATATAAAATTATAGAAAATCAGCTAAAATTACTTACATATTTTAAAACATACACAAACAAGGCTCTTTTGAGTTTTAAAGTTTACATTAATTCTTAATTGGTAAGTATTTGGTATTTAGGTTTACGCCGAACTTTCTCGTAGACCAATTGAACTCCAGCTAATGAAATACCCAACCAATTTCCAGTCAAAACAGTAGGAAGGTGGATTGAAGTTCGAATTTTCTAAACTTTATTGGTTAAATATTCAAGTACTTTATATATCTAAAAGTTGATTTAATTACATATGTGACCCTTAGAATTATATTAGCCGACTATAGCCATTTCTAATTCAACTGATTTCTCAATTTTTGTTTGACAGCAGTAGAGATCTTTCAATACATATCACATTCATAATACCTTGTTCATTCAAATTATGCGAAAAAAATGTAATTATTCTACAGTTATAACTTACATAATTTGAGATTAATTCAATATGATACTTAGATATAGAGTATTTCTCACTTTAAAAGCTTCTAAAGGTAATTAATGTTTATACTTGAAAGTGCTTATGTTCAAAAAGGATTTTATTCTTTTTCTATCTTAGTCTCAAACAATCTTAAAACTTCGGCTCAAAATTACTTATAAAAAAAAAAGAACCATACATCTTTTCCTTTTTCCGCTTTCTGGAGAGCGTTTTTCCCCCACGACACAAACAGGCTATGATGTACGTGATCAAAGTCTTTATTTGATACTTTTCTCTTCTCCCTCCGAATAGGAAATGCATCTCATTATGAATTATGACATCCAAGTTTGATGGAATTTTTTTTATAGCAAAAATGAATCTCAATGAAATCGGATTAAACAAATTGCGACGAAAGTTAGCAATGTTACTTTTATATTTTTTATCGTGCACGCGTAGCAAAAAGAGTGAAACCAACTTTTGTGACCATAATACTGGTTTGATTAGTTTGGTTTGAACATATTTTATTGTTAAGATGGTATACACAAAAGGATCGGGCACAAGTTCTGCAAACTTAAAGCGCCCTCTTCTGTGAAATTTTGACACAAAATTTACACTATTACGAAAAAATGACAATATCTAAGGTCATAATGAAATACCATCATTGAAGTTATACCAAAGTAGATATATATTGACAAAAGAAAATTATGATATGTTTTAGATCTTATTTTATATATGTTAAAACCGTCCAGATCTCTTTAAAAATAGCTGAACGTTAAAAAAAATTAATTTTCATTTTCTGCAATACTGATGGAGTTATCTCCCCATAACAAAACTATGTAGATTTTCTATTCTTAAGATAACATTGAATAAATCATTTCGTGGAATATTATATTTTACACAAGAAAAAAAAGTAATGATATGCATCTTCTACTTTTCCACATACTTCGCTAAAAAGGTGCCCCCCCCCAAAAAAAAAATAAAAAATACTGGGTAGATTTTAATTTGTATTCTATAAAATTCTGAACTGAATATCAATTTAATTTGTTTCGTGTTTTGATATTTCTTTAAATATGGCTTATAATAAAAACAAGCTAAAATTCAGAAGAAAAATCTACCTGTTTAGATGTTCCCTCTGTAAATGGTACGGATTTTCATTAACTCTTAAGCCATCGCTGACAATGAGCCAATCAGGTGGCTGTATCGTATTACTTACCAGTCCTCCTCATATAAAGCACGTCTCCATACAGCTTTTAACTTGATAGCTTAAGCGTATTCAACATCGATGCAACTCTTATAAAAATTTCCTCCCGTTTTAATGGTAACAACAACAGGGCTGGATCATTTGGGATTAATTTGAGGGACCCAGGATCGGACTGACACAGATAGCTACGGCGATTGAGGAACGCTTCTAATCCCCAGTAATTCCCCCTAACTCCTTTCACCCACCTTAAATTTTATCTGAAGCGAAACCGGGTGTGCTAGATTCGGAACTTTTTCACCATGGCTGGACAGACCTCTCTGTTATATTTCATCCTACTTTTTCACTTTGGGACCGGTGCAGTTCTTAGAGCTCGGTTACCAGAGGAACTTTCCCCTCACGTTGCACTTTTGTCGTCTGCTAGACCATTTCCCTTCGATGACCATATAGACACGACGATTTCATCCATTGGAAGTGCCAACAAATATATACTGACTTTTTATCAAAATTTGTTGGACGGACACTCTTTGTCGGAAGCTGCCCAGACAAATGAAAAGGCCAAACTTGACGAAGTCAACACGATCAGGAGCATTGTCCCAAAGGGTGAGTACTATGGCTACTTAGATGTTCGCTCGTGAATATTCATTATGATATTGTCTTTAACTAATTAACAATTAACAATTTAATTTTCAACGAGTAATTGATTTATCGACAATTAAAAATTGTTGATAAGTAAAGGACAATATTTGCAATTGAAGTTGTCGGGAACAATATTTGAGACATTTTGTATAACCGAAACGAAAATTCTTAAACTGAACCGGTCGACGTTTGGGTGTTTAAAAATATCAATATTAACTTTATATGTTGGGGGTATACATCATAATTCTAAGTTTTCTTTTTCTTTTTCGAAGCATTAAAAAGCAATGAAAGGTATAGACTTTTTTTAACACATGCAATTGATTCTGCGCAACAGGACTGGTGTAATAGAGATAACAAACTGGAAGATCGTGCGTTTTGTCCTGAATTTAGATATGATTATAGCGATTTACACGATAATCATGAAAAGTTAAAACAAATAATTACACTGAATATATTTGGTGTAAAATAATGCAGTGTTGAAATTGGTTTTAAAAAATCTTATTCATTGAACAGAGAGAGAGAGAGAGAGAGAGAGAGAGAGAGAGAGAGAGAGAGAGTCTATTAAATAGTAGATAGGGGAAAAGGTTTGAATTACACCAATATGTGAAAGCTTTAACACCCAACACAGCTTATAATATCTTTCACTCTATATATGATTTTTTTTGTAATAAGTCAGGCAAACTCCGAATAAGACGTTGTGAAAAGCGGGTATTAAACTGATAAAAAACTATATAAGGAAATTATATATTAAGAAATCATTCTATGTACGACCAAGTATGGCAAAATTTATTGATTTACTTAATTCTGACTAAATACTTGCGCTAAAAAAAAAATTGTGAAATATGAGAACGAATGTTTCAGTAAGAGAGATAACTTTACCATAAAGCGTAAATCAAGTTTATAAAACTATTTGTTCTTTCACCTTATACTTAATATCTATGTAACCTGCCTCCCACCTGTACCAACAATTATTGTAAATTACTGTTAAATGTATGCTATGGCAATGTATGTAATGTATACGCCAATAAACAACTACTACTATAATGAAAACGATCGTAAGATTTTTCTTAATCATGCATCGACTTTAAAAAAAAAATAAATCGCTAAGTATATGAAAAATGTCATATTTTTTTTCTTAAAACTACATATTCTTCATAACTGAAAAAATCATACGTGCACATTTTTATGCACCGGCACAGATTCCAAATAAAAATGAATTTCATTTAAATGATTATTTTGCAAGAAAACAGAACCAGAACCAGATGCGATATATTTTTTGAATTTAAAAATAAAATTGTATCTAACCTAAACTACCCATAGTTTTAAAATTTCATTTGACGTAATTGTTGTTTTGATTGATGTAATCATTCCAGTATTTTTTTCCTTAAAAACTCAAATAAACAACAACAACAACAAAAAATCACGGCAGCAAAGTTCACGCGATTTCAAATCGTGATATTGTATTGTCGCAATCATAACGAACAGATCATAGTATATAACTTCATTTTATTTTCATTGAAATTTTGATCGATTTAGTGATTATCAAAAGAGATTAATAGTAAAAAAAATACAGACAATTAAATAAATGTCAAAACCTACAATGAGCTATTTAAGTGTCTGCGAATATAAGAATTTCGCACGTATATCAGACAGAGCGAGCGACAGCTCTTGTTCACCCTTCCTTATATAATCCTCTTATTTGCCCCTATCAGTAAACTCAGTGTACGGTTCTCAGCGAACTTTGTAATCTTTGACCTGTCCAATCGACGCCTGGTTGCTTTCCTTGTCATCAATCCTACCGTAATCGTGTGATTTGTGTACACTTTCGAGATCATATAGCCTGAAATGGTAATCCTATTAATCGGTGTCAAAGCTGGCGCGATCCCTTACATTTGGCTTTAAATACACAGTCTGGGCGACAAATTCTATTTAACGTTAATGAATTATTATGATCGCAATAATTAATTACATCGGTATAAAGCAACGGAAGGGTTTTGTTAAAATTAATACCACGGCAAAAAAAAATTTTTTTTTTTGGTCTCAATTGGTTCATTTACAGTCCATCGTATGGTTTCTTTCTTAGAACAGCTGACCTTGTTATCAAAGACCTAACATAATCAAACGAATCAGTTTACATGTTTTGGCATAAAACAATTCTGAAATATTTCAGATGTTGGCTAATATCAAAATCTATAAAAATCGGTTGACGCATTGCGTATTATTACATTTTCTCTTTCTTTTCTAGTTAACTACAATGGAATGATTTTCAAGATTCCAGTTCTTGAATCGGAAGAATCGGTGCAACATATGGAACTTCGATTTAATGCAACTACAACACACAGAAGATGGCTAGAGATTGGCATAAAAAGAATGAATAAAACTATTAAAAAAATTTTGCAACCCGTCACAAATAAACATGACTTAACCTTATTGATAAGGCCTTGGGTATCGAAAGAAAATAAAGAACTGTTTGTTGAAATCAAACAAAAAATTGTCCCCGAGACCGAGGAAGATGCCATTTTAGTTATCTTTACAAATGACAAAGCCCATCTTACCAAACTGTCTGACATAAGCAATGTGTCTAAAGATGACAATGAAAGCCATTCAAGAAGCAGGAGATCTACCCCCCGTCGAAGAAAAAACTGCCATTTGTCCAACATGCATGTTAGTTTTAGTCGCCTTGGCTGGGGGCAGTACATCGTTTTCCCCAAAACTTACAACGCCAGAGTTTGTAAAGGAATATGTGTGCCCGCTGTCGCCCAGCAGAAAGCTGTGACGAACCACGCCGTGATGCAGAGTTTGATGCGAGAGTCCGCTAAAGGCAGAGTTCCCTTGCCATGTTGTGTACCCCAAAAGCTGAGTTCCCTCAGCATATTGTACACCGAAAATGACCAGTTCCTTGTAAAACATCATAAAGAAATGGTAGCTGAGGAGTGTGGATGCGAATAAGATTTTTCCCATGATATTGTGTTGTCACAAATTCTCAATATGTACATTTAGGAGGGGGGATGGGGGTTTGAATGTATCTTAAATCGTAAGTTTGTCACACATCTTCCACAATTGTCTGGAATTGCATCTTTGTAAAGTAATATAATTTGTATGATTTACATAAATTGACATTGAATGAATGAAATTAAAGTAAAATGGCGGGGGGGGGGGGGGGGGAATACATGAATACATGTACACATATGCGTACAAGTTAATCAGTTTGTTATTGATGACGTATTAGTCTGAGAGATTTGCAATGTCGGTGTAGCTATGCTCTCCATACTTTCATAAGCTGTTTAAGGCCAATGAATTGCTACAATTTATGGCGGAGGACGTTTGTGTGTGTATGTTTATTCAATTTACGAACTCGCATAGAACATGCACACTGTTATATTCTATTTATATTCTCTATTGTTATTTGTTGTTGAATTTTTATGAAAATAAATTATTTTCAAAGCTCATTTACATTTTACGTTGTAGTTAAAGTGTGCTTCTGCGGCATTTTCTCCCTTTTACATACATGTAGTATCAAAATTGTTATCAAAAATGTTGGAGAACAATGACGCAGGTACATCTATAAATATATTTATTATAATTAAATAATTATTATAAATATGAAATGTATGTTAAGGGCCGGTTGACTTGTATTACGCTGATCAAAACGAAACATGGCCCTGTTTTTGTTTTTGTTTTTATATATATACAAGTTTTGTTTGTTTTGAATATATTTTATTGTGTAAATCAAAAGAATTGAAAACAAGTTCTCGCAACTTACGAGTTCCTCTCCTTACATACAACGATAAGTCATACATAATAGCATAGAAAATAAATAAATTTCAAGTAATTATCGACCGATAGAAGGCGGTCGGTTATACAATTCAATTAATTTATTCTCTCAAAACCATATAATTGGTAAAAGAGGTTATATGATATGAAAGTAAAAAAGTAATTATGCGTTTCTGCAGAGCTATTATGAAACGCACAACGCAGCTCTGCTCAGAGAAAGCGTGTGGTTGAACGAGACCAATCATATAAATGTTATTTTTTTTTTAATAATTTTAAAAAGTAAAATGTATTGGTGAAGTAAATTATATTGTGTTTCTTTGCATTTTAATCACTTTCAAAAACAAAAATAATTCAACTAAAAAGGATTTTTTTGGGGGGGGGGGCAATCGGTTTTTGGAACGCAGTTCTACGACAGCGGTTCGCAATTCAATATGTTTTATTCATATTTGGGAACTGGGTCAGCTGCTATTGGTAAACAAAAATACCCTTATAATAGTGTATTTTTAGTAGGGCCCCGAATCTCAAAAACTAAAGATGACCACATCATCATTTTTTCACAGTGGTAGTGGTTAACCACCAGTAGCTGATATTCAAACAGTTGGTTTTTTTTAAAATTATTTTATTAATATTTTTTATTGCATATAATTTGCATTAAAATTGTGTTTTGATATCAAATATTGTATGAGATTAAATTGGTAAAATGAAAGCATACTAGATTGGTCATAAATTCGACCTGCGGCACAATGTAAAAAGACAAGTCAAAATCAACATAAAGAAATGAAAGTCGCGAGGAAAAGTACTTTTCGAATAAAAAAAAATCAAATAAAAATTCAGTTAAATTTGTTAATTATTTTATTATTTACCCAATAGATATTTTGGCTTTAACGAAATGTTTCAAGATTTTATTACCGTCTTCCTTGATTACCGTCTTCCAAGGAAGACGGTATAAAGAGTTGAAATAATTTACAGTCTCCGGGTTGTGCACTTTTTCTCCTTTGTGATTGGTAGAAAATACATGATGTGAAAATTAGCATTTATTTCATTGGTTGAAAAACTGTTCGGCGCAAGGGAGATAATTTTCTGATGATCTTTTTAACGTACGACTTAACAATTTTCGTAGATTTTAAATCTTAAAAAGTGAGAAAACGAAAAAAGCAATAAAATTAGCTATCAATGAAATTCAGGATTTTATTTCTCAGTACAAGTAGTTGAAAGCAATGTTCTATAATATTTATTGAAATTTTTGGTTCTTTTCTTTTTGGATTGTTTATGCAAATACAAAAATATGAAAATTTGATGCGGTGTGTCTAATATCAGTAAAAAAAGTTAGCATATTAGATTCGGTATCGGGTAAAACTAGAACCATTTTAACAGGAGCTTGGACTTTGGGTATTTGTGTCAAACAGCATTGTGACGTAGGCCTGTCTATTTCATTGCTGGCCATACAATCATGGCTCTTTGAAATCAAAAAGATTTGTCTGGCTTTTGAGCTATGACTACGCAATTGGTGTATATTTCGCTTGAAACCAGCGTCATTTTTAACTTGTTTGACGCAAGAATAGATAGTTACGACAAGTTCTTGTTAAAATGGTTCTAATATCAGTAAAACAAGTGATGAACGCTGTGGAATTTTAAAGTTTGGTTTTATTAAAAGAATACGGCCCTTCCTAAGATCTCCTTTTCCCTACTATAGTCGATCTCAACTCACAAACATATGTGGTACGCATTTCTCAATTTTAGGCACGCACGCTTAAGGTACATGTAAAAAAGTTTCAAAAGCCATTGCATGTAGAGGAAGCAGGGACGTATATACGTCCTTGGAGGAAGGCGACCTTTATATAAAAAAATTTCTTTGATAACTTAATGCTGTTTAAAGTTTGCTCTAAAGACGGTAAGCTTTTTTAAAAAGCTAAACTTGTAGCGCGTTTTGTGTCATTTTGAAGTGTGAACTCGTAGTAAAATGACGACGTCAGCATTTGAGGGGGGGCACCGATAACTAATAAAATTTTGTAAAGACCTTGAAACAAATCCTAAGCCGATTTAAAAATATACTGAAAAAAATAACAAAATAGCATAGAAATGCATTTTGTGAATTAGTAATCTAGCAACATCGAAAATATTTGGACGAGTATGATGACGTCAAGTGAAAAAAGAAACCCCGACCGATAAAAAGGGACGACAAAATGCTGAACGACGCAGTAATACAAGGCATGTTTGGAGTTGGCAGATCGTTTGTTCTTAGGGAATATTTTAAAAACAAAAACATGCACTCGGGGTACATGTTCAAGGAAAATACTATTTCCAAGAGATTTATTTTCGGAAATAAATGTAAATGTTATCGTAAACGATGTGAATGTTTTAGCAACGATGTAAAGACTGGCACCGCCTGGCAAAACTTGTCGAGTCTCATGGAACAAAAATTGTTTAATTTGTTGAATGTTTGGTTCATTTTTTCATTCTTCACATCAAAAACTTTTTTTATATATCAAATTACCTCAACATTGTGTTAATACATGTACATCATCATATTTATATCGCTTTATATTTAAATTAAATACAGTGGAATTCGTCTACAATTGAGCATGTCATCTAGCTGTCGATCTCATGCACGACCGTTGTATACAAGTTTTAGCAAAAAATTTAAAGTCTAAAACCATCAGTATTTGTAGTTTATCGTGTAAAACAAAAGAAAAAAATGCGTATTTAACGTTATTTATATTTTAATGGAGGTTTATTTTAATCGAACATGAAAAATAAAATATATTTACAAATCATACCTTTTCTCTGCAGCATTTAGCAATATATATATATATATATATATATATATATATATATATATATATATATATATATATATATATATATATATATTATTTAACAGTTTTCCGTTAATTAGAAGTACTAGTAACTCAAACAATTCTTATTTGCCGTACTCTATAAATAATGGTAGGGTCTCACGTCCCACAAAAATCAGGGGAATGCCCAAAGTGCCTTAGGGGTGCCAGCGGTTCCAGTGGAGGTGTAGGGGAACCTCATTCACCATCGCCTTCGTTAGAAGAATCAGTATTACTTGAATCATCGCCATCAAAAAAGTAGCATCAAGTCAACGAAAAAATAGGTAGACGAGGACAGAAAAAAACACATCTTTGCAAAATAATTTGGAATTTGACATTATTTTATTAAAATCTTTCATTACGTTTTCAGCATGTTTGGATGACTGTAACGATAACTTATGCGGTTTTTTTCTAAAACCGTAACAGTGGCCAAAAAAAATGACTTAAGCGTCAAAAGAACGGCCGCAATCCATGTTTTTCTGAATTAAAATTATTTTAAATAAAAAAGAACGGTTTTTTTTTTATTTTTATTTTTATTTCTATTTTTTGTTGGTGGTTTTTTGGGTGGGTTTTTTTTTTGGTTTGTTTTTTGTTTTTGTTTTTTTTGTTTTTTGTTTTGCATTACACGAAAAATCCACTCACAGACATGGAAAATTGTTAATCAAACTAATATACATACATGTATACACATGTATATCTCATGAATTATACGTGTATGAAATATTAAGGATTCTTTGGCTAAATTTTATTGGGGAAAAAATGAAAGACAATTGGCAATTTAAATAAATCAAATATTCAAACACAACAAACATTAACACTTTTGTTAACTAATTACAACATTTGTTTTAGTTCTATGATTTCAAATACCAACATAATTACATATTACTCAATAGCTAAAGCAAAAAAAAATGTATTTTCCATTTTTAGTTGTATTCTTCTTGTTTTTTGAAAATTATTAAAATGCAAAGAAACACATGAACGCACGTAGTACTTCTGGCGGCCGTTAATGAAAATCAAATCAAAATGCGTAAAATTTTGTGGGGTAACGGTATTTAAAATTTACGTTAAAAAGTGCGTGATTATAGGAATGGGGGTTAATAAATACAAATTAGTTTAAACTCAGACCTCCTACCAATTCTGTAGCCAGGAAGTGGTCAAAATGGGGGTTTCGAATTCAAATATATGAAACTAAAATAAGAGTGAAGGGAAAAATTAGTTTTAGAACGGTTGTAACCGTGAGCGCTGTGGTCCATGAGCCTCTTGTCAATATTTTGATGCCGTAATTAATTTGTACTCGTGTTCCGAACTATTTTATTGGAACTAGACTAGAATACGGACTGTGTGTACGTCATGAAAACAGTCCAGATAATGATTTTGAATTACTCACTGCTGCTGTATCTAGATTGAATTTCTTTCTGCATTACCGGGTGTCTTAATGAGTTTTACGCTCATCGCAAGTCACGCTGTGTATTTGATAATATTTGAAATTGATCGACAACTGACTACAAAGAACCACAGAACTGAATTCATGTCAAAATGCTTAACGGTGCATTTTTTTCGTATATGGTCATTGTTCAAACTATGAACCAAGTACAAATATTATGATTTTTTAAAATTAAGTAATAAGTAAATAAATGTGTGCAGCTGAAGAGAAAAGTATTTAACACCCGAAACTAAATTTTTTATTTTAAAAATGTGTGGACATATTAATATTGTACAACATCTTAATATTATTCTGCAAAAACGGCTTCAGATAAACTTTCACCGTTTTCTAACACAATCATGCCATCATACATTTACTCTTTATGATTTCAAAGCCCCCCCCCCAAAAAAAAAATAAAATAAAAACACAGAAAAATTATTTTTTGAAAACTATTAAACAGCAAGAAAAAATAAGCATTATCATTTTATATCAGAATATAATGACTTAATTTGGAACGATTCTGTAATTGTATGTATAAAAAGAAAAAAGTAAGAGATGGCGAGTCTGGTGGTGTGAAAATTGTCATAAACAACTACATGAGGACGTCATTATTAATTAACATAATTAAAATGCAGCAAATGCTTGCGCGGATCCAGAATTTTTTCCGGGGGACATATTTTTGGTAATTTTATAATGTAAATTTAAAGAATTTTGAATTTTGCAAGGGGGATCTGGACCCCCCCCCGCCTCCCTCTAGATCCGCGCATGAAATGCACGCCCATTGGTTAAATCTTAACCAATTTCAACTGTTTAACCAATTACAATTTCACCCCCCCCCCCCCGAAAATACTGATAATGAAGCATTAAGAAAAAAATATTATATAACTGGCGCCAAACTATATACAGAAATTTATATTATTTTTGTTCTTCACTTTACGCCTCGCCTATGTTAATTGTTTTATACACCGTTAATTTTAAAATAACTTTTAAAATGCACTGGGTAGGCGATGAGATATTCCAGTTACTCCCCTTTATCTGCAGCTCTTCTGTGTCTAAGATCAAAATGTCAACTCAATACACGTCATTTTGATCGCCTCACCAAAACTGACTTTCAGAATTATTATGAATATTTGATGCATTAAAAACAAGGTATGTTGTTTATTTAATACACTTTAACGTATAGAATTCGTCTTATTAAGGTAAATTGGAGAAAACAAACCAGAAAGCAAAAAATCTGTTGTCCTATGACCGACTGTCTTGTCGGCTTCGTTTCTCACATCAAACTTGAACAGAGTTGCCAGGTAATGTAGCTACAATCTGAAAATATTTTACTATATACCATTGGTTTTTAAAAAAAACTTTTTAAAGAAACCAATCGTTAGATAACATTTATATTTATATCCAAGTATTTACTATCCTGATGTTTTCTACATATCCTTTTTTGGTAATTGTATGGAAAAACAGTGCTTAATACTTAAAAAAAATTAAATTTCTATAAGGAAAGTAAGCGACGAAAAGAATATCATGTAATATATTGGCACAATAACTAGCATGATTATATATATATCAGTATTTAAAAAAAAACAACACCAATTGCAACGTTGTTTCATTGGGACCAGAGTCAATGCTTAGTGATCCCCTTGTTCCTGCATCACAAAATATTGTGGATTTTGTGTGGTATTTAGAACCCATAGATGTTTGTGAATATAGCAAAGACTAACACAAGTTTCTTTTGTAACAGGTGTATTGAAAGAACAAATAATATCAGTATATCCAACAGTTAATTCTGTGGTAGATCGGGATTTCGTTTATATTTATTATTAATAGTATTCCAATCCCGATGTAACTTAATTCTATTAGTTTGGTAACGCCTAGAGTTGGGTATTGCCAGTGAAAACCATATTGCGATATATTGCAATATCATACCCTGAATATTGCGATATATTGCAATATATTGCAAAGACATAAACTTTAATATTTTTATAAATAAACTTATAAATGTGATTAAAATCTAGGGGTTTCAATTACTTTGTAACATTGTAATTAGGTTCTAATGTGTGTGTTGTAAGATATACATGTATAGCACATCAGTTTATATTTAACAAGGGCACCGCTTAGTGGCCCCTAGCGACATGAATCATTATGTGGGAGATGCATTATTTGGGAATAATCAATGCAATTGAGGGGACCAGAATGTTTTGTGGTAAAACAGGGCATACATTAAGCATATATGCTAATAACTTCAGAGTAAAAATGAAATATGACACAAGTATTCATCTCCTTAAAACAGGACGAAGGTTAGTTCCATTCTAAGTAATACGGAAAAAATTGCCCAAATTCGTTGTAAATTGGATTTAATATCAAGCTGAAGTAGACACACACGCACTGCAGCGATGCTATATCCCCTTCCCAACAAGTTTCGCGAGGGGATAAAAACATAACTATTTACAATACTTTTAATTTATTTTACTAAAAAGACTGTAGAAATAAACAAAGAAATATTTCCACGAGAATTTGCTCACAAATCACATAGTTGTTTCATAATCGTCAGCTATTTTGAATAAGCAGTGATAATACTATTCCAACCGGAACAATAAATTTCCGTTTTCCGAGAAAAATTAATATACAACTTTGACTCAAACGAAAAGAATCCCAATAAAATGAGGTAACGATTAACATTTAAGTGAATCTTTATATTATCCTAATGTTTTCTTTAAGAAAAAATAATAAATAAAATTAATAACCTGATCCTATTCTGTATTCACACATGCCTACCATACACGAACATAGTTACTATCGTTACATTTACATCCTGTGCCTTGTCGATGTCAGGGCGAGTTTCAGACACTTTATTTAGTTTATATCAGCTGTTTCTTTAAAATTTTATTTTTTTCTTATATATTTATATATATCGTAAAATACCGGTATTTGATTTTAATATCGCAATATATTGTCAGCAAGGATTAAACCGCAATATACAGATATACCGGTAATATTGCACACCCCTAGTAACGCCCACTTTATTCGATAGCCAATAATGTTAGTGACAGTTGTCTTTTGTTCTCTTTTCTATATAAAGCCGTGCACCTCCATATTTGATGAGGGAGACAGCTGGTTTCGCTAGCTACTTTTCTCCTGAGTCCCCATCTTGTCTGTCTGAGGGAGGTCCCTGTTATTTTAGGGTTGGGGGTTTTATTATAATTGAGATTTAACTTGTGTGTTCCTATTTTGTCATAATAAATTTATAAAGGTTTGTTAATCTTGGTTTTCATTTACTTTGAGTTTGGTTTATTATATCTGGTTTACCTTTATTAAGAGTAACATCGTTTTCATACTGTATTTAGAAATTAGTAAAGTTTAATTCTTATTGTAGAGGTAAAATTCAGTCTCAAAAAAAAAATTAACGCAATGCGAGGTACTGATAAAAGTCTAAACTGCACTGACCTGCTACAATTCGCTTGGACTCTTGCTATTACTGACATACAAATGCAGTCTCTCCCTTTATATACACTACTTGACATCTAACACCATAAGGCCTACCCATTAGGGCATTAGGCTCCATAGTTGGGGCACCTGTTAGGGCATTAGGCTCCAGAATTAGGGCCTGCTGCACCATCATTAGGTGTCAAGACACCAAATGCATCTAGGGCATTCATTAAGGCTCCAATGTTAACTAGGGCACAAATTAGGCTCCAGGATCAGGGCACTAATCAGGCTCCATGGTTAGGGCCTTTATATTTAAGAGAAATTTCATTTATTTCTTTATAACAAGAAGAAAGAAAACTAGAGCAGAGCTCGTGGCAAAGCCACGAGTAGGTCTTCCGTTGTTGCTGCGAGTTGAAAATTTCCAAATATGATTTGGTGTCAAATGATTATAATGACTAATGACTAAAATTTCACTTCTGCTTTTGTTATAAAAACGTGTTGTGATTGAAAACCTGTATAAAGACAGGAAGAAAATGTTTTAGGAAAACTATTTGTCAAACACAGTTTGTTTAATTGTTTTGAAAACTCTTTAAGGCCCTGTCACACCAAGTTGCGTTCCCAGGGCGTGTTCACGGCGTTGTAAATTTCATGGAATCGCTGTAGGATCTCAACGAAAATTAAGAAAAAATATACAATCTTATTTAAAAATTTTACAAGTGAAAATGTCACGGCATCCTGACGGCGACTGAGGCGTTCTAACAGAGCTCCCAACTACGTTTCCACAGAGTTCTACTTGGCAATTGACTGCGCTCTCGCTGGTTATCCGCCGAGCGCTCATGACGTTCTAGGAGTTTTTACCGCGCGTCAACGGCGTGCTCTGCGGGCTGACTGCGTGCACATGCGCTGTTGGAGACTTTACGGCGCTGTCACGGCGATCTTACTCCACTTCTACGGCGTGTTTATCAGAACGCAGAGCCACGGCGCGTACTTTGTGCATGATCAAAGTGCGCGCCGTCGCATGGCGTTCTAAAATGTTCTAAAATATCCCACCGCAGCGAACGAAGATGCCGTTGCGTTGTTACGGCGCTGTAGCAGACTCTAATTCGTTTACCATGGCGTTTTACATTATTCAATGACACAGCGGGATCGCCGTGAGGATCAGGGGTTTAAACAATGAGAAGTTTAATGGCGAGTTAAATTGTTAAGGGTAGCAAGGATTGTTATATACATGTACTCATGATTCATGAAAGGAAATGTATTTTTTAAAAGAAACGAACCCGCCTTAAAAACATGTAACTTCTGTAATTAAATATTTCTAATTTTTTGAAGACTATGTGCAAGTTTGAAATTGTTGCGTGCTGTCAAAATTTGGTAAATAGTCAAAATTGATGGCATCTCTGAAAATTTCTTCAGGGCTGATATTATTTAATAATACGAGTAGACTTGAACATTCAAAATAATAATCAACTATCAAAGATCATCAAGAGAATTTATGCATAAGTGAGCGTCTAAATTTTACACCTGATATACAGACACCGCTGCTATGTAACGTAAAATTAAATAACATAATTTACAGAAATTAATATTACTTCTCTCGACGATGCAATAATATGCAAAATCCCTATTTTTATGTCAGTTTTTTCTCCTTTATCGGATCAAAAGTAATTTTCTCGGAGAAAGTTTACGTATGTATTTTGAAAAAAAAAACCGGGAGAAACTTCAATAAAAATAAGCGAAAAATTATGGTGTTACGGTTTTTATTTTTAGTTAATTTAATTAAATGTGACAAAGGGGCATATTCGGTGGGATTTTTGGGGTAACATGTACATGAAGTAAATTTGATGCAAGTTCCATGTTTGTTTTTTGTTTGTGTGTTTGTGTGTTTGTTTGTTTGTTTGTTTGTTTGTTTGTTTGTTTGGTTTTTTTTGCTTTTCTTTGTTTTATCATTAAGATATATCAAAAAATTACGTACATGTCACAAGCAATATTTGCCTTCTTTATTTATCTTGTATTTTAATAGAAGGGGTATTCATTGTTGACCTAAAATTAGTATTCCACTGGCTGTAGCTAACCTTGTAAGTAAATTAAGTTGCATGACAACCTCATACCACACAACTTCAATAAAACGTTTTATTTAAAATCAATTTTCATATAATTAGCAATAAAGAAAATTCCCAAGAACACATGTCCATCTCACTTAAGTGTAACTTTGAGAAGCGCATATATTTTTTGGAGGCAGATATGTCGCTATATTATAGTCTGTAAGTCAAGTGAACTAATCTGTCCACACTTGCAATACTTTGATGATTTCTATGGCGACCGCCTGCATAGCATAATGTAGTCGTATTTCATAACATCTAATCTCAAGAACAAATTACCTTTGACTTAAAACTTTAAATTATAATATATATTATTCTGTTCATAACTATATATCATAGAAGTTTAGTGTGTTCAACAGGTAAATTTATTATAGCCACGTTCTCGGATTACGATCTCGCAACTTTAATGTGAAAATGAAAGTCTTATTGTTTGATAGTTGACCACTTTGAAGAAAACACCCTTCGAACTGTTGATTAATTGCATAACAATTGATAATCTGCAGCCATAAATAACATGGGGCTATATATGTTCTGAGCTGTGTGCGCTGAAGCGACTCAAAATTTTCGGTAGCACGTGGCGATTGAATTTACGCAATAAAGAAAGTTGAAATTTACAAAGACTGACCGAATAAAAAAACGGGAGGGAAAGCGAAACACGTTCAGGAGAAAATGTTACACATGAGAAGAAGTCACTATCAAATAATTTTCGACAGATCTGGAATTTAAAAAAAAGAGCACTTGGCAGCGGGGCGGTGGGAGGGCAACACAGAAATAAGTTCGTTTTCACAATGAAACGAACGACCATGTAGAAGCACTACAGAAGTTATTAATATGTGACCGATAGAATCTAAACAAAACTTGTTTCAAAACTCATGTAAATATTCTTTAATATAATCACCGAATGCCTCAATTCAGGGCATTCTTTTATCGTGCCAGCACCTACCGCAAACATGTAACGTGGAACTTTGATCATAATTTGATTTGATTTTTAAATTACCTTGTACGCTGTCGTATAAAGCAATGCTAAATCAACTGTACGAGTAAAATAAATTTATCTGTTCACCTTACACCAATATAATAGTTAAAAACATAATAAAAATAGTTGCGTTCGTACAAAATACCAAACATGCACGCGTGATAAGGTACATGTAGAAGATGTCCACTTGCGCGGGATCTCCTCGGCCCTGTGCGAGGGATGATCATTATTTAAAGGTTTTAATATTTGTGTTGTTTTTTTGTTGTTGATTGAAAACATTATTTGTACAGCTTTTAAAACAAGACTTACAAACCAACCATTTAAATATGTCTGACGAGTATTTCCGATTTGGAGTAATATCGCTTTTATTAATTTTCAGAACGACTTTTTATTTACTCTCCAATGTTTAATTTAAATACAAAATGAACAAACTTTTATAACATAAAATTAAAACAGTGTACAGTGTATTTACGGCTATATAAACTCAAACACGTTCATATATTCATGTAAGTGTGCGGGGGCGAATCTTGTGTATTAGATAACCGTTTACCGCTAGGTAGTGCAGCCGTGGCTGATTTCCTCGGCCGCGGGCGAAGGATAGATTACGTTAAGGTTTAACGCATACACACGCACAGATCAGAACCTAGAAAGATTTGAAAAGTTTGTAATTTAATGACTAAAATCTATCAAATAGGAATCCTTTTTTTTTTACTTAAAACCCACAATTGATCTATATATCTGATATTGCATTAGATTGAGAATGGTATTGCTTTTATTAATTAACTGAACGATTTCTTAACAATTCTTCAGTTCGCAGCTAAATTAACTCATATATGAGAGACGCAACTCTCGTGTATTAGATAACCGCTGACCGCTAGGTAGTCCAGCCGCGACCATGGTGACCGATTTTTCGGCCGCGGGCAAGGGATAGCTTAAGTAATAATACGCGCACAGCTCTGATTCAAGGTGGATTTTAAATGCATGCAGTATGATAACTAAAATGTAATGCATAGGATTTTTTTTCCAAACGTATTTTGTGTTTTTCTAGAAAAAAAAGAATGTTTTGTTTTCCGATTCTCGTCTTTAAGGTTTGTGCACTATAAGAACTAAACAACAATGACTTAAACTTCTTTAAAAAAAGCATGTGTTCTAATTTTTTTTCTCATGAATTAAAGCCCCCTGTATAAACCATCATACTTTCTGTGGTAATTTTATGCCAGTTTTACGCACAAAGACCTTCGTTAACTTGCCAAATGAAAACAGGTACATGTTAACATGTAAAGCTTTTTACACTCATACTACACAAATCACTTACAAAATAACATTGTAACGACCTTTATGAGATCCCAACAAACAACTATTCCAGCGACAGCCATATCGAAATCCTTACTGTTTTTGAGTTATTAAGCAAAATCTTTTAAGGGCTACTGGCCCTTAATTTAAGGGGCCAGCCCTTTTTTATTGGTGTCAAATGAAAGCCCTTAACATTATGCACAACTTTTGTTCTATACGTATTTAGAAAATATTTCAAACTAAAAAGTTACGAAGCTAAAACATGAGAAAAATTTTGCTATTTTTAAAACATAGATTTCGATTGATTAATTCGAGTGGAATAATTGGAAAAAAATAAAATACAAAAATCAGAGGACAATATTCAAAGTGTCAATAATTAAGATTTTTAACTATAAATTATTTGCTACGAACCATTTCGGAGCCTTTGTCTGGAAACTAATGCCCCTAAAATTTTAGAAAAAGGGGAATAACTCAAAACCGGAAGTTGTGATTTCAAATTTTTTTTTAGCTCTAGAAACCTAATTCAACTTACAATATACCGTGAAAATTTGAATGAAATCGGATGACAAACAAATAAGTTATTGAGATTTTAAAAACGTCTAGAAGAAGAATAACAATAATGAAGAATTACCATCAGAATCAGTACAAGGTCTTCCGTTGGAACGGAAGACCTTAACTAATATGTTAAGGAGGTGGGATTGTCAACAAATTAACCATCAGATCGTCCTAAAATTTTAAGTGATTTGTTTAGCTATAAACTATTATTTAGTAAAGAAAAATCCTTTTATTTTATGTTTTAAATATGGGTATTTTCCAATACACATGTATTTTTATATAGAGCTCTTCTTATAAAGGAGATCAAGTCTAAAAATGGCCACGACCATCGAGCCCTCTTAACATAAAAACATTACACATGTATTTGATATTCATAAATACCTATGTGTACAAACTAAATTCATTCACTCAAAACAAAAAATCCAAGAATTTTGTTTCAAAACACCCTGTCTAATGCATCAGGCTGAAAACACAGCCAAAATGAAAAAGTCTACAGAGATTTTGCATTGCAAAGGACATGAAAATGCCCAGATGATAATGTTAAAAAATTGTATGAGGCATTAAGTATGCATGTAGTTTGGGCACAAAATATTTATGAATATTGAATTATTTAGCAAAAATTGATGGAAATTTAAACTTTGGACAGACTCTTGTATATTGATGGTGTGAAACTTTTGAAGACATCTGATAAATATGATGCAGTAACAATATATGTCATCAGCAGTTCTACAAGTTTTACTATTTTGTTGATAACCTGATTTAACAGAACATTGAAAAAGCAAACATATTGCAAAACTATTGTCAAACAAATCCTGAAAGCCAATGTTACTTTCATACTTTGCCTGAACTCAATTTGTTGGTTTTTAAAAAAAAATAATCATGATAATTTTGGAAGTTTCTGTTTTCTATGTATTAATACTATACTCTGTCCCAAGATATTTATGCAGCGCAATTTCTTAATTAAATCATTCGATATTCATAAATACCTCAGAGTTCAAACGATGTTTATTTGATAGGATGAAAAATCCCAAGATTTCTTAATTGAAATGCCCTCTCTAGCATGTCAGGTTTCTATACATGGTTAAAATTAAAATGTCTACAGGGATTTTGCAGTCCAAATGACATAAAAGTACCCCTGGATGATAACATTAAAAAAATTGTGGAAGCTAGCTCTGATGTCCCGAGTACTCCCAAATGGAGAAAAGATGTATCGGTATACATTTCCCATTATAAAACTCTGTAAGAAACTCTGTGTCAATGAAAAAAATCTTTGATTTTTTCCCTTTCATTGATTTCAAATGTACTTAATTGATAGGTATGATTATTTTCCTTAAAAATCATCAAAAAATGATGGAAACAATAACTTGGGACAGACTATATTTTTTAAAATGTGGAGTTTCTTTGAAGGTTATTTTTCTTGTTCATTAATAATTTATTTATTAAAATCTACCTTGTAGATATTTTGTATGTGATGAAAGAAAATAAAAAAATTAGAGAATCAGTTCCCTTTTTTTTTGTATGTGGTTTTTTTATTTTGGTACATTTTGCTCATAAATCATTGCTGAACTTTTAACGCCATTTTATTATTTTTCTCAGGATGGGTAGGCCACAGAATGGAATCTACATCATCCAAGGGGAGATTAGTCTTGTTGTGACAGCAATGAAGAGAAGTTCTCGATGGGTGAATCACACACAACAGGTTTGTAGATTTGTTCATTAGGTACTCTGTCATATGAAGAATTTTCCTCTAATGTTTATGAGATTAGAAGTTAGGAAAACACTCCACTGGCTGACTCTCGTAACTTCCTTGTTGGACCTCACTCTGCTGAAAACATTTAACGATCAGTCCATCTGTCCTATGTCTGGCTATTCTTCACTTGTCCAGAATTTAATTTCTCCACCCTTGGTCTTATCTGATTCAAATTTACCCATAAAGTATCTTTGGGTAAAAAATGTGCAGTGGCCTTGAACCAATTTTTGAGGTCAAGTCATAGATGACCTCTGCTAAAACTTGAAAATGTATCTCCTAAACATACTCCCTCTTTCTCCATTTGCTTATACTTCACTCAAAGAGGATGAGGATCAGAGTAGATCTTTGTACAAAATCCTTCTTCTTAGCATATATCTCTTCCCCTATTTCTGATCTGGTTCATATGTAATTTTTTTTTTCATTCTTAGGATGAAGAAAATGACCCCCTTCTGAGCAGTTTTTCTCAGCTAAAGGACATATTGAACAACATATCAGGTATGGTTTTGATTTCTAATTTATTGCTTTTTACATGGAATTCCCACATAAATGTACATATACATACGGGTACATTTTTTTTTTTTTCAAAGAAAGATTTCAGGTTTTGTATATAGATTGGTTGTGATTAATGAGATAAAAAGGAAATTGATGACAGATTTTTATGTAAAACTAAATGATATCTGCATATATCAGAGCTCTCACTGGACCAAAAATCCTTTTCGCCACTTTAGCGTGGCATGAAGAACGACCTATGAGAATAAATATTTTTTTGGGGAGGCAAATATGTTGCTGTCTGTAAATCAAGTGTAAGAAAACTGTCATCACTTGCTGTACTCTGATGATTTCTATGGCAACCGGCTGCATTGGATAAAGTATTTCATAACTTCTAAATTACATGTAAATCTTGGGAACAAATATTATTTAAGATTTTTGGCTTAAACTTTTAAACTTATGATATATATCTTATTCTGTTCATAACTAAAAAAGTGTAGCAAGTTCAACAGTTTAATTAATTAGCCCCATTCTCAGATTACGATCTTGCACCTTTAATGTGAAAATGGATGACTTCCAGTAAGACGCTTATTGTTTAAAGATGACATGAATTCATAAAAGCATTTGGTCGCCATATTAGTTTCGATCGCTCCTCTTCTGCCAATAGGGTATATATACCGGTCTAAAAAGTTACGGTCGGTTGCTTTCCGATCAAAGCATTCAGGTTGCATGGAGTTCTAAATGCATAAACTACACATTGTAGTAAAGTGGTTGTAAAAAAGAATAAAGGAACTACAATCAATAAAACAAAAAATATAAATGTATTTATTCTTTTGAAGAATTTTCAAGGTATCCGTATCATTTTGCACGGATAGTGCTGCCTTTCTTTGCATGCACATCGAACACGTGTGTCGTTCATACAGAGTGCATAACGTCTGCTTCTTTTTGAAGACCCCAGCAGCACTACATCCAACAAAGTAGATAAATGATAGTAAATCCAAGAAAGTAACAACATAACATCGTTTCCATCGGTTTCTACAAAAAACACTCTGTTTCTAAAATCCATGTGATCATTGACATTGCTCGATCGGCCACAGTGTGTAGTTTGCGCATATGCAATGTTATAACTTACACAGGAAAACATTCTACAATTATCAAGGATTTTGAAATATGTGTGTTTTGGATTTCAGTCTGCCTTGTTTCGCAGTTCTTTGGATATTCCTTACCAGTGCAGTGGTTGTTATAATATTTTTGTTCAAAACGCGTTTCTACAAGTCTTTTCGTCCAATGTAACGTGTTCGGGTGAATGAAATACCTGAATGCGGTGAAGCATGAATAGTGATCTAGGCCTTATATAGGGGGTGTTTAGCGATGAGCAGAACAATAGAAATTGACAACTAATACGACGGTAGTTGGAGATAAAAGGGAAATAATGCGTATTTATGAATGCATGTCAGCCTAAAAAATTGACCACTGCAGTAAATTCGCCTTCCCAAGTGTTACATAACAATTGATAGTATGAAGCCATAAATTACCTGGAGCTAATCTATGGTCAGAGCAGTGTGCACTGAAGCGATGCGTGATTTCCGGTTACACGTAGTGATTGAACTAACACAGACTGACCGATATACACAAATGGGCGGGAAAGAGAAATACATAAAAAAGAACAGAGAAATACATAAAAAAGAACAATTTACACTGTATGAGTCACCAAAAATTGATTTTTGCCACATTTGGATTTCTTTTCTCCAATTTTGAAAAAAAAAATCGCCTCAGTTCGAGCCCTGACATATACTTTGACATCCAAACTTTAATTTTTTTAATAACACTCATTATTGACCATATTAAAATGGTGAACTTACCGGTATATTTTTACAATGATTTGTCAGTTTAATCTTCATTTTACAGGAGTTTCCAATTTTAAGGAGCTAGTCATTTTGATTTGTTTTATTTAGATTTAGATGAGATTGAACCAAATGCATTTTTGGGACCCTTCCTGGAGGTCATCAGGTCAGAAGACACAACTGGACCAATCACAGGCCTTGCTCTGACATCTGTCAACAAATTTTTATCCTATGGTCTAGTTGGTAAGAAATCAAAGAGATATTTTGAAGTCACCAAAAGTGTCCAAGTCATTAATGCTGATTCAAATTAAAATGCTGTCAATATTTTTTCCCCCTCCAGATTCATCTTTTGAAACAGCACCTGCAGCCATTGAAAATATTGCAGATGCAGTCACACATGCAAGATTTGTAGGCACAGATCCTGGATCAGATGAAGTTGTTCTTATGAAAATTCTGCATGTAAGACTGAGTTTTTAAGATTTTCCCCATGGACTATGATACCGTATATCCGTTTTTTTTCGTGTGTCACAAAATTTGCGAAAATGGGGAAAAACTGTAACATTTTTAATTTGTGTCAGTTATTTTTTGCGATTTAAAAAGTTTCTTCTAGAAAATGATACAGGATATAATTTTTGCGTATTTAATTATTTGCAATATAAAAAAAATCGTGAAAAAAGCAAAAATTAGATCATCGCGAAAATTACCCAATATAGGGTAATTTGTTTTTTAATTGTCCAGGATTTTATTGATAATTTGATAACTTAATAAAGGGTCACTTGTGTGTTTTCTAGGTTTTACGCACACTGTTGCTGGCACCAGCAGGCATACTGCTCACCAATGAGTCAGTGTGTGAAATCATGCAGTCTTGTTTCCGTATTTGTTTTGAAATGAGGCTTAGTGGTGAGTAGATTAAATTTGCTTTATTAGAAGAATATTAGAATTAAAAGATTATTGGTGGTATTGATGGATCACATTCATGCATAAATTTCTAGCTTTAATGTAAATGCAAGTGTATTGTTACAATCTGAAAAATTATTGAGAAGCATTAGATTATTATTTTGAAGTGGAGAATTATTGATGTTGAATTGATGGTTAACTTTTTGGTTTAGAACTTCTACGAAAGTCTGCAGAACACACTCTCATGGATATGGTGCAGCTTTTATTTTCAAGATTACCACAGTTTAAAGAAGATCCAAAGTGGGTAGCCAACATGAAAAAGGTACATATACTATACCTACCAGTAGGTCCCTGAAGAAAAGTTTGTGCTTAATTTGATGAAGCATTTATTTTCAACTTAAAACAACATAAGGAGTCTATATAATTCTTTTTAATTAAATTCTGTAAAATACCAAGAACATCAGATTAACAATGTATGGTAGAAAAGTTAAGTGGCAAGTGGATAAATTTATGGCCTTTTGTAATGCTAAAAAAGTATTTTGGGAATTACATGTACATTTGAATATTTTATCTTTTTCTATAGTTACCGTACTAATAAAAAATCAGAAGTTTTCTGTAAACCAATTTTTGAAAATCTGCAAGAAATAAGTATTTACAATGTTACAAGTATTTCTCAGATGCAAATATTAGTCATTGTGAATGACACAAATGTTATTTGGTTTCCATTGTCTTTCCTAAATAAAGTAGCCACTGACAAAATTTTAAGTTGATAACAATATTTAAATTGCATTGATACATGTAAATGTAACTTAGACACAAATTGGAATTCAGTAAGATTTTACTGTACTTTCTTTTTAATAACAGCTGAAGATGAGAACTGGAGGAGTGGATCCATCACGGATGGGAAGAAAAAAGAAATCCCCTAAGCCCAGGCCTAAACGGCCCAAATCCAAACCACAGGAAAACCTATCGGCTACAATACAAGAGACTGAGAACATTTCTAGCTCAAGGGAAGATGTGTCTGGGGGTCAGGATGTCTCGTCTTACGGGGCTCTGTCAGAGGGCCAGGATCCCCCCTCAGTTCCAGATGGGCTGGAGTATGTGAATGCCCCTAGAGAGAGACTAGCTACCACACCTGCTTCCCCAGGGGAAGGTGGAGTAATTGACATAAGCCAGCAGTTCCAGGTAGTGACAACAAGCATTTACATTACATGTACTAAAGATACTGTATTTGGCATATTTGAAATTTACATTACTAAAGATACTGTATTTGGTTTATTTGAAAGAAATAATCTGTAAAATTATTCAATTTGGTTGAAACAGAAAGCAATGGATGAAGAGGCTGAGCAAGTTTCCTCCGATTATTCAGAGCTTCAAAGAGATGAAAGTTCCGCAAACACTGACAAGAAAACCATAAGTTTTTCAGGGGATTCCAACAATATCAATATAAATCTAGAAAATTCTGGATCCACCCCACAAGTTGTGTTATCAGTTCCAGATGGTGTAGAAACATCACATGTAAGATATTCATTGATGATTTTATACTTATAAATTTGTTATTCCCAAGCAACGAAAGGTGGTAAAATTAACAGCTGTTTAACATTGGTATCATTCATCAATACACATTTTACAAGGATTTACAATGTACATGTAACTGTACATGTGTATGCATTTTATGTTTTGATAACTTGAGAGTAATCTGGATGTTTCATTATAGAAGAGCTCGGATACTTATGTAGAGGCTGATCGTGCTAGTTTACAGTCGGAGGATACCGAGTCTGTACACAGTACAGCAGAGAATGCCGAATCAGTGGCGGCTGTGGATGAGATTGTCAATCCCCAGGGAGTCAGGTTTACCCCTCATCACCACCATAAGGAAGGTAGGCAACAACTTAATGACCGTGTTAACAGGAATAACTCCTTTTCTTGGAAAGATCAAACTAAATTGTTTTTTAGATTTATGTAGAATATAAAATGATGTATTTATGTGGAAAATGTAAATGTTCATGTACCAGGTATAATGTTTATTCAGTGTGAAAATATATTATTTTTTCTTTTAAGAAAGGCAAAGTGTTTTACAGCCTGTGAAAATACAATATCAAACTTATAAGTCTTTAAAGTACTTGTACATGTATATATTGGAGTGTTTGTGATGATAATATGTACATGTAGGTTCTGGACCATTATTGCCATATGGTTTACCATGTGTACGTGAACTGTTTCGATTCCTGATCTCACTGACCAATCCCTTGGACCGTCACAACACAGACGTAATGATTCACATGGGCCTCAGTCTGCTGTCAGTGGCACTAGAGTCAGGCGCAGACCACATCGGCCGGTACAATTCCCTTCTGTATCTAGTCAAGGATGAAATGTGTCGACACCTCTTTCTGGTACGTCTGAGATTCAGAAAAGACAGACTGTAAAACTATTTGCAATGATTCCCAGTTTGATTATCATAATAAGATTTTGATGAGGGAGATAAATTATAATTATTGAGACACAAATCCCCTTTTGGAAGTAGGGGTTGTAATTTTAATTCATAGTTGAAGGCAAGGAGAAACATGCATACATATATACAGTACATAAACATGAGAGTAAGTTGTACATAATATTGTTTTTGTAATAAGTCATGATTGATAAATCTATAGTAATTGACACTTTTTATAAAAGTTGGGTGGTAAAATAAAAGCTATGAACAGTTTGATACCTGGTATATTGTTAGGTATTTTAATGTTATTTGCAGCTGTTGCAGTCTGAGAGGCTCTCCCTGTTCTCAGCTTCCCTCCGAGTCTGTTTCCTGCTGTTTGAGTCCATCCGAAGTCACCTCAAGCTGCAACTGGAGGTAGAGGATCATTAAACTTAGTGCTATGTTCTAAAAAAATTATATCTTATAGCACACATTGCAGACCTTATTCATGTACATTACCGGTACCTTAATATTTGTCCAGAACAGTCATCAAGTTGAAAACAATTGATACCATCATTTTAGAATATGTTGCTTGTGATTTTTACAGTTTTACTTGACCAAGCTGACAGATATCATAGTGTCCGAGTCCCCGAGGATCTCATATGATATACGTGAGATTGCCCTTGAGTCCATTGTTCAGCTTTGGAGAATTCCTGGTTTGGTCACAGAACTGTACCTTAACTATGACTGTGATTTATACTGTTCTAACCTGTTTGAAGATCTTACTAAACTTTTATCTAAGGTACATGTACAAAATTATTAGAAACTAAATTCACTAAACAATTTTTATGTTTTATGGAAATAATTGCTTTCACCATTATTTTTTTTCGCTGAAGTTGATTGTTTGATATTATCAATTTACATTTCAAAAGTGAAAATAAAGAGGAAGAAAAACAGTTTTGTATTTTGGTTCCAGAATGCATTTCCTGTACAAGGCCTATTTTCCACACACCTTCTGTCTCTGGATGCCCTGCTGACTGTGGTGGACAGTATTGAGCAGCACTGTCACAGTAGAATACTGAGTACCAACAAACTAGGAGTAGACGGTAGGGACCTTATCATTACCATCATTGACTATACGACCAGGGTTGTAAATTGTGAATTTCAATCCAGTGTCATGTTTAGAAAGACGGACACATACTTAGCTTTATTTAGAAGCAAAAACTGTATATCTCTGGGACTTAATTTCTTTGGTAAACATTGAAATAATATCGATGATCTACAGTGTATGTACATTTATATTTGACTGTAAGGTACTTAAAACTTGCATATTTGTTTTTACATATAGAGAATGCTGGAACATGTATTTGTACTTGTACAGTATATAAACACTGGTACAAAAATTATAATACTCAACGCATCTACAGAAACGTACATGTACTTAATTTTGTTGTAATTACATTTGAGAGTATATATACTGTAAAAGTATTACATTTGGCTGTGTATTCTATTTAGTGCTTTTGGCGGAATGCAGCTTCTGCTAAATCAAGTATATCGCTGAATGCCATGCATATATGTAAAAGAATAGTCACATATAGGAATACGCTAATTCAAATCCGTGCCATTTTGTTAAAAAACAAACCGCCAAATATCGTACATGCCAAATATAATATGTTTACAGTATTTCATGCTGCCACTTTCCTGCTTGTTCTTGTACTCCTTTATATACATGTACATGTATACTATTAAAACAAAAACTTATAAAAGCCTGGCTCTATTTACTCACTTTATGATTATACTGTCCAGGTAAAGAGGAGTATTGTGCAGAATTTTAAGTGTGCTTATTTATGTTTATTTACAATACAGTAAAATACAAATGGAGCAAAGTGCCAGGGATGAGCATTTAGATTTGTTATTAATTTGTCATATCTAATGAGAGTACTATACAAAATTAAGATTTGGAAAATAAAACTGACCTTGCTGTATGCCTGACTTCATTAGATGTGTGTTTACTGTACAAATCTTGTTTAATACCTGTTGCAGGTAAACGGCCTGATCAGTCAGCTGTGACCGGGGTGGAGGAGAGCGTCCCTGAGCCCTCTGTACCCAGTCCCCCCACCACTGGCTATGTCATGGCCCAGAAACTCCTCAGTAAGGACCAGACTCAGGGTAAGTCCCACTGTCCACTGTTGACTGATTTATTGCTGATCAAGAAAGTAATACTTGATGTAGTGATGATTTATTATTTTGATCTACGTGAGGTGAAATTTTTGCAAATATTTATGGTTTTATTAAAAAAAACATTCAGCATGTATCATACATGTACATATTTTATACTTGGAGACTGTGCTATAATTTACTCAATTGTGTGAATTGATACAATGTCAAAAGTGTGTATTTTATTTTATAGAAAACATGAAAGAGGAACCTAAACATAAAGACCCTGTGACTAAAACTCAATCCTTTCGACAGAACAGAATGAAAGTATCTGCTCCAATCCCCACAGTAGAGGATATTGCAACTATTAAACACAAGAAAAAGGTGTGCTTACGTAGGCATTCAGCAAAAATTGAAGAATTTCTCAACAATTTATCCAACCTTTTAAACATACATGTACATGAATATGTAACTACATATATGTATGATATTGCTTAAAATTATCATAGTTAAAATATTTAAAAAAAAAAAATATTTAAAAAAACCCTCATAGTCCCATATTTTTCTTCTACCAGCTTTACTACACAGGAACAGAACAGTTCAACACCAAGCCTATTAAAGGGATCACCTTCCTCCAGGAGCAGGGATTGTTGTCTAATCCCTTGGATCCTGGGGAGGTGGTCACATTCCTGAAGGAGAATCCCAGACTGGATAAAGCCATGATTGGAGAGTATGTTGCCAAGAAATCCAACAACAAAGTCTTGGAAGCTTTTGTTAAGTAAGTCTTCTGACTGTTCCAGTATTCTTTGGATAGAGTATAATTCATTTACTTGATTCTTTGGCATTGTCATGATTCTTCATTTAATTTTTATCAGTGAATTACATGTACATGCAATTGTTTGTACATATGTACTTGAAAACTTCTATTTACTAAATATCATGTATACTGTGGTTTCATCAATATTCGTTGAATACCAATTTTCGTGGATTTCGTTCTTAAGTTTATCCATGAAATTAAATGTTCATTGAAGTTCAATTTCTACTAACATTTTGTATTGAATAGGGTCACTGGCCACGAATTTACGTATCCTTGAAACTGCGATTTTCACTTTATGCACGAAAATTGATACCCTTGAATATTAATGAAACCACAGTATGTGTAAAAGCATATTATGATGGTATTGAATTGTTGCAGGTCATTTAACTTTGAGGATCTCCGGGTGGATGAGGCACTGAGACAGTACCTGGAAGCATTCCGTTTACCTGGGGAAGCCCCTGTCATCTCTTACCTGATAGAGCACTTTTCAGACCACTGGCATGTAAGTGATTAATTATTAAAGATTTTTTTTGGTCAAAGTATCAGATACAAAACTATTTTATGTTACATGTATATTATTTAATCAGTATACTAGTATATTATATAAATTCATTTTTTGATGTTTAACATTACAGAAAAGCAATGCTGAACCATTTGCCAATGTGGATGCTGCATTTACCCTCACATATGCTATTATCATGTTAAATGTGGATCAGCATAACCACAATGCAAAGAAGCAGAACATTCCAATGACAGTGGCAGTATGTATCTAGTTCTGATTTCACAAAATCTACAGTATATACACACTGTGTACATGTACATGTACTGTACAGTCTATACACACTGTGTACGTGTACATGTACTGTACAGTCTATACACACTGTGTACATGTACATGTACTGTACAGTCTATACACACTGTGTATGTTTACATGTACTGTACAGTCTATACACACTGTGTATGTTTACATGTACTGTACAGTATATACACACTGTGTACGTGTACATGTACTGTACAGTCTATACACACTGTGTATGTGTACATGTACTGTACAGTCTATACACACTGTGTACATGTACTGTACAGTCTATACACACTGTGTACGTGTACATGTACTGTACAGGATATACACACTGTGTACATATACATGTACTGTACAGGATATACACACTGTGTACATATACATGTACTGTAAAGTCTATACACACTGTGTACATGTACTGTACAGTCTATACACACTGTGTACATGTACATGTACTGTACAGTCTATACACACTGTGTACGTATACATGCACTGTACAGTCTATACACACTGTGTACGTATACATGCACTGTACAGGATATACACACTGTGTACATATACATGTACTGTACAGTCTATACACACTGTGTACATATACATGTACTGTACAGTCTATACACACTGTGTACGTGTACATGTACTGTACAGTCTATACACACTGTGTACGTGTACATGTACTGTACAGGATATACACACTGTACATGTACTGTACAGGATATACACACTGTGTACGTGTAGATGTACTGTACAGTCTATACACACTGTGTACGTGTAGATGTACTGTACAGTCTATACACACTGTGTACGTGTACATGTACTGTACAGTCTATACACACTGTGTACGTGTAGATGTACTGTACAGTCTATACACACTGTGTACGTGTACATGTACTGTACAGTCTATACACACTGTGTACATGTACTGTACAGTCTATACACACTGTGTACGTATACATGTACTGTACAGTCTATACACACTGTGTACATATACATGTACTGTACAGTCTATACACACTGTGTACGTGTACATGTACTGTACAGTCTATACACACTGTGTACGTGTACATGTACTGTACAGTCTATACACACTGTGTACGTGTACATGTACTGTACAGTCTATACACACTGTGTACATATACATGTATTGTACAGTCTATACACACTGTGTACGTGTACATGTACTGTACAGTCTATACACACTGTGTACGTGTACATGTACTGTACAGTCTATACACACTGTGTACGTGTACATGTACTGTACAGTATATACACACTGTGTACGTGTACATGTACTGTACAGTCTATACACACTGTGTACATATACATGTATTGTACAGTCTATACACACTGTGTATGTTTACATGTACTGTACAGTCTATACACACTGTGTACGTGTACATGTACTGTACAGTATATACACACTGTGTACGTGTACATGTACTGTACAGTCTATACACACTGTGTACATGTACTGTACAGTCTATACACACTGTGTACATATACATGTACTGTACAGTATATACACACTGTGTACATATACTGTACAGGATTAGCTGCTATGTAGTATAATTGTGGAAAACTGTCAAACATAGTATAAAATCAAAGATCTTGTTGTAAGAAAATAAATAAATTCATTCAAATGTATTCAAGTGAAAAATATGACTGATTATGTATACTGTAGATTCCTAATTAAAAGCGGGGAATTAATATCCGCATAAAATTGCGAGAAGCAGATCTCGCAGATTTTAATATATATCTAATATTACTATAGATACTTAATTACTTGCTTTTATTTTTCGGACAGATGTAAACTAAATGATAGTGAGATAAAAATTTGGCGTTTGCGGTTTTATATTCTCACGATTTGATGCAAAAAGGTGGAATTGCGGAATTAAGTACTTACGTAAAATAAGGAATCTACAGTACATGTAAATGTAATTACTATATATAGTGTTGGAAACAACAAGTAATGTACATGCCATGTAGTTCATACTTTTTCAACTGATGATAGGAATTTAAGAAGAACTTGACAAAATGTAATGGTGGAGCAGACTTTGATCAGGACATGTTGGAGGAAATTTACAATGCAATTAAGTAAGGACTGCAGGCTGGGCTGGTTAATGAAGTTGAGAAATGACAAGAGTTTTATTGGCTGTTGTTCAAATAATTTAATGTTCATTGTGTGCACATACATGTAAATGTGTTGTTTGTGCATTACCTCTGTGCTTTGTAAAATTAAACAATGACATGTACATTATTTTTTTTTTCCTTTTAAGGAGTGATGAAATAGTGATGCCTGCAGAGCACACAGGTTTAGTCCGTGAAAATTATCTTTGGAAGGTGAGTAAGAGTGAAAGAGAGATTTTTAGATTTTCCAAAATTCAAGTTTTCTTGGGAAGGAACAAAAAAATGTAAGGTCATGGCTGAATGGTTAATTTTTAAAGTACATGTAACCCTCATGGAATCTAATATCTAATTACTCCATTGTCAATTAAAAATGTAAATAATACATAAGCAATGTAGATTTTTGTTTAAAACAGATGAAATCATTGAGAATTCTCATGTAGTAAAGTACCTGTAATTACATGTATGGTTGTGTTATAGGTTTTGTTGAAGAGAGGCACAACTAAAGATGGATATTTCCTCCATGTTCCCTCTGGATCATTCGACCATGACTTGTTCACTCTTATTTGGGGCCCCACAGTTGCAGCTTTGTCTTTTGTGTTTGACAAAAGCTCAGATGAGTCAATCATTCAGAAAGCAATTGCAGGATTTAGGTATGTACAGTTGTACATACATGTGTATACTTTCTGTTATAGCCATATTTCAGTGCCTGTATAAATAAAGATCCTTCAGTTGATAAATTTGAAGGGTTACACTGTTTGATCTGAAATGTTTAATTACACGTATTTGTAAATCATGTGTTCTGGATTTCTCCTCTAGGAAATGTGCAATGATATCAGCTCACTATGGAATGAGCGATGTGTTTGATAACCTAGTCATATCATTGTGTAAATTCACAACTCTACTCAGTTCTGCAGAGGTTAGTACAGAAAACTCAATCATTACATCTTTAATGTTGTTAAGTCCTCATGACCTTTTTATATTTTCAATCAATCACATTATTTACAGAGTCCTGAGAGTATCCCTGTGATGTTCGGGAGCAATAACAAAGCTCAGTTGGCAGCTCGAACTGTGTTTGGGCTAGCTCATCGCCATGGTGACATATTGAGGGAGGGATGGAAAAACATACTAGACTGTATGCTTCAACTGTATCGTGCCAAATTGTTACCAAAAGGGTTAATTGAAGTAAGTTTTTCATTTTTCATTTGTTCATGTAATTTATGTCGCATCATGTACATTCATATGGATTATGTGAATATATTTGTAAGAAGCAAACCAACCAAGGGATTTCCACACTCATGATACAGATGGATGAAGTAAAGAAAAAACATTGTTATAGTAAAGATCTTCAAGAAATAGTTTTTTATCTGTTTAGAATTAAAAAACCGAAGTTTTGCATTTTAAACAGGTGGAAGATTTTGTAGACAGCTCAGGAAAAATATGCATTGTAAGAGAGGAGATAACAGCTGCTCAGAGGTATATGATATCACAAATTTAATGATAAAATTCTTTCAAGAAGTGCTTAAATTCATGCACATGTATAGAAAACTACATTGTACATGATGTGCAATATTATTATATTCAATTTTTTTGTTGTTTGCAATGTTTACAATTATTAATACATGTACAATGTAGATTGTTATTATTGGCCACCTGTTCAAATATTCACAAGTTTACACACTGCTGCATTCTTTTTTGCAGGTCTGAGGGAGTGTTCAGTAGCTTCTACTCCTACTTCAGCTCTGAGCCAGCCACAAACAAAGGCCCCACCCCCGAGGAACAGGAGGCCTCCAAGCAAGCTCAGAGCTGTATCAGAGACTGTCACCTAGAACAGTTGATTCTGGACAGCAAGTTCCTGAGGGAGGACTCGCTTCAGGAGCTCATCAAAGTACGACAAGTGTTAACATAGCCTGTGCTACTTGAATACTGTGTATATATATCATAAGCTTGTGTTACTGAATACTGTTGTTTGATCAATATTTGTTGATTACCAATTTTCATGGACTTCTTTGTTGAGTTGATCCATGAAGTTAAATGTTCACTGAAGTTCACTTTCTATTAACTCATTGTATTGATAAGATCATTGTCCTCAAATTTACATAACCTTGAAACTTTAATTTTTATCTCAACCCACGGAAATTGATGCCCATGAATATTGAAGAAACCACAGTACCTCTCTGTGCATTTGTGTATAACCAGTAAATACACTTATGTGTTACTCTTATCTCTTTATAAAAATGATAATGGGTGCAAATATCTTCAATTTTAGGCACAAATAGTTGCCTCTCAAGGTCCAGAGGTTCATAATTCAGAATTACAATTTGATGAAGATGCATCAGTGTTCTTCCTTGAACTTTTGATCAAAGTCATTCTACAAAACAGGTAAGAAAAAAAATCAGAAGAGTATAGATTCCCTTAAAAAAGACTAAGTATTGTCTATTGAGTCAAGTTCTTATTGACCTCAAATTCATCTTGTATGTATATAGTGGTTAAGTAAATAATGTTCATGATTATACATGTTATACTATTTGTTGTTTCTCGGTTTTCAGGGATAGAGTAGTTCCAATATGGCAGAATGTGAGAGATCATTTGTACAATTTGATAGTGAACTCCAATGAGTGCACATTCCTGGTGGAGAGAGCGGTGGTGGGACTTCTGCGTCTGGCCATAAGACTGTTACGTAGAGAGGAGGTGGCACCACAAGTCCTTACATCTCTGCGCATCCTGTTAATGATGAAACCTGCGGTAATTCATTCGTGCACCAGGCAGATTTCTTATGCTCTTCATGAGCTTCTAAGGACAAATGCTGCAAATATTCACACAAGCCAGGACTGGTTCACTTTGTTTACTTTGCTGGAGGTTGTGGGAGCAGGGGCTAACCCTCCACCCTTACTTCAGGTGTGTCCGGGTATAGAAATGTCCGAGGCTATTAGTGATGCAGGTTAGTTCAAAAACTTTGTGGAATATTAAAGTGGTTTGAAAGCCCAAATTTACATGCTGCAATTTTATTAAATTCTGCATTATTTGATATTTACATGTATATATGCTATATCAGTTTGTGCAGCAAAAACTTCATCTTAGAATATTTTCTCAACATTTCTCCTTTTATTTTTATTTTTTAATGCTTGTAGGTGCCCAGAGTGACAGTGAGTTACCTAGTGCTTCTGTCAGTGACAACTTCAGTGACAGAGGATACACCTCTGATAGCGAGATCAGCTATGACAGACAGATGTTGGCACAAAGAAGCCCATCCCCTCTAGAAATTAGACCAATTCCTGACAATGGCAGCTGGCTTCTGGTAAAAATTAGTTTATCATTCTTTTGTGAGAATAATATTGTGCCACTTTGCTGGTGTATGAAAGAAAAAAAAAATATGTGTACCACAATAATAATATGAGGTGTTTGCTAGATCTTAAATTTTAGTCAAAATGTGAAAGTCTTTTGATAAAATTGATTTCTTTACACAATCTTTTGACACATACATATGTACATCTTTTTGTAGGTGAACAAGGACACTCATCATGCGCCCCGTGAGGAGCATGCCCATGTGAGCATTCCCAAAGTGATACCTAACCAATACAGCATTGAGCTGAATGAGGACCTCCATTACTGTGACAGTAGGGCCCTGCTTAAGTCATCAGAGACCTTGGCTTTCCTTGTCCGAGATGCAGCACATGTCACTCCACTTAACTTTGAGAGTTGTGTTCACTGTATACGAGCTTTTGTTGAGGCCAGTGTAAATGGAGGTATGTAGTTTGTGATATGTTAAAATCCTATTGTTATGTAGAGATATGCTCTTTTTTTTTTTACCTTATTGTAGAGGTATAGGCATTCATGGAAAATTAGAAAATACAAAAAGTACAAGTATGGCCCTTCAGACATTTTGTCTTTAAATTCCAACTTATGGACAGCCATCTTGGAGACAAGCTTCTTCTTCAGAAATGTGACTTTTGTTTGACAAAAGAATTGATGACAAGAATGTCTAGTTATAATTTTGTTTGACTCAGTTGTTTTATATTATGGAGTACATGCTGTATGTCCTTTTTCGTATACATGCAATAAGAATACCTTTCTGTAAGCTAAGTTTGCTGAATTTGCTCAGTGGAGTTGAATGTACTAGTAAATTCTTTTGTTTGCAGGCAGAAAAAGGGTGCATGTTTTTGCACAACAACAGAAGGTACAAAACAAACATCATCATAAAAAATCTAAAAGAGATGCTGCAAAAATGAAAAAGTCTTCATCCTCACCTAGTCATCTTCAAACCATGTGCGTATCAGATGATGAAGGGGAGGATGAAGGAACAGCGGGAGGATTGGCTTCACTTTCAATTCAGCTGTTGGATCTTATGCACACACTGCATACCCGAGCTGCTACAATATTTACTTCTTGGGCTGAAGAGGAACAAAGTACAGAAGAAAGAGAATCCATAGATGCTTGTCATAGTGCATTGTGGATTAAATGTTGGTGTCCATTGTTGCAGGGTAGGGATTTAGAAATTATAATTACTTGACGCACATGAACTATGATTTTGGGATTATTTGTGTTTACTCTGCATCGAACATCCAATCAGTGCATCGTTATTTTAAATGCATCAAACTGTACAAATCTGGCATGTGTTTATGTTATTATTGTTAATAAGTACATTTAGCTGATGTTATATTTAAAGTAATAATGATGGTGTTCAGCAGGCTTGTAATGAGAATATGTAAATGAAAGATCAGTTTCTGTAGAATTTATAATGTTTGTAACTGTGATATAACCTCTAGGTATAGCCAGGTTGTGCTGTGATACAAGGAGACAAGTTAGAAGTCAGGCATTAACTTATCTACAACGGGCTTTATTAGTTCATGACCTCCAAACCCTATCTGCAGCAGAATGGGAAGCTTGCTTCAATAAGGTACATGTACATACAATGAATTATGAAGACTGGTACAATAAATGATCCATGAATAATGAGGAAATGGATTCAAATTCTGTTGGGATTGTGAATTTTCCTCACCAAATTTTGGTTCAAAAGACTTATCAATACATGTGTGTGGTCTTGAAAAATGTGTCTGATTTTCTGCAGGTTCTATTTCCTCTCCTCACCAAGCTGTTGGAGAACATCAACATTCAGGACCCGTCTGGTATGGAGGAGACCAGGATGAGGGCCTCTACTCTACTCTGCAAGGTAAACAAACAGCAAAGAAATCGCAACTCACAATACTCTTACTCATAAAGTTTGTTCTTGAACATGATCCATCATAACAATAGAATGTAAAACTTTTTTCTGCAAATGCAAATTTTTGCATTTTGGCAGGAAATTTATCTAAATGTACATGGACATGCACTGATGTTACAAATGCAATAGATATGTTACTGTGGTCAGATAAAAAAATAAATGGAGCTTGACTCATTTATTTCAGGTTTTCCTCCAACATTTGAGTCCATTGTTGTCCTTGAGCACCTTTACTGCTTTATGGCTGACAATATTGGAGTTTATGGACAAATATATGCATGCTGACAAAAGTGATCTTTTGGTAAGTGACCTGCTCCTGCAATATTTATCACAGGAATCGAATACCAGTGATTTTTTGTATATGTACATGTACATATGTATGTACATGTACATGTTTAGAATAAATTCAATGTATTGGGTTTTCGAGCATTTTTTCCATATTGAAGTTGGAAGCAATACCAGAGTCCTTGAAGAACATGCTTTTGGTAATGGACACGGCCAATATATTCCACACATCAGAGGGGGGCGAGTCACAGCTTTGGAAACTCACGTGGGACAGAATAGACACTTTTTTACCGCACTTGAAAAAAGAGCTTTTCAAACCGAAAAACTCAGGTGAATTGATATATTATTTAATTCTGTTTGTAACACACTTTTTGGTTTATCGTTTACATCATATAACATGTTGCATATATCACTGTATAACAGGGTCCAAAATGTATTAATCTACTTCAGTTAATGAAATATTAATGTTCTGTATAATTTAATACCATTTTCTGGAAAGAAAAACAGATCTTGTTTCTTAAACTTACATGTAGTTATAAAAATATAACTTGGGACAGTTAAACTGCTTCAAGGTATATAAAGTGAAAACGGCAAAAAGTTGTTATGTTACACATATAAATGTATAATGTGGGAAAATTTAATTCCTTCCATAAATCATTATTGTTCTGAATTTTATACACTTTTTCATGACAGATATTTTATATTAGTGAACAAAAGTTATAAGTTGTCTGATTTTTATCAGCATTTTTCTTTCAAACATGCAATATTTATTACTCATTGAAATAAAGGTACATGTACATTGCATGTTCATGTATTTGACCAACTAAAAAATGTCATTGTTATTACTTACTGTAGAGGAGACTCCTGTGATAAGCTCTCAGCCTGCTCCTAGTACTGCTGAACCAGTCACCCAGACATTGCATGAGCAAAAGATCTCACCAGAGTTGTCTCCCCCTCAGATCCCACCAGAAGTTCCACTAGAGGGCATTACTGTTGTAAAGGAGCATAGTCATGGTATGAATCTCACATCACATTATGATTTAATATATTTTCATATGATTGGGAAAACTTGTAGTTTACTGTAACTGTTTCTTTTTTTTGCTATTTATTAGATACCAGGTATAAAAGTAGTAGTTTTACAATTTGTATCATTCAGGAAACCATTAATTGATATTAGTTTTATATACCTGTATATCATTTTTTAATTTACATGCACATACATGTACATGTTTATATGGAGTTAAAATATGTATGGCTACATACAATGTATCAAAGCATTAATAGTATTTGAATTCTTAAAACAAAGAATAAACTGGTCCCGTTTCAGGCTACTACCAGGGGTCTACTGAAGAGGGTGATTCCCCGCCCCCTTTACCTCATATGGCCCTCTCTCACTATCTTAGTCAGCCCTACTGCTCAGCTTTAGGGCACCACCCACATGTCTCGGTGCATAAAAGCCATATTAGTCCTGACCCCCCTGTACCAATCTTATTGCACCCAGATATAATGCCCTCTACACCTGTTCAATTTGTGACACCACAAGTAAGTACGACTGCATGTCCTGGGTAAGGGCTTGGAACCTGAAGCATATAAACCCAAATGTTGCAGGGTTGCATAGTGGCTTAGAATTACCCTTTGTATGTATAACCACATACTGACACATTCAGTCTCCTTTAATATTTTTATGTTTCTTGGTAAGTCTTAAAAGAAACTTTATTTTGTTTACGGGTACTCAAACTGTCTTTGAAGGTGAAGGGGTGTTTAGGGGTCACTGAGTTAAATTTAGATGTACCGGTATTTTGTTAAAATCATTAATAATCCAAGCAATAAGCATTGACCTGTTGTTTATAGACAAAAATTCCTCCAATAAATTATTGAGTAGTGAGAATATTTAAAAGTCATTTTAAGAATCTTTATATGATGTCTTTATAAAGATGGAAATGATAAAAAGTTAACTTAATACATAATGCTTTTAATTTCCTTTAGAAGTAAGCTTTAGGAAAAGTACTGTATAAGTAAGTTTTAGGATAAAATAAAACCATAAAATGGAACAAAATATATTTCATTACTTTTTTATGATTGTACATATACTGTACACAATGTGTGCAGTTTGTCTTGAGCCCAATGATACTGTAGCATTGAATCATGATTTTTTGAAAGATACAGTCTCATAACTGCAGCGGTGTGTGCATACAAATTGAGTAAAGCGTGTTAGCGCGTTATGAAAATTTGCATGCACACATTACTACAGTTATGAGACTATCTTTCAAAAAATCATTTTTTAATGCTTATATTTACATTTTTTAACTTCTTGCCTTGTCTGCAAATGTGATTTATACCTTAAAATTCCTATCTTATCCTAAGGGTAAGTTCATATTAATGGAAGAGCCACTGTAACAGCCGCAAGCGTGAACCTTGATTTTCGCTTGTGACGTTGCAGTTTACAGTGTTCAACATTTGTGACGTCATAATAAAACTCGTCATTTTAACCTTTGAGTACCCTGTGTGCATTTCAGTGTTTTAACTGCCGTAGCTTTCAACACACTTTACAAGCCAAAAATATGTGGAATGTAAATATATGTAAATAGTGTTTCTATATTGCACCACATTTTTGTGTTTTCTCTCGTTGGGGGTGTTCTATTCTTTTCTTTGCAAACGTATATTTTAATAGCAAAGGTGTTTTGACAGATACTCTTTCGTTCTAAAAATTATTATTTCTTTATGTTTCTTGGCTGCATGATTTTTAAATTCTTGATACATATTGGTACATGTATTTAAATTCAGACATCAATGAAAACATGTATCAGTGTAAGCATAGTGTTAATAATTAGAAGATGAAGCTCAATGATTAAAACTAAAATGATACTACTGAATCCTTATAAATGGCTGACAAATTCAGCTAGTTTTGTGAATGTGTCTTTAAAACCTAATGTTATATACATTGTGCACATGGCATACCAATAGAGCAGTCGCATTTGGTTCAGCATGCTTATTTACATATATTATTTAATCAAGAGCTTATTTGCATTTTGCTTTACACTTTTTCCTTACCAAAAGCTACATATGTATTTACTGTTGGTATAATTTGATAAGGGAAGACAAATTTCTCAATGAAATTAGAGATTTGATAAATCAAGTTGAAATAATGTAGGCAGTGTTACTTTTGCCACACTTGTAAAAAAAATTCCCCCGTGTTAAATTTTCAGGAATAGAATGGTGTGGGTGTTTGTTCCTATTATATTTAATATTACAGTTTATTTGTGGTTTATTAATTGTGTAGATATTATTCTTTGAATAGTTTTGTGGTATTTTTAATTACATGTATTATTGTGAAACAGTCTCCTCCATCAATGATTATGGTACCAGTACATTACATATATACCTTGTGTTTATCTTTCAGAGAGCCCAAGAGGAAGTACAGGGCAACAGCCCAATGATAGAAAACCCATAATTCTTCCACCCGCCTCCTCTGTGCAGCACCCTGTCCATACCATCTAGATGACTGTATAGAACTACATGTAACAACAGTTGTAATGGGAAAATAATAACAGAACCCTTGTGTTCTAGCTTTTGTTGAAATGTCTACCAACCAACCAAACAGAATCTTCAGTTTATTCATTGTTATTGTTAACTTAATAGAAGTTATACATATGTGTACCATAATGTGTTGTGTACAGATTCCTCAGATGTGTGATATTTTAAAAGATGATTGTTTCAAATACAGGTTTTTTTTTTAAAACAATTATCTTTTTTACGTACTCCTCATTGAAAATAAATGAAAAACAGAACTTTTAGGTATGGGGGTTTCATTATATTTTGAAACAGTTGATCTTATTAAATTACTACATTGTACATGTTTTTAAAGTAGAAAGAGGTTCAGTATATTACAGTGTACGCACATGACTGTCATTTCAACAACAAAATTGTACAATATTAAGGTTACACATGTACAATGTACATGAAGATTAATTTTTAAAAAATGCTATAAAAGTTTGAAAGAACTTATTTTAAACACAGATTTATCATTTTTAAGTTTCCACCCCAAAATGTATTTAATATTCCCATATCTATTTTAAATTATATTATATATTATGGAAATTCTTTGCAGAACATTGACAAATTGAAAGTCATTATTAAATATGGATCAGTTTTCTTTGAATGTAGGAAAAAAAGTACATGAGGTTATGATATAAACCCTCTTTCTCTTAATTTTGCATATCATTGACACTAAGCTCAATATGGAATGGGAATTATTATTAACAAGTACAATATGCTATATCATCTTACAAAAATGACATAATTATTATTTTGTGATTTTACACAAAATTCATGTTTATTTATTTTGTATACATGTATATACATGTTAAATAAATTATTTTTCCTGTTTGGAGATACAATTATATATTATAGGTGTGTTTGTGAACTGAGTATCCTTTTAAAAAGCCATATTTTTTTCCTAATTTGGATTTATTTGTTAGACATATTTAAAATTCTTTTGATGAATTGTTGAACTATGATGACATTATAGAATACCGTATCAGGATTGTGTTGTCTCTATATTTTAACAAATGTTATTAAGGTACATGTATAATGTGTTTGTTTAGGTCAGGTAGTTTGTAATATACAGTGTTGATATTGAAAGATACATAAATTTTATGTATGTTGACTTTAATATAAAAAACATGGCTTTCAAAGAAGGTGGCAGTCATTTATTAATAGACAAAACATACATTGTATTTAAAGGCATGATACTAATTAAAATTGTATAATATTGATCATCAGTTATGTCAAAAAGTATTTTTTCTGTGTGTAATGTGATATGAAATGACTGTACATACAGTATCTGTATTAACACTCAATTGTTTAAATATTTATTGTATTCTCAATGTGATGAGTACTTTTAACATAGTAAAAATAAAATGTTTAAAAAAAAAATCCACTCATATTTATTTATTTATATATTGATTTTTTAATAGGTACCGGGTATTTAACTTATTAAAACTTCAGTCTGGGCCAATTTTGATGCAAAATGTACCTTGTTCTTTAGCTTCCCTCCAAATAGATTATTCTCTGAGCCTAAGTCCAAGGGGGGGGGGGGGGGCAGGGGGTGTTGAATATTGTTTTTTGAAAGCAAAATTATTGTTATTGCTGCATTGTTCAGGAGAAAAGAACAGCAATAACAGTTTTATCATATAATACAGTGATTACTTGAAGTAAAGATGCAAAAATAAGAAAATTAAAATATTAAAATGGAATAAACAAATGAAAAACATGTTGTTTTCACTGGAGAACTTGTACTCAGATAACAGATGCACACTACTGTGAAAATATTTTTTTTTCATTTTCAATACAGATACATCTATACCATCCACTCACACCACACCACACACACAAGTTGGGGAATTATACATGATAAGGTCTTACTTAATATTATGCCACATCAAACAGGCATGCCCATTTTGACCACTTTGAAAATATTTAATCATAAGGGTAAGTTTCTTTACTATAGAAACGGGAATTTTTGTCCCCCCCCCCCCCTGGGGTAAGTCTGCCTTTACCCATGAAATAAAGAAATTTTATACCTCTTATAAATTCATCGAATTAATTCCATTACCGAGGCAATCATTATCTTAATCTATAGAGGTGGGGTGTAACGTTACAAGTTACTACAGTAGAACGAGAATGACAATTTTAAACTTACAGTGATTTGTCTTTTAATGAAGCAAGCATTTACTGAGTTTTTATCTAGAGTTGGACAAACAACGATATATTTAATGACAACAATTAACTCGAAAATTAATTATAAAATAAAAATATTCCCAACGCTTCTTAACCGCTTTCCAGTACTTTCAATACTTTGATTTGATAGGCTATGCATGTAAAAAAAATCCGTGGGGTTCCGAGTGACATTTGGCGGGAAAGCGCATCAACAAGTATGTCGTCTGATTCAGAAAAAAATATGTCGTCATAATATTTCAAGGTAATTATGGAAGTAATGTACAACTGATCGATTGTGAATATCTTAGTTGTAAATCAAACTTCGATTTTATCGTGTTAGCAATTCCACTTATCTTATTACATTTAATTTCTTGCGTTATGCATGTCTGTCAGTGTTCTGTCTGTTATTTGTTTTCAAAATTTATCTAAATTTTCTTGAAACATTTTTAATAGGAAATTAATAAAATGGCGGCGAATAATGCAGTTCAAATTGGGGGATTTAATGCCAACGACAAACTGGGAAACGACTTGCACAATGCAGCAAAGCAAGGAAATAGAAAACGGCTGAAGAAAATCTTAACAACAGGTTTAATTGTTACATACATCTGTCATTTTTGCTATAGATAATTGTGTGATTCACTGTAAAAATTTGAATGTTGCCAAATATTATAACAAATTAAAATAATTAGGTTTAAATGTACTATGGTTTAGCCATTTGTAGGACATATTGTGTATACAATAGTGCTATACTTTTATGACAGTTTAAATTCAGTTTTACAATTATTTAAAGTCTATCCCAAAATATTTTTGCTGCATATTTTCTTAAATTATTCGATATTTATAAATACCTCTTAGTTCAGACGATATTCATTCAAAATTATGAAAAAATCCCAAGATTTCCCATTTGAAACGCCCCCTCTAGCTTGTCAGGTTTAAATACACAGCTAAAAATAAAAAGTCTACGGGGATTTTCCATTGCTAAAGAGAAGAAGGCACCCGGATGATAACGTTGAAAATTTGTGCAAGGTATTCTGACTTCTGAATGGAGAAAAGATGTCAACATTCCCCATTATAAATCTCCATAGGAAATCTGTTTTCGTTGAAATTTGAAATTTTACAAGTGAAAAATGATATTGTGTCGATGAAGTTATCTTGGAAATTTTCCCTTTCATCAATTTCAATTGCACTTCTTTCACAGGTGTGTGTATTTTTATTAAAAATCATCCAAATGTGCAGCTTAAATATCTTGAGACAGATCAATAAATAATTTTTTCTTTCAAATAAATGTAATAACATTAACTTACCGTAACTGCTTTATATGGACACTAGTTATGATATAAATAGAAAAGAAGGCCAATATTTTCTTCAGGTATTCAGGTGGATTACCCTAATAATCTTGGACAAACACCTCTCTTCTGCGCTTGCTATGGAAATCAAGAAGGAGCTGTTGATGTTTTGCTTAGCTATGGAGCCAACTCTAATGAGTATTTTTTTCTCAAGAATATATATTTAAGATGGGAAATATGATAAATATTATATTTATTATTAATTTTTTTGTTTATTATTATTAATATTAACAACATCAATCCCAATATATATTTGATGAAACACATGTTCTTTTGAAAACTGTGCAAATGAGTTAAATTGCTAGATATTGACCGATGCAAAATGGAGACTGTTGCCCATTAGCCTGCCCTCTCTTTTAACCAATATAAATAGACATGAATTATGATTTACAAAAGCCAGTCTATAATAATAATGTTAAAATTTCTTTACAGGAAAAGTGATTCAGGTGCTACACCAGTGCATGTTGCAGCTCTTAGTGGGAATTTAAACATACTCTCAAAATTGCTTTCACATAATGGAGATCTACGACTTCATGACAAGGATGGCAGGACCACAAAAGACTGGGCTTTGATGCAACCAAATCCAAAAAAGCGTTTGCAAATGATTGAGTTTTTAGAAAAGACCAGATTGTTTGCATTGACCAGATCTGGTCATGATTTTCGTGATACAGCTCACTCTGAACATCCAAATAGGTAAATTGTGCAATTGTACATACATGTATTTGTAAGACTGAATTTTTTTCCTCATTAAATTTTACTATTTTGTTGGTAAACATTGGCAATTGTCTCATTGGTGGAGCATGTGTACTTTGACAAATATTTGGGAAATACTCCACTTCATGATTTTAGAAGCAGAATGGCTGTGTATATAAGGAACAACCCTGTAGTTAGAATGTTTAATGAAAAAATTCGAGGTCAATCAAGTGTCAACCTGGATCAGCTGAAAAGTTCTCCGAGTCTAGGATATGGCAAGGTAATTTCATTTTCCCAGAATAATAATAGCCTAATCTGTGTAGTGTCATGTTATTGTAGCATTCAATTTGTTTTTAGCTCACCTGAGCTGAAAGCTCAAGTGAGCTTTTCTGTTCAAAATTTGTCCGTTGTCTATCGTCGTTGGCGTTGTTGTCGTTGTAAACTTTTCACATTTTCATCTTCTTCTCCAGAACCACTGGTCAGATTTCAACTAAACTTGGCACAAAGCATCACTGGGTAAAGGGGATTCAAGTTTGTTCAAATGAAGGGCCACACCCTCTTTAAAGGGGAGATAATTTAGAATTATTTAAAATTTGTAGGTATTTTTCAAAAATCTTCTCAAAAAAAACTATTAGGCCAGAAATTCTGTAACTTGTATGGAAGCATCCTCAGGTAGTGTAGATTCAAGTTTGTTCAAATCATGGTCCCCGGGGGTAGGGTGGGGCCACAATGGGGGGATGAATTTTTACAAAGGAATAAATAGAGAAAATCTTTAAAAATCTTCTTCTCAAAAACTATTAGGCCAGAGAAGCTCAAATTTGAGTAGAAGCATCCTCAGGTAGTGTAGATTTAAGTTTGTTTAAATCATGGTCCCCGGGGGTAGGGTGGGGCCACCATGGGGGGATGAATTTTTACATAGGAATATATAGAGAAAATCTTAAAAAATCTTCTTCTCCAAAACTATTAGGACAGAAAAGCTCAAACTTGAGTGGAAGCATCCTCAGATAGTGTAGATTCAAGTTTGTTTAAATCATGGTCCCCGGGGGTAGGGTGGGGCCACAATGGAGGATGAATTTTTACAAAGGAATATCTATACTTATAAATTAAGGCATTTTGCCAATAAACTTCGAAATGCCTGCACCCGAGTAACTGCTCACACCTTTGGCATTTCAACATGTGTGAGTTGATGTCCGTAAGCTATAATTGAATTTTACCTGATAAGTAATTATTGTAAGATAAATTAAAAACCTACTTTCATTTTCGATAAACCAGCCCGAAATAGCAAATATGTGAGTAAGGTGGTGGACACGCTTTGGCGGATCCAAGTCAGTGGGAGTTTGCATAAAAAAATATACTTACAATGAAATGATATTGAATGATTATGTAAAGAGTGAATATATAGCATGGGAACCTATTTCGGATATACATAAGAATTGAGATTTGACAAATGTTGAATAAATAAAATGAGCCAATTCGTTTCTTGAATGTGCGATTTTTGTTTTGATGAATAGAACTTTCCAGAACGGGGTAACCAAGAACGCGGTTTGGCTAATTAACGTCATGTTGGAGATTGTAGGATGAGTCACCATGCTTTGTGGTCAGATCGGACATCTGGTTAATACAAAAAAGTTAATAAATAAAATGGGCCAATAGACGCGATTTTATTTTTAATGGAAAGAACTTTACAGAACGGGATGCCAAAAAATGGGGTTGACTAATTAACACTATGGCGAAAAGTGCGTACACGTTTTTAAATAACATATACATTTTTTATACCACGACAGATTGGTAGTAAACCTTATTAATTAATTTGATGAAAATGTTTTATCTAAATTTCTTATTTTGGGCAATAATAAGTGAAATTTGACATAAAGAATAAAGTTATAAAAAGAGATACCACGCTCTACACACCCACAGTGACACTTTGGTTTGAAATAAGATAATAGTCTATTTTTTTCCAGTCATCTGCAACAAAAAGAATTAAGGCCATGTACATGTTCATGTATATATACTCCATTTCAGCTTAGATTTTCATCCCTGTTCTCTCCTCTAAATTTTCAGCCACGCAGTTGCTTTTTTATTTCAATTTTATAGAATATTTTAAGAAAAGCAATTAAGAAAAATTTCGGATAAAATACATAGAAAAATGAACAAAAAAACCTGGTTCAACATATCAAGCATTGTATTATAATATAATATGTGAATATAATATAATATGTGAATTATTGTTAATCCCCGTGCTTGCGCGGGATATCATCTAGTATATAGAAAATCTTTAAAAATCTTCTAAAAAACTTTTAGGCCAGAAAAGGTCAAATTGGAGTGGAAGCATCCTCAGATAGTGTAGATTTAAGTTTGTTTAAATCATGGTCCCCGGGGGTTGGGTGGGGCCACAATGGGGGGATGAATTTTTACATAGGAATATATAGAAAAAAATCTTTAAAAATCTTTTTCTCAAAAACTATTAGGCCAGAAATGCTCCAATTTGAGCGGAAGCATCCTCAGATAGTGTAGATTCAAGTTTATTTAAGTCGTGGTCCCCGGGGGTAGGGTAGGGCCACAATGGAGGATGAATTTTTACAAAGGAATATATAGAGAAAATCTTTAAAAATCTTCTTCTAAAAAACTTTTAGGCCAGAAAAGGTCAAATTGGAGTGGAAGCATCCTCAGATAGTGTAGATTCAAGTTTGTTTAAATCATGGTCCCCGGGGGTTGGGTGGGGCCACAATGGGGGGATGAATTTTTACATAGGAATATATAGAAAAAAATCTTTAAAAATCTTCTTCTCAAAAACTATTAGACCAGAAAAGCTGAAATTGGAGTGGAAGCATCCTCAGATAGTGTAGATTCAAGTTTGATTAAATCATGGTCCCCGGGGGTAGGGTAGGGCCACAATGGAGGATGAATTTTTACATAGGAATATAAACAGAAAATCTTTAAAAATCTTCTTCTCAAAAACTATTAGACCAGAAAAGCTGAAATTGGAGTGGAAGCATCCTCAGATAGTGTAGATTCAAGTTTGATTAAATCATGGTCCCCGGGGGTAGGGTAGGGCCACAATGGAGGATGAATTTTTACATAGGAATATAAACAGAAAATCTTTAAAAATCTTCTTCTCAAAAACTATTAGGCCGGAAAAGCTCAAATTGGAGCGGAAGCATCCTCAGATAGTGTAGATTCAAGTTTGTTTAAATAATGGTCCCCGGAGGTTAGAGTGGGGCCACCATGGGGGGATGAATTTTTACAAAGGAATATATAGTGAAAATCTTTAAAAATCTTCTTCTTAAAAACTATTAGGCCAGAAAAGCTCAAACTTTTGTGGAGGCATCCTCAGATAGTGTAGATTCAAGTTTGTTTAAATCATGTTCCCCAGGGGTAGGGTGGGGCCACAATGGTGGGATGAATTTTTACATAGAAATATATAGAGAAAATCTTTAAAAATATTCTGGGAAAGTTTTCAGTCCAAAAAGTAGTAACTTGTGTGAAAGCACTGGTTGTGCAGATTAAAGTTTGATCAATGATCAAACCATGATTCCCTAGAGAAAAGGGGGGGGGGAGGCGTTATATAGGAATAGAGAAAAATCTTCTTACAGGTACAACAACAAAAGGGGCTATGTATTTACCATAAAAATATGTGGTTAAAATCGGCAGATGTTTTAAATTTTTTGAGCAAGATCTACTGTACTTAGTTGTCAAGATATTTTGATTTTGATACTGTAATGCTAATTTGATCAGAGTTATAAGGCTATTGTTGCTCAGGTGAGTGATGTGGCCCCTGGGCCTCTTGTTTGAACTTGATTATTCTTGCTCTATAGGTTTATCATGATCATCAAAGCAGTGGTGGGTTTATGAGTACCATTCCACTTGTAAATGAAAATGTACTAATTCATGACCCAGAAGGTACCACCTACGACAGTGGAAGTTTTGTTGTGATGCAAAGGTTTGATTATAAACTTTTATGATTAAGGTTTGATAAAATTTCATGTGTTGGATGAAACAAAAGTGGTACTGTAAGCTCTTTATTTTAGCTGAGCAATTAGTAAAATACTAAAATACTTTCGTTTTCTTTCTTTATTAACCTTTCTTTGATTGATTTATGCAAAATTGCTAAAGTAATTTGGAAGACTATTGTAGTTCACTGAAAAGAGTGGATTTTAATGTAACAAAAAATCTTTAAGTGCATTTTTTCTATGAAGTATGCTTTGGAAGCATACAAAAGTAACAGCAAAAAGGTTACACAGAGATGTGGATGCTGGAACAGAAGTTGACTTGCTGATTAAAGAAGCTGACTATATGGGGTAAATATACAACATGCAAGAAAACTACCTCATTAATTATCAATTGGCTGTTTAAATGGAAAAAATGTGATTATATATATTCAAACACATGTATAGGATCAGAGTGAGGTTTTAATTTTAGATAACCAATATAGTGTTACATGATCATATTGCTTACACTGGACATTTTGTTGTAGAAAACTCCGACACCCGTGTTTGTTGCTGTTGATGGGTATTTGTCAGACCAGTAACTTGGATGGAATTGTTCTGTTGTATGAGAGCATTACATATGGTTCATTGTACTACCATTTACATCAAAAGGTAGGCATTGGGTAAAACTTGATCATGGAAATCAGGATGACCATGATACCAATTGTACACATTTCCTTTTATCACAGTAATCTGAATATATAAGTAGAATATACATCTACATGTAGTGAATTATAAATATTTCAAAGTTCATTGAAAAAAGTAGTCTATTTACATGTATGTTTAATTACTTGGAAATTATGGTTATATGGTTATACTCATTGTTATGACAATTCTTCTTGGCTTATAGTTTAATTTCTTAAAACTAGATAATTCATCTGATAGAAGTTATTGATTCACTGTTCTATATAGGTGGAAAAAATGCACACAAACCAGATACTTGAAGTCTGTAGGCAGATTTGTAGTGCTTTGCTGTTTCTTCATGATCAAAACTTGGTTCATTGCTACATAACCTCACATGCCATTGGTTTAGTCAATCCCCATCAAGCCAAGCTTGGCAACTTTGAGTACATGATGGAAAGGTTTGTAAATGATGAATAAATGATAATAATGATAAATAAAGCCAAAATAATTACCGGTAATGTTATGATTCTCAGGCACGGACACATCAAGTGAAATGCTGATGCAAAGATTCATTTCATTGCTATATATATACTGAAAAGAGGGAATAAGTCACATTTTTAAAAAAAATTTAGTTAGAATATGAAAATTAGTCATTTATTCATATCCTAGCTGCAAAAATATATGTGCCATGCCAAAGTCTATAAACACAAAAAATGTTCATGCACCCACAGAAAAACAAGTTTTGGAATACTGTTAGGAAATGAAATAAAATCAGAGTATATAAACTTAATATGAATATGAATGTTGAAATAGTACATAATTATATCTACAAAGTAAGTTAATTTGATAAATGCTGTTATGGTTATTCTGTTGATTGTTGTCTTTTGCAAATTTTTAGTGATCATTGTGACATGGGAAAAACAAGTGCTGTTTCATCCAATCGCTCTGATCATGTTGCATACAACTGGATGGCTCCTGAAATAATGAATCAATGCCCACCAAGCTTTGCCTCTGATATGTACAGTTATTGCTGTGTTGTATGGGAAATGATCAAATGCAAGTCACTTGCAGATTTCATGATTTTCTGACTTTTTTCGTTTGTTCAGTGTTTGGTCTATATAAGAGAGAATGCGCTGGCTGTTAAGCTTTGAATTTGTTCACAATTGTTGTTCCATTATTATTAATATTTTGTTAATTTTGCCTTCTGCTTCAAGGTTTATTTGGCATATCTCATCTTACTGGATTTTTTTTCATATAAATTTGGTACAGATCCGTGAGGTTTGGACTTCGTAAGCGCCTATTGCATAACGTTAATTTATCCTCATGATAATTTAATTATTCAAAAATATTTTTTTCAAAATTTTGATAATGAACAAATATGCTGTATATACATGTACCTGTTAAGTCTATTTGATCTTTTGATTTAAAGGTTAAAATTGCCATTTTTTTCATATTTTTGACAAGTACTGTATGCACTATTTACAGTGCCTTAAAAACTATAAACCAGGTAACCACTAACCAGGTAGTATTATTTTGTTATATATGTTAAAGTACTGGTATGGAAAAACTTGACATATTATTGTGGTTAATAGTACATAATGTTTAAAGTATCATTTTGAAATTATACAATATTTGACCATTAAATTAAATTTATTCTAAAATTCTTAAAAAAGGAAAAATCTTAGTGAGTGTTGAGGACATGACTTGCAAATCTGAAACTGACACTTAAACCCATTTGATTGGCTGTTAGTTTGTGATTAAAAAAGTGAATAATGTTCATTTTAAAGAAGAACATCACATCAACATATGGAGGTGTCCAAAACCTCCCTAAATTTGTAGGTTATATGAAAAAAAATTATTTGTGAAAGAAAAATGAAGCAAATTGAGCAAACTTAAATTACTAATTAGTTTCAAAACTCAAATTGAACAACGACTGACAAGACCAGCTGTTGTTTTAATTATCCTTTTTCAATAAAAAGATGTGCAAAGTGTAGGGAACCTGCATCAATAGTTAATTCTTGTGTAAAATAATTAATTATACCCCCGCAAACGAAGTTTAGGGGGGTATATTGGTTTCACCCTGTCCGTCTGTCTGTCCGTCTGTCTGTAGACGCAACTTTGTCCCCCCTATAGAATTTTTTACTACTGCATGGAACAGTGTCAATGATGAATTCTTAGGAGCTAATAAGAACATCAAAGACAAGTGTGGCTGAATTCATTTGTCCCAAGGGGACCATTATCTGAGCCATGGTTTAGATGGAGCATGTGTTTAGGGAAAATAGATAATCTGTAAAATGGGCAGTAGTTTTGGGGCTATTTCAAAACTGTTTCATGTAAACCAAAAGTTTCTATCATTATAAGGAAATAAAGATATCAGAAAATTGATCCCATAGGCATTGTACCATAGGAGAAAGTGAGGAAAATTTGAAACAACTAATTGCATCTGTCAAGACTCTTATTAGAAAGATATTCAAAGTTTTATCAACAGAAGAGCATTGCTTGGCTACCGGTATTTCCATTTACTGCAAAGGGAGGGGTTATTGTCATTTTGTTGGTTTTTCTTTAACATGTTTAAAACAATCAAATAAAAAAAAATATTCATCAGATACATAAATTTGTAAATGTATTACTGTTATACATATGTATTAACAGTGAAGTTCTGACAATTTTGATTTAAATTTTTCTTTGTTAACTACCAGTAATTTTTTCCAGTCTGGGATCTGCATTTTTAATTCATAAATAAAAAGCAGTTGTACTATATTTGTAACAATACATAAAAAAGCCATTTTCGCAGGGGCATATGGATTTAAAGTAATATGCTATTCCACGAACTTATTAATAAATGAATTCTTATTTATTATTTATCTATTCAAGTATTAAAACAAAGAAACATTGACCAAAAAGAAATAAAAGATACCAGAGACAATTTTTTTCATAAATTGAGTGTATCACGTAGATTTACACTGTTGCATTGATGACATCATGACTGAGAGTGAAATGTCATGTAAAATTTGATCGGAAAGCAATGAAAGCAGATTCAAAGTATATATAAGATATCTAAGAAATCCAATAAAGTATTATAGTGTGATTTGTTGAGAATTTAACAAGAGGATACTGGAGCAGATGTAAACTTTATCAAATATTTGCTAAAAGGTTTGTAATTATGCTTTTACAGTGCTGCTATCGTGAAAGTTGACAAAACTATCCTATCCTACATGCGCAGATCTAGAGGGGGGGGGGGGGGCCGGAGGGGTCCAGACCCCCCCTGGAAAATGAGAAGTTATTAAATTTACATAGTGAAATTATCGGAAATATGACTCGGACCCCCCCCCCCCCCCCCCCCCCCCCATTTCACGAGTTTTGGAAATTAGTTTTTTTTTTTTTTTTTTTTTTTTTTGCTTGTCAACATTTCTGATAAAAAGTGTAGCCCACCTACTTTCAATTCGGACCCCCCCCCCCTGGAAAAATTTTCTGGATCCGCGCATGTCCTATATCCTGTATCCTGCATCCTATCCTGCAAATAAGCTTTATCCTATCATATTCTATCCCATACCATCCAAATATAGGAATACAAGTTAAATAAAACGAAATTTAAGAATTAAACTAATTCTAATTATCAACTAATGTAGTACTCATAATGACTAATGACTAATAAAAACATAAAACCGAAAATTCTTAGAGCGGAATAACTTATTTACCTGTGCAGCGGTAAAATTAAATCAAAAGCAGGATGTACACATGCAATAACGCAAACAAACGGGTAAGCTATACGATTTTTGTATTTTATAAGATTTATGTATAAAAACAGATAAACAACTTCGATGCACTTATTGAACTATTGTTTAAACACATTTTTATCAAATTATTTTTCTTGTCACATAACAACTAAGCATAATTGTCAATAATCGAGCAATTCGTTCAGCGATAAATGTATAAACACGATCTGGAAATCATTATAAATTTCTTTAGGAATCTTTATAAAAATCTCATTTATAGTTAAACCATTCGGAGTTATTTTTAAAGTATAAATTCATATGCATTTATAGCTAGCTAACATTTATTAATTTGATCTGTTCAGTTTAATATCCGACAGAAATATAGGTTGCTGTTATCGGGCATCGTCGAAATTATATGAATCGTGAAAAGTACACACAAATAATGTCTGTTTCTTGTTTACATGTTTATCTTTTAAAATGCTGAATTGTTCATCTGTAAATTCAATTAAGCTTTTATTATTTTGTAGACTTTAAATGAAATAAAGAAATTTATATATAAAGTAATCATATGTGACATCGAATTCTCACAATATCTTCATACCTGCGTACGAATTGACAATTAAACATGTAGCGCCGACAATGTTATGGACCGTTTTGTTGATATATTTAATACACCAATAATCATTCTTAAATGTTTTAACTTGTAAAATGAATTAAATTGACATATAGCAAATGCATTGGTGAGCTAATTTTCGTTTCGCAAAATAACTCTGAAATTTATACTCGAATCTGATTGGCTACAGGATGCAGGATAGGATAGAATAGGATAGAACCTAGTTTTTATATTTCTATCATGTATCGTGCATCCTGTATTCTATCCTGTCCTATCCTTGTCAACTTTCAGGATGGCAGCACTGTATCTTGATTGGCTTTCCTCTGTCGTTGTTTATGATACAAAAATCAACTAGAACAATACTACCTTGTATATTCTGAACTTCACATTTTACACAGGTCAATTGTTTGATCAATGCTTAAATTAAAGGTGCTGCTAGAATCCTGTGTTTTGTGTTGCTTTGATGCAACCTGCATTTTTCTGTGCAAACTGTATAAAAGTTGGGAAGGTTTTTTGAGAACCGGAGTAATAACATTTTAATCGAGGAGCATATAGGTTTCTAGCAGATGTTTTGTCGTTAATACTTTATATGTTAATTGTTTTGTGGAAACCACTGGGTAATGTACTATTTTATTTTATATAAAAGAATATGTGTAAGCTATTTATAGTTATCACATGATATCGTGGAATCATTTAATTTCATGGGGGCCACTTTGCGTGGATTGCTGAAATTTTACAGGTTCCCATGATGGGGACGTAATTTCGTGCATTCTCTTATATCTACAAATAGAAATATGACTTAAGTACTCTTATTTATTAATTCATAGAGGATATTAATTCATGGATGAGACGTACCAATGAATTTCACAAAAATTTAGCACCACAAAATCTAATGATTCCACAGTTACTGTAATGCACCGAGTTGGTAGTAATGTACTGTATACAGGGTTATTTTCACCCTTCTTCACTTGCAGTTTCACCCCGTCTTGAATTCACCCAGACACTGTTGTGTTATAAGAGAAATAATATGAGACATAGGAATTCGACCAGTCATAAATTCGCCCGCTGACAACGAGTATATTTCCCTGTATACATCAGTATTACCTTAATTATACCCCCGCTCCGAAGGAGAGGGGGTATACTGTTTTACCCTTGTGTGTCTGTGTGTCTGTCTGTCCGTCTGTCTGTCCGTCCGTCCGTCCGTCCGTCCGTCCGTCCGTCTGTCTGTCCGTCCGTCCGTAACAAAAATTTCTGTCGCATTTATCTCAGCAACTATTTATCGCAGATGCTTGAAATTTTTACACAGTGTTTGTTAGGGCATGCCAAATCGTGGGATATATTTTTGTACCAATCGGACGTCAACTTCCTGTTAAATGACGACTTTGCTTATTTTTTTACCAAAATTTTCAAACAAATTTTCGTCAAAGATTTCTCAGCAACTATTTATCGCAAATGCTTGAAATTTTTACACAGTATTTGTATAGGCATGCCATATCGTGGAATTTATTTTTGTACCAATCAGACGTCAACTTCCTGTTAAATGACGACTTTGTTTATTTTTAGCCAAAATTTTCAAACAAATTTCCGTCAAAGATTTCTCAGCAACTATTTATCGCAGATGCTTGAAATTTTAACACACTATTTGTATAGGCATGCTTTATCGTGGGATGTATTTTTGTACCAATCGGACGTCAACTTCCTGTTAAATGAGTACTTTGTTTATATTTAGCCAAAATTTTCAAACAAATTACCGTCAAAGATTTCTCAGGAACTAATTATCGCAGATGCTTGAAATTTTAATACACTATTTGTTTAGGCATGCCATATTGTGGGATATATTTTTGTATCAATCGGACGTCAACTTCCTGTTAAATAATGACTTTGTTTATTTTTAGCCAAAATTTTCAAACAAATTTCCGTCAAAGATTTCTCGGCAACTATTTATCGCAGATGCTTGAAATTTTTACACAGTGTTTGTTAAGGCATGCCATATCGTGTGATATATTTTTGTACCAATCGGACGTCAACTTCCTGTTAAATGAGTACTTTGCTTATTTTTAGCCAAAATTTTCAAACAAATTTTCCTCAAAGATTTCTCAGCAGCTATTTATCGCAGATGCTTGAAATTTTAACACACTATTTGTTTAGGCATGCCATATTGTGGGATATATTTCTGTACCAATCGGATGCCAGCTTTCTGTTAAATGTCGACTTTGCTTATTTTGCATATTCACATCAGAGCGGGGGTATCACTAGTGAGCATTGGCTCACGGATATCTTGTTCATTTCATTGACATCATTCTATTTAAAAAGAAAATACCAGTTACTTTAAAGTTTTTGGTCTGATTTAAAATGGTATGTAATTTGATCTTATGATTTTGTAAATTACAGTCAAAATAAGACACTAAATTACCCATAAGCTTCTTTAACCTTCTGGCATTATATTACATAATATTACACTGTCATGATTTAAGAACAGAATGGGCAGCAACACATTGTTTAAACTAATATTACTGGTTTAATTTTCACTTAATGACCATGTTTCCATTTGTCAGTCAAGAGGGCCTTACTGATCCAAGTTCAATGTGTATAAAGAATTTCAAAAAGTTGTTGCATAATTTATTTGTGCTCACTGCAGCTTCTTTTGATGTACTAATTGTAGAATTATTTTGTCATATATCCATATTTTCCAACAATTTATAAAGATTTTTTTAAAAATGGTAATTGTTGTTTAAGAACAAATAATCTATTATTATTTTATTGTCATAAAAATATGTCTTGAAATTGTGTTGTTTTAACAATTTTTATTGTAGGTGAGATTCCATGGCAGAAGTATGGGGCTGAAAAAATTAAAAAGAAGCTTGTACATGAAGCAGAATCTTTGCCTGTTGACACTAGTCGCGTTCCAGAGAAATACCATGGCATTCTGCAGTATGGCCTCCAAAGAGATCCCTTGCACAGATTGCTCAACTTCTCAAATGTTCATCAAATTTTGCAGTTATCTGATCAGGTGAACAAAGAAGTGAAAGCGTTAAACATTTAAAATTGAACTTCAAAGAACAGAAGCCAGTTCAGTAATGCATGTATTAGAACCATTTTAACAAGACCTTGGACTTTTGGTAGGACGTAACAATCTATATCTTGCATCAAAACTAGTTAAATATGATTCTGGTTTCGAGTAAAATATGCATAGATTGCATACTAGTGTTAGCTCAAAAGCACCAGACAAATCTTGTTGATTTCAAAGAGCCATGGCTGAGTGGCCAGTAATGAAATAGACAAGCCTACCATATGTCAGAGTTCAAGCTCCTGTTGAAATGGTTCTAGTTCTTGTACTTTTGACAAGAATTCTAGCTTATTTGGTTATGCTAACCAATACCGCTTTGATTAAGCTCTTTGAATCGACTGGCAATAGATGCATGTACCTGGTAGCTTGAAGTTCACTATGTATTAATTACCTATAAAACAAAACTGAATTCATGATCAACCTGAGAATAAACCAGTTCTCTAAGCATCAATTACCAATGAAACTTTGGCTGTGTTCACATTGTCTATGATATTTAGTTTCAGAAAATTTATTTCCTACTTGTCATTTATAATATTTGAGTAAACATGCGAAGATTCCTTCATTAAATCAATTCATTGCTTCTCATTGCTTTCATAAATTACATTTTTAATTTTTTAAGGAAATATCAAAGTACTTAAAGATGGTTCACCAAAAAGAAAAGTTTCGAAGTGAACACCAGAATACAGCACATGGAAAAAGGCACAAACATTTTGGAAAGCCACAGGAGACTGCCTCATCTGATTCATTGAATGAAACAGTGTTAAAAAAGGAAGTGGCAGAATATGATGAGGTTGAAAACAAAACATCTGGAAAAAGGAAATGGTCCAAAACCTTAGAAGGAAAACACGATAACCGGTAAAATTGTTTATTTATAAAAATAGCTTTAAGATCAATTTTATTGGCCTTACACAATCATAAAAAAGGTTTATTCATTTTCTTTTTTTTTTCACGTGACATGATAGATGTGATGTATTAAAAATCTATTTTTGCAGCAATCAAAATGGCTACAAATATGGATGCAATCCAAACATGAGATTTGTGGATGAGATGAACTTTACTCATAAAAAGTAAATATTGACGAGAATAAAATTTATTTGGAAATGAAGCATCTATGCATTCAATATGTAACATATTTCTTTGAATAAATATTTTAGTGTGACTTGGAAACTTCAAGAAGAACAAGAGGGAGACAAATACTACTATACAGTTGGAGTTAAAGGTTCACCAAACTATCAGCAACAGCAAAGTAGTCCACAGCCGTCACGCAAGCATAATGAAAAGCCACTGACAGATAGTGAAAGTGACCTTCGTCAAAGTGATAGTCAAACAAGGTCAGTGCATTTGTTTTTGAAATACGTGTGAATATAAAAGGTCTAAACTGATATTAAGATTGAACGTTTCTCTTTAAACAAGATATCAAATAATGATGTCCAGTTTAACAGAAATTATCTGCATGTGAATTATTTATCTAAATACCAGATAATTTTTCTTCTTAATGGAAATACTGTATAATGGGTATTTTCTGTGGCTTGGAATTTTTGCGGTTTTGGCCCTAAAAGGTATCAAATTACGGTATATTCTGAGTTTCCAATTTCTGCGATTAAATTAGACCGCAAAAAATAAATTTAATTTAAATTTAATAAATATCGCAGAAAAAAAACAACCGCAGAAAATACCTGTTATACGGTAGCATGATTGTAAGGGTTCTCTGCAGGCTCCCCACAGTGATGAATCTCTCCATCCTTTATTGGACATCACTTGTCTTTAGCTTACTTGTATTGCATTGGGTAAGAGTGTAAAGTGACTTTGAACTTAGTTTCTTGGTTAAAGGTTAAGTTTTAGCAGATTTGTATGTAAAGTATTGTTCCAGTCATATATTCTCTTCCCTCGGCCCAATCTGGCTCATCTCAACCACAGAGTGCTTTTGAGTAAAGGGTGGGTTATGACCTTGAACATAGTATCTACCAGTAGGTCAGAGGTAAGGGTTAGGGTTATGAACCATATGTTCTCTTCCTTTAGTCCTTTCTAGTCTATACTTTACAAAAATAGTGCTTGTTTGGAAAGGGTATGCAGTGAACTTGAACCATGTTTTCAAGTCAAACATGAAGGCCATATAAGATCTCTTTCTCTCTGTCTGTCTGTCTCTCTCTCTCTCACTCTCCCCAATCTTGCTCATACCTTTCCAAAGACTGTAGGTAGTGGTGACTTTTCAAGTTCATAGCAATCAATCCTCTGTGTAAAATCCTTGTCCAGATCCTATTTTACCCCTTAAGTTTGCTCTTTTTGCCCTAAACTTCACCATTGGTTCTTTTGGGAAAAAGTATAGTGTAATGATATTTTATTCAGAGCTGGTAAATGTCAAATGCTTTTCATTCTCATGCCCTCTATTAAAGTAGGGCCTGTTAAGATATTACCATCTTTTATGAATTAATGTCAAATTGATTACATGTATCTAAATAGGACTTAATTATAGCTGAAATTTGAACATGGGATTATTTTTTATAGTGAAGACATTCAGCATCATGAGTTGCAGAAGCCTTTGGTTAGAAAATACAGTTATTTGGAGGCTGAACAAAGATCTAGTCCCCCAAAAGGACACTGTTCAGTAAAGCCTGCTAGCCACTGTACAGCTGGAAATGTAGAAAAACCAGTGGAAAAACAGCTTACTACTGCAGGTAGTATATATGCTTTATACAACTCATTTTATGGTGATGAAGGTTGCAATACACCAGGAAAGATTGATGAAAACAAGAGGAACCCATATTCAACAATGCCAAGGAAAAGAAAGAGAATGGGGGCTACACCTGACATGAGACCAAGGTTTGAAATTTTAGATCACACTTTTTATTGTTTCATTTAAAAAGCTTTCTGTTTCTATATGAATTGTTGACATTATAGTAATCTAATATTAATTAACATTAGAATTGTGACACAGTGTTGCCCATTTTGCTTTGAAAAAAAATCACATCTTTAAATCTTTGATATTATTTAAGTACAGGTAACTCTCGATAACTCGAAGTCCATGGGACAGAGGAAAAACTTCGAGGTATCAAGAGTTCGAGTTTTCAAGAGTTCGGAGTTTTCCAGGTTGACCAACGGGTTTTAAAATTAGTCTTACCGGATGTTATGATTAAGCCATTTATTAAGTGCTTACCTTTAGGCACGTGCTTAAACAATGTTTTCTTTTCAGTTAAATGTACAGACATGGATGTTTTAAAAACTAAATAGAAACAAATATTGAATAAATTCATGATACACTGTAATTATTTATTTTATGCATCATATTGTGATCAGATTGCTCAGTACTACTAGACTGCGAGACGACATGTCGTAAATTAGGTAACTGAATATCACCCATTGTTCTCACTTTACGGGTCCTTCACCAGCTGTAAGAACTTGATCAGCAATAATCATCCTAATGACAATGATGCTGATAAGCATAATTTCTACAGTTTTATAATTCTAAAATTTGTACCATGGCTCAAAATTATCGTTCCGTCTCAATTAATTTATCATTTTCACTGCGCCTTCAAATTATCGTAAAACGGTCAGTGTTAATTATAAATTAGGTACTGGTATGGTTAATCATCAAACAATTATCACCTGGCAGGACAAGTGTCGCCTGAATAAACAACCCGTGACACAGGTCCCGTGTCTAACGCTTGGAGCCATTTAAATGACCAAGTAGGTGTTAATTAGGTAACGCTTGGATATACACAGCCACTTCGAGGTATCAAGAGTAAAAAATATAGATTATGAATAACGGGACTGCAGTTTGACTTCGAGGGATCAAGGGTTTCGAGAGATCAAGAGTTCGAGAAATCAAGAGTAAATTTGCTTAGTTATATAGGTAAAAAAATCGGGACCCTAGACTCACTTAGAGCGATCAAGAACTTCGAGCGATCGGAGTTCGAGCCACCGAGAGTTACCTGTATTCAATGTACTGTAAATGTACTACATTTGGCTGTGTATTCTATTTAGCGCTTTTGGCGGAATGCGGCTTCCGCCAAATCAAGTACAGCGCTAAATGCAATGCACATAATTATGTATAAAAATATACGTTTACAGTAATTTTAAAGTAGTCCGAGCATCGCACTACGTCATAGTACGGATTTTACATTATTGGTTCGAGTTTTACATAGCGTTTTACAATACCCGGTGTCATATAATATCTTAAACCACGCGATATATTGAACCCGGGTTCAATATATCGCTGCGATATATTGACCCCCCCCCCATAAAATATTGAACCCCGGGTTCAAAATATTATGGCCGCGATATTTTGAACCCCTCTCTAATTTTTTTTATTGCTTTTGGAGAGGGGGTTCAAAATATTATGGCCGCGATATATTGAACCCCCCAACTATTTCCAATTCCCATTGAAGAGGGGGGTTCAAAATATTATGGCCGCGATATTTTTAACCCCCCTCTAATTTCCAATTCCCATTGGAGAGGAGGTTCAAAATATTATGGCTGCGATATTTTGAACCCCCCTCTAATTTTCAGGGCTATTGGAGAGGGAGTTTCAAAATATTATGGCCGCGATATTTTGAACCCCCCTCTATAGTGACGAAAGTACTTCTTGGGAAAGGCAGAGAGGACAGCAAAAGCCTTGCTTGTGACCTACCATTCTGCGCATCCAACTACAAGCGACAAGTTCAGTGTAGAAAGTGTTTAAGTTGGTGCCACCATGCCTGCCTTGGTATTTCCCAGAAGGACACCGTGACACATTGTATTTTTTGTGTTTGATGATTAATGATAAATCTGTCTGTTTGTTATTTAGTTTGTTGTATTTGAAGTTATAGTGTTTATGATATAAACATAATATAACTAAGAAATTGTTTTTCTTGTGATTCTTTTGTACTAAAGTTCAGCGTGCATCCATATGATATTAGAAATTTCAAATAAGAGGGAGATTCAATGTTTCGTAACCATAAGGCCAAAATAGAATTATTGTTTGTTTGGAATTGCCTCCCGCCTCTTTGAAATACCCATCGCTGATAAAATTATATTAGCCAAAGATGAAAAATAATTTTTTTTGTGAGATTTTTATTTTTTACCATTTTTTAATTAGTCAAACTTCAAGTTTAAAAATAAAATATAATCACTCCCTCCCTCCTGGGTTTAGAAACCTCCAGGCGACAATTCCAAACAAATATTTTTTTAAAGATGGCCTAATATCTTGGAATAGAAAAAACAAGAGGCCCAGTAGCCACATCACTAATCTGAGCATCAATAGTTATAACTTTTGTCAAAGTACCATTATGAAGTCCACACAAATAATATCGACAATTTAGTAGAATATAGATACAGTTTAAAGGAACCATATTTTTTCCTATTTTATACTAAGCAATGTGCTCCATCCAAATTTCAACAAAGACGAATGTACACTACAAAGAGAATGCGTTATTACAAATTTCAACAATTCAATATATCACAGGCATAAAATTTTGAACCCTGTCTCCATTGGAAATTTATATTAGGTAGGAGGCTCAATATATCGCAGCCATAATATTTTGAACCCCCTCTCCAATAGCACTGAAAAATAGAGGGGGGTTCAGAATATCGCAGCCATAATATTTTGAACCCCCTCTCCAATAGCACTGAAAAATAGAGGGGGGTTCAAAATATCGCAGCCATAATATTTTGAACCCCCTCTCCAATAGCACTGAAAATAAAAGGGGGTTTCGAAATATCACAGCCATTATATTTTGAACCCCTTCTCCAATAGGAATTGAAAATTGGAGGGGGGTTCAAAATATGGTGGCCATAATATTTTGAACCCCCTGTCCAATAGCAATAAAAATTAGATGGGGGTTCAAAATATCGCAGCCATAATATTTTGAACCCCCTTCTCCAATGGGAATTGGAAATAGGATGGGGGTTCAAAATATCGCAGCCATAATATTTTGAACCCCCTCTCCAATAGCACTGAAAATTAGAGTGGGGTTAAATATATCGCAGCCATAATATTTTGAACCCCCTCTCCAATAGCACCGAAAAATAGAGAGGGAGTTCAAAATATGGCGGCCATAATATTTGAAGCCCCTCTCCAATGGGAATTGGAAAATTGGAAGGGGGTTCAAAATATTGCAGCCATAATATTTTGAACCCTCTCTCCAATAGCACTGAAAATTAGAGGGGGTTCAAAATATCGCAGTCATAATATTTTGAACCACCTCTCCAATAGGAATTGAAAATTGGAGGGGGGTTCAAAATATCGCAGCCATAATATTTTGAACCCCCCTCTCCAAAGGGAATTAGATATAGCAGCGGGGTTCAATATATTTCAGCCATAATATTATGAACCCACTCTCCAATAGCACTGAAAATTAGATGGGGGTTCAAAATATCGCGGCCATAATATATTAAACCCCCTCTCCAATGGGAATTGGAAATAAGAGGGGGGTTCAAGATATTGCAGCCATAATATTTTGAACCCCCTCTCCAATAGCAATGAAAAATAGAGGGGGGTTCAAAATATCGCAGCCATAATATTTTGAACACCCTCTCCAATGGGAATTGGAAATTGGAGGGGGGGGGTTCAATATATCGCAGCCATAATATTTTGAACCCCCTCTCAAATAGCAACGAAAATTAGAGGGGGGTTCAAAACATCGCGGCCGTAATATTTTGAACCCCCTCTCCAATGGGAATTGAAAATTGGAGGGGGGTTCAAAATATCGCAGCCATAATATTTTGAACCCCCTCTCCAATAGCAATAAAAATTAGAGGGGGGGTTCACAATATCGCCGCCATAATATTTTGAACCCCCTCTCCAATGGGAATTTGAAATTGGAGGGGGGTTCAATATATCACAGCCATAATATTTTGAACCCCTCTCCAATAGCAATGAAAATAAGACAGGGGTTCAAAATATTGCGGCCATAATATTTTGAACCCCCTCTCCAATGGGAATTTGAAATTGGAGGGGGGTTCAATATATCACAGCCATAATATTTTGAACCCCTCTCCAATAGCAATGAAAATAAGAGAGGGGTTCAAAATATTGCGGCCATAATATTTTGAACCCCCTCTCCAATGGGAATAGGAAATTGGAGGGGCGTTCAAAATATCGCAGCCATAATATTTTGAATCCCCTCTCCAAAGCAATGTAAATAAGAGGAGGGTTCAAAATATTGCAGCCATAATATTTTGAACCCCCTTCTCCAATGGGAATTGGAAATAGGAGGGGGGTTCAAAATATCGTGGCCATAATATATTGAACCCCCTCTCCAATAGCCCTGAAAATTAGAGGGGGGTTCAAAATATCGCAGCCATAATTTTTTGAACCACCTCTCCAATAGCAATAAAAATTAGAGGGGGGGTTCAAAATATCGCATCCATAATATTTTGAACCCCCTCTCCAATGGGAATTTGAAATTGGAGGGGGGTTCAATATATCGCAGCCATAATATTTTGAACCCCCTCTCCAATAGCAATGAAAATAAGAGGGGGGTTCAAAATATTGCGGCCATAATATTTTGAACCCCATGTCCAATGGGAATTGGAAATTAGAGGGGGGTTCAAAATATCGCAGCCGTAATATTTTGAACCCCCTCTCCAAAAGCAATGTAAATTAGAGGGGAGGGGGGTCAAAAATCGCGGCCATAATATTTTGAACCCCCCTCTCCAATGGGAATTGGAAATAGGAGGGGGTTCAAAATATCGCAGCCATAATATATTGAACCCCCTCTCCAATAGCATTGAAAATTAGAGGGGGGTTCAAAATATTGCAGCCATTATATTTTGAACCCCCTCTCCAATAGCAATAAAAATTGAGGGGGGTTGTTCAAAATATCGCAGCCATAATATATTGAACCCGGGGTTCAATATTTTATAGGGGGGTTCAATATTTCGCAGCGATATATTGAACCCAGGTTCATAATATTGCATAATATATTGAACCCGGGTTCAATATTTCGCGGTATCAAAATATTATATGACACCGGTATTGATTTTGCTCTACATCAAAATCAAAATCAAAAAAACCGAAGTTTCTGATTCTGATTACACAGGATCTTAGTTATCCTTAAATCTTCTTTGTTTTGATGCCCCCCCCCCCTGGAATTTTTCTTTTTCTTTTAAAAACTGGTTTAAATTTAGAGACAGAAGATATTTTGAATTTAAAAAATTGTTAATTAATTAATGTTTAAATGATATTTAACATTGCTGACAGATCTAAGCAGAAAACTGTAGTAAAAATGTGATTTTTACGGATTTTTTCCGTTAGAGTCTACTTGGTTTAGAGCTTATAGCGTGAAAAGAAATCCATCAACATATGATTTATTTTACCAAATCTTTTTCCTAAGATGTCATTCTATAGAATAAACACCATGAATTTAAGTTCGAGTCCAAAAAATAGTAAAAAAATGACCGAACACGCTACATGCATCGCATTTTTTAGACGGTGGCTATAAATAGCCACTGTCTATTGCTATCGTCCTGGCCGGAAGGGTATTTCTCACGGGGACCCTAGCGGATTAGGAGCGATAACTCTGTTAGGTATGCAGAGTTACTGGCGATGTTCTACCGATTGTCGATTTCAGTTTGAGAACTAATTTATATCTTATTAGATATTTTAAGCATTATAGCTGCTAATTATTTTGTACATACATTTAAATAATTTATGAAATTGTGTCTTATTTTTAATGAGCCGTTTCCCTGTCTGCTTACGCGGTTTTGATAACTTATGCACCAACTGCCAGATGTGAAGTTTAAGTCAGTATCAGGACTCCAAAAATTATATCACTGCGATAATTGACCAAGAGTTCTCACAATAATCATGTCTTTTTTTATGGTAAACAATTGTCAGAAACACACTATTTAAACGGGTTTGCCATTTCATTTTTCAGCAATTATGCTTCATCGATAAATTCATGATCAATCATTTTCAACGCATCAATTTAAGTTGAGGCAGTATTTATTTTGTTGTAGCTTATTCCAAAGAATTCACAACATATACTGACAATGAATATTACATAAATTACATTTTATTGAACTTAACCGATCGATGGCACACTTTCTTCTACAAGTGTGCATGTGTTTTCAAACATGCAAAAAACTTGAAATTTACTATACAAACATGTTCAATTTTGGACTGATCTGTGATCAACCTTATTTTATAACCCCCTCAGTCTGTAGAATCATTAATTTTGTTACATGCACCTCAATATTCATCAGACAATAATTACTACTGATGTTGACGCTCTACAATGACTTTCTCTCAAACACGCTCATCGACCTCGGATTGTAAAACTTACGTGCAAATCGAGTCGCCATTTCACACACAGTTTTATATGTATATAAACACACCACACTTCGTCATTTTACGGACCTGGTGACGATGTTTCAAAAATTTTCAGTACAGATTTGTTGTAAGGAATCGAAGATATATGCTGTAAAACGTCTAATGGATTTCACGGCGTGTAAACCCGTGAATCTCCATTTTGCAGCAAGCGCTAGCTTTTTGTGATGAAAAACAATCGGTTCAACTCATGCGATATTCCATATACATGTATGGTACATTGTGAAAGGTAATGTAAAATATATTTGTTCACTAAACAGTTTCTGACGAATCTTTTCACAGTAAACTGAATAACGTAATACGATGAGCGAGGTACGATCTGTGACTTTTCTCCATATGCGCCCGTCCTTGGTTTTTTTTTTTTAACTGTTACATGTACGTAAACATCGCCCCGTTTGTTCTCAAATAAACTCTGTAATTCTTAACTCGCGAGTACAACTTTATTAGGAGCTTTCTTCAGCATTTGTTTCCGTGTGTTAGCATCATGTTCTCAACATGCTTTTTTAAATGGGTGGGTCTATATAAATGCGTCAATCGGAATCTTGTTGCGAATCGCAATTGAAATACACACCGGTTAGATAGTGTCATCTAGAATGTCCTTCATAGATGACTGTAGTATTCTACTGAGCTACTAAACTGTAGCTTTTCGGAAATATTGCCGAGATTTGCGAACCATAGATCTATTGTCTAGAACATGCAACGAATAAAATGAAAATATACACAGATGTACGGCTCAGAAAAACGTGCGTTCAACTTGGATTTTGTTTGTTTTGTGTTTTAAAAACTGATTTATCCTGTTAAAACATTAGATTTCATTTTACAACAACTATTTTATTTGTGATCTGGAGAAATTGAAAAGATCCCTGAAAACATTATTTATTTCTTTGCTCATTTTGCTTAAATCTGGTGCGGAATAGTTTACCAATATTGCCATTAATTTTATGGGATGGAGGAAAGGTCAAGCATCACACGGCTTTGGAAATAAACATGTATAATTATAAACAGTTTTATTCAGGGGCCATATCTTTTGAGTCCTTTTTTGATAAAGAAGACATACCTTTGTACAAAATGATCTAGAGGTCATAGGTCAAACTTTATAATGAAAAGTCCTTTGCTTGTACGCTCTTATTATATTATGGACATGTCCCAACTTTTCCTATTAACAGTATTATTTTACTTCAAAAAATCAAATCGGATGCAAATTTGAAGACCTTGTAAAAATTATACATATTAGTGCAAAACTCCTGACATTACACAGAGTTTTTTTTTAAAATGGAAATATAAAAAAGATTCTTCAAAATCTCGCATATTAAATGCAGGATTAAACAAATATGTGATTTTCAAACAAAGGAACTGATTATGACCTTATGTAAAGCAAATGTTTTGGTGAATAATTAATAAATATTTGTTGTATTTATACTAGAAAAGTTAAATGTAGCAAGTAAATTATGCGTTTTAAAGTGTACTGAGAAGCAATAAAATAATTATACATGTGACTATCCCGAATTCATTCAAATGATTTGAATTAATCTACAGCTAAATACAATAGAACAAATGTACTTTAAAACGTTGGTTAATGAAACTGCCGCGACTGAATATTGTATGATTTTTCTTTTCAAATTTTCATTCACTTTTGTTGTGAGATAATGGAAATAAACCACTCGAAGTCGAAGATAAAATATTGATTGACTCTGCGGTTTCATGATGACGTGCATTCCAAAAGCATTTTCCTGTTTTATCAAACATGTTCTTGTAAACTCATTCCGTTTTCTATACACCTACATGTATTAACTGGCTATGAAGACAAATTAAAGTAAGTGTGTTGGCCCACGAGACTGCAACTTTTTCCCTGTGAAGAAATTGAGGGAAAATGCTGTTGAGAGGGAAAAAAAACATACATGTATGCCCAAATAGTTAGTAAAAACCTGACAAGTATTTTATCATACCAAAGCCTTATTTGTTCTCGTTACTTTGAAAAATCTACAATACCTTTAAAGCACAATAGTTCAATCCTCACTTTTCAAAAGTTGTTCCCCTTTGCGGGGTCAACCCAAAGGTCTAAAGAAAAAAACCCACAAATGTCCCTTCTTTATACAATCAAATATTTGGGCGTATTGTGATAAAATCGCTTTGAATTTTATTTATTCATTCACTATGTGGTGGCAACCCACATATTGAATGAGGCATTCTGGGGCAAACAAAATACATACCAAAAACGGATTTTAATGTCAAACGATATAAATACAAATATATATATGCAAACTTCTATACTACAAAGGCTACTGAAATAAATCTACGGGTTTTCCCCCAAAGACGACGGCCAAGAGACATAGCTTTTGTAAAGTGTAAATTGAGATTACACAACTATGATTTCCACATAGTTATCCATGTAGGAAACTCACGACCAGTTGTGCATGTAAGCGTTAAGCATTAGTACATGTATGCGATACTGGCCGCGGGTTTTCGACGACATTAATTATCATACATGTAATATGCCACATTCAAACGACGCCACCGTCTTACAGTACTTTCAGTACTTTGATTGTATTCTATTTTGATACATTAGGTCCAAAATTATTGATGAGATATGGCTTAAATAAATGTTTATACTCTATTTTGTATGTCCGGTTCTAATTTCCCCAAAATTGGTAATTATTTTTAGGAAAAACGGACGTCTGGCAAATTTCATCATTGTCAATAATTTTCGCAAGATATACACCAGTCTGAGAGGTGATAACGAACAAACTATCATGAAAACATGCATATTTTCTTTTGTATATGTATTGGTAGGATGTATATCTATCATTTAAAGCTAAGCTTTTAATGATTGAGCCCATTTAGTGCCGAGTATAGGACTACCTTAAAGTTCTTATTTCACCTTATAACATTTTTTAGAGAAGAATATTGTCCTGGGAAAGGAAGTGTTAGAAATTTGGTGGACCTTTTTCAGACCCAGGAGAGTTCAGTAAGTTGCACATTTCATTACATGATTCAATAGTGATCAACTCCAGTAAAATAACTGCTGAAGTATCTGTAAAATTTCTTACTCTCTATTAGGCTGATTAATTGTATCATATCCATTGTGAACAAACCAACACTATTTCTCTTTCTTGAGTTGGTGCGAGTGTTAAAAGAAAAAAAAAATTCATAGTAACATTTTTACATCAATTAAACAATACTTCAGGATGTGCTAGGAAATAAAAGAAATAAGGGTTATTTTTTGTCATGTAAATTTTGTAACTCTATACTGTTTACCATCTTAAATATTTTAATTGGAAAGTTATACAGTTATGCAATAAGTTTGCAAGTATAAACAATGCAGGTTTTTTTTATGATTAAAGCACAAGTTTCAACAAGCTGTTTTATGTGGACGTGCCAAAGAATATACAGAGGTATTACATTGTAATGTAATTTATTTAAAAAGTTTGATTTCTTAAAACTACCAGTAAATGGAATGCAGCATTTAAGGAAGATAGATTTTGGATTTGATCTTTTCATCTTTCTTTTAATAGACCTCCTTGCCAAAATCTCCAGTACATCCCAGGAAAATTGATTTTTATGGACCAGAGGAAAAAGGTACATAATGATCTACAACAGAATTTGTTGAATTACTTGTCTGATGCTTGGTGCAGTATTAAAATCAGAATTTTTTTATTTTTGAAGAAAAAGATACTTGTTGCAAACCACCAAGTCCATATAAGAAGGCTCCATCAGCCCCTCCATTGTATCCAACCATTGAAAACAATGTCATGGCTTGTGATAGCTTAACAACCGTCTCCTCAACCACCAGTGCAGGCAAGAAGCAAAGCATTCATTCTATAACAAAAAATTTAATTCTCTCATGATGAAATTTATTTGTAAAAAGGCAACCGGCTACTGTTGCATTCATCCCAAGTGGAATTTTAATGAAACTCTTTTTTTGTGAATTAAAATTTAATATAGAGATGATGATTTATGTATAACGGAAATGATGTTTTTATAGGCCCTGACAACAATGTGAAGGAGAGCAGTAGTGTGGAATCTGCAGTGTTGGATAGGTGGGTGTCGCATAGTTTACAGAATTGTCAGAAGTCACTCACAGATGAAATCTTCAATGAACTGGCACACAAAGCAGGTACACTAGGAAAAGTCATTTTCAGCTAAAAATAATTTCTTTTGCCTGTAGGCCTATATGGTAAACATTTTTAGGACATACATGTCATTGTATAATTATTCACAAGCATAAGGATTTGCGAACATAGGTTCATCATCATATGAAGGTGCATTTTATTTTATTGTAAGCTAGCTGACATTGATGGAAATATATAGGTAATTCACTCAATGCTTTTTAAGTCCATACAAACCTTTTTGATTTGTATGTATAAATACTTGCACTCAAGGTCAATTTTTTGGTAAAGTGTGGCTTATAATAGCAAAAATGACAAGATTTTAGGGGTTTGGTTGTTTCCATATTAATTTTAAGCTTAAAACTATTGACCCTATTATTGTTTGTGTAAGTGCTTTTTTATAGCATTTAAATCATTAAAAAAATCATACTGAAATGTTGAACTTTTGTAACTGTTCTTCTCTGTTAAGAGAAATCCTTTGAATTTTACTCTGTTTTATGGAAAGTTGTTAATCCATCAAGTGCATTTTTATTGTTACAGAAGATGAGCTGAACGAAGAGCCTGCAAGATCAAAGAAAAATCAAAAGAAAAAGAAGAAAAACAAAGCAAACAAAAATGTGGGTAAATATCCATCAGCATTTCATTTGATTGAAATATTATTAACATAATAATAGTACCCAGGAACAACTTGTACTGATTTTTTTAACAAGCTGAAAGTATACATCCAAAACTTTGAAGAACTCGGACAGTGCATGGTTTCATCAATATTTATCACAACATAATTTGTGAAAATTTTCTGTAAATAAAATTATTTACGAGATCCATAAAATATGTGTTACTGAAATATTGATGAAACCATAGTATTTTCTTTGCATTACAGCAATATAACTCGTTTATAGCTAATTTCAAGGGACCATAAAAAAAACTTTGTTATAGCCGTAATTCATGATATGTTTATAGCCAATTCACAAGAAATCATACAGCGAATTCGTTTTAAAAATATCAGCTGACAGTACTTCAAACCATCATAAGTTATAAAATCAGAGTTACCATCATTTACAAAAAAATGTCAATATAATGTATAACCATTTCACTTCAATTAAAAAAAATTGTACAGAGTATAATATTTGAATTTGAGTACTTTTTATATGCATCTTAAAATTGCATGTATGCTCAATGAAATTTGCAATGGAAAATATTTGTTATACAATACATGTATAAATGATGAAATACATTAAATTTTGCCAGCGAGCATGTTAAAATTACTTCGTTATTGTCGTAAATTCTTTATAGCCTTGTCTGTTATATACGGCATATTTCTATAGGTTTATCTAAGAACTTTTCTGGGACATGAATAAGAATTTGTTTCAGCAGTAAATTCGCTATAACAGTGTTCGTTATATTCAAGTTTTGATGTACTGAAATTGAATATTAAGGTACCTCACTACACCTAGACTTATACTTTATGACATTACATCAAAAGATGGCGATTTAAATGTTTGTATCAATCAAATCGGTTGTATATTAAAGCTCAGTTAGTGGTTAAAGTACCAGGCTTGTGAACTGCAGATCATGAGTTCGAATCCACCTGGGGCTTTTGTTCATATTGACTGAACTAAATTTTTGAAAAGATAATTTTTCATACCAAATTGCTTTTTGTTTTAATTGCCTATTTGACTTATGTACATCTAATCCACCGATCTTCCTTTCTATCATAATCAAGTAATTTTCTGCTAATTGAGAAACTATTTCAAGGTGAAGTAAGCCACCTTAAGCAATTGTTTAAATCATTAGTATCAATAAACTAAAGTATCTTGGTAAAACAATATATTGTAACTGCTATTTTGTTTTAGGTTAATTATAGGCTATACTAGTTAAACTAATAGGTTAAAAAAAAACCAGATTATCATATCTCAATTGTTTATCATAAATTACTGGTAATTAATCTACTGGTATATATATATATATATATATATTGGGTTGCTATCAATACAATATTTTAGTCAAAAATATTATTTCTGTTGACTTTCAAGAAAAACAATGTCAATGCTATTTATTATACGGTAATTGATCTGATTTCTAATTTTAAAGAAACACATAATTGGTACATCTATTTCTAATTTTTTCAGAACAGGAATAATGAAAAGTCAGAGATAGAAGAGTTCTACTTCGATGATGATTTGAGGAACAAAAATATAACGGAGGAAAGTCACATGACACTTCAAAAACCATTTCTACCGGGAAAATTGATGCAATATAACAACAAACTGAGGAGTTCCTTCCATGATATTCCCTCTAATATTCATGATTCTGGTATGCACATATGTATTAATGAATTGTTTTTTATGTCCTTGCCAATAAAATGGCTGGGGGCATATAGTGAAAACATTACCCCCGTTCTGTCATTCCATCCTTCCATCATCATTAACTTTCCGTTCCTTAATTATCTCAACAACAGTTGCACACATTCAATTCAAATTTGATATATGGATATGTCGTATTTGGTATGCAGGTAATGTTTGATTGGGGTCAAATGATTTATGACAGGATTATGTCCCTTGAACTTTAGAACTTTCAGTTTCAGCACTCACTTTTGAAGGGTTGTATACACAGAATTGAAATTGTACCCAGTATTTACAAGTATTTTAACAAAAAATACAGGTCTAATTTGAATCTGGTCAGCCTCATGTCTGATCGGAGTCATCCTTCTGGCCAATGCAATCAGGGTGTCACAACATTTACACATTTATACAAGAATCATCATAAGGTGACAACAAAATCAACTTTAATCACTCAAAAATAAAACTCCACAGAAGAGAGAGAGAGAGAGAGAGAGAGAGAGAGAGAGAGAGAACGAGCGATGGTACAAATTATAAACTTTGTGGATTTGTCAGTGTTAGGCCAGTAGCCAATGCAAAGGTTGCTTTTTCAAGCCCCCACTGTGGTCACTTGATGTTTTGTTGTTTCATTAGATGAGACACTTTATCTAGTTCAGACTCAGTGTCTCAGTCCACCCAGTTGCATTTAGGTAGTACGTGTACTGGCTTATGCTCGATGTTAACTTGTAATGAACTGGTGTCCAGATAACTCTTACCAGCCTAGAAATAGGAGATTCGATGAACAGTGTATGTACGTGGCTCAGAGAAGGAATTAACTTTTGTCACGTGAACTCAACTGTAACCTAAGATATCAGTGCATCATTTATCTTTTGACTGTACAATTTAAGTATATTGCCTTTGTATTTTGACAGATCATGTTGAAGAAAATAATAGAATGACAAAACACTTTGGTTCTCCACCACGACCATATCCAAGATATATACCAGCTACATCTGTATTAGAGTATCAGAAGATCAAGGTGAAATTATTGAGGCCTACTGATTTGTTTTAAATAATAATTCACAGTCTGTCCATCTGATTTTTAGCTCACCTGAGCTGAAAGCTCTAGTGAGCTTTTCTGATCAAAATTTGTCCGTTGTGTCTTCGTTGGCGTTGGCGTTGTTGTTGTAAACTTTTTACATTTTCATCTTCTTCTCCAGAACCACTGGGCAGATTTCAACCAAACTTGGCACAAAGCATCACTGGGTTTAGGTGATTAAAGTTTTTTCAAATGAAGGGCCACGCCCTCTTTAAAGGGGAGATAAATTAGAATTATTGAAAATTTGTGGGTATTTTTCAAAAATCTTCTTCTCAAAAACTATTAGGCCAGAAAAGCTGTAACTTGTATGGAAGCATCCTCAGGTAGTGTAGATTCAAATTTGTTCAAATCATGGTCCCTGGGGGTAGGGCGGGGCCACAATGGGGGGATGGATTTATACATAAGAATGTATAGAGAATCTTGTTCTCAAAAAGTATTAGGCCAGAAAAGCTGTTACTTGTATGGAAGCATCCTCAGGTAGTGTAGATTCAAGCTTGTTCAAATCATGGTCCCCGAGGTTAGGCTGGGGCCACAATGGGGGGGGGATGAATTTATACATAAGAATGTATTTGGAAAATCTTAAAAAACTTTTTAGCCAAAAAAGCTTAAACTTATGTGGAGGCATCCTCAGGTAGTGTAGATTAGAGTTTGTTCAAATCATGGTCCCCGGGGGTAGATGGGGCCACAATGGGGGGGGGGATGAATGTTTACATAGGAACATATAGAGAAAATCTTTAAAAATCTTCTTCTCAAAACGTATTAGGCCAGAAAAGCTGTAACTTGTATGGAAGCATCCTCAGGTAGTGTAGATTCAAGTTTGTTCAAATCATGGTCCCTGGGGGTACTAGGGTGGGACCACAATGGGGGATAAATTTTTACATAGGAATATATGGAGAAAATCTTTAAAAATCTTCTTCTTAAAAACTATTTGGCCATAAAACTCAAATTTGTGTGGAAGCATCCTCAGATAGTGTAGATTCAAGTTTGTTTAAATCATGGTCCCAGGGGTAGGGTTGGGCAACAATGGGGAAATGAATTTCTACATAGGAATATATAGAGAAAATCTTTAAAAATCTTCTTCTCAAAAACTATTAGGCCAGAAAAGCTCAAATTTGAGTGGAAGCATCCTCAGATAGTATAGATTCAAGTTTGTTTAAGTTATGGTCCCCAGGGGTAAGGTGGGGCCACATTGGGGGAATGAATTTTTATATAGGAATATACTGTTAACGTACTATATTTGGTATGTATGATATTTGGCGTAAATTAGTTTTTAAACAAGTTGGCATTGATTTGAATTAGCGTATTGCTGAATGTGACTATTCTTATACATATATGCATGACATTTAGTGATGTACTTGATTTAGTGGAAGCTGCACTCCGCCCAAAGTGCTAAATAGAATAAACAGCCAAATGTAGTACGTTTACAGTATAGAGAAAATCTTTAAAAATCTTCTTCTTAAAAACTATTAGGCTAGAAAAGCTCAAACTTGTGTGGAGGCATCCTAAAGTAGTGTAGATTCAAGTTTGTTTAAATCATGGACCCCAGGGGTTGGGCGGGGCCACAATGGGGGGATGAATTTTTACATATATGAATATATATATAGAATACATATATGAATATATATATATATATAGAAAATCTTAAAAGATATTCTGGAAAAGTTTTCAGTCCAAAATGCAGTTACTTAAGTGAAAGCACGGGTTGTGCGGATTAAAGTTTGATCAAACCATGATTCCATAGAAAAAAGTAGGCCCACAATGTGGGGGGAGGGGGTGTATATAGGAATAGAGAAAAATTTTCTTACAGGTACAACAACAAAAAGGACTTGGTATTTACCATAAAAATTTGTTTATAATAATTGGCAGATTTTTAAAAAAAAAATTGAGCAAGATTTTCTGTACTTAAGTAGTCAAAATATTTTGATTTTGATACTGTAATGCTAATTTGATCAGAGGCTATTGTTGCTCAGGTGAGCGATGTGGCCCCTGGGCCTCTTGTTTTGTCCACAATTATATTTCCTTTTCTAATTTGCCCATAGTGTACATGAATGTACTTTTGTATTTATGATGTGCATTATTTTTTTTAAACTAATTTCCAGTTTCAAGATTAAAACACATTTCTGTGTGAATTTATTGTAAAGCTAATTTTATTTTTTGGACTAAAAAATCTCTCTTGGCACTATCAGGTTCATATTTCACCATTACAGAACTTTTGGGTAAAGAGTCTGCAGAAGAAGCTGTTTTAAGCTCACTTGAGCTGAAAGCTCAAGTGAGCTTTTCTGATCACTTTTTGTCCGCTGTCCGTCTGTCTGTCTGTCTGTCCATATACTTTTTACATTTTCGACTTCTTCTCCAAAACCACTAGGCCGATTTCAACCAAACTTGGCACAAAGCATCCTTAGGTAAAGGGGATTCAAGTTTGTTAAAATAAAGATAATTAAAAATCATTGAAAATTTTTGTTGGTACAGGTAAATATCGGTATCTCAAACATGGGATATCTCGAATATCCCGCTCATGTCGAAGTCTTCCGACGGTCCCGGCCGTTTTCTCTATATAAATGATTTTAAAAACTCCTGATATCTTGAATACGGTAATCTCGAATACCCCGCTTAAGTCGAAGTGTTTGAAAAGGCCGAAGCCCTAATTTTACTTGGTTTATCTCGAAGTGGAGCCATTTTCCCAGTCAGTTGAACATAATTGGTGTCATTACTTCACATATTTCTGCCCGCGGCAATTTTCACACCTTTCAAAACTAGTGGTATATCAAACTGCACGATGCAAGTTAATTAGGATGGTCGCTTGGGTGTTTTTACATTTAGTACCTTTTTATAAAATTCAAATCAAAACACAGCCATGATTACCGATAATGTGTTTAATAAAACACACGGTGTACGGAGAATCGATCTAGCATTGATAAATGCCAACTTTATATCAAAGGCCGGAACGGCCACAAAGGCGTCGAGCTGACATTTTCTTTTATATAGAAATGGTCAATAATTTGAATTTCTGTACTAATAGTCGTATATCAAATAATATTAGAATAAAAAAGTAAATTATGTTTTGTGCTGCTTTAAAAACAAAAATCAGTATATTTCCTTATAAAAATAGGTAGTGATGCGTTAAATTTATAATACAATAACTCATCATGGTTACAAAAAATCGAAGAAATTTCCAAGTTCAAAAATAAATTATTTTCTTTCTGCTTTAAACAGTCTTTGAAAAAATTCACAGGTTCAATTCAAAATTTGAATAAACAAACAGTGTGTCCCTAATTATAATAATAAAACATACTTTTAGTTATCTCCTTTCCAGTTTGAAACAAGATTACCTATGGTATGGTTAATTGTTTACAAACAAATCCACACCACGTGGTATCTAAAATGCTGGACAAAAGCAACTGCATTATCGTGTTTATTTATTGCAACAAAATAACTAGATACGTTTATCGCTTACATTTATTTTGGAGACCGTGCCCGATAACAAATAAATTTACATATAAAATTTTTTTTCCATCGGGCACGGTCTCCATTTAAAATGTAAGCGATAAACTAAAATAATATTTAGTGTATTTTTATACCTTATTGTATTCATTCACCATTTCTTGATTAAGCAAATTTATACCTATACAATGAGTTATCAATAACCAGGGAGGCAAAGTTGAGTTTTTTGTACACAATTTAGTTGATTAAATGGAATAATAATTTTGTAATACTTTTAATACTTTAAGGAACTTATTTCTTATGCGCATTAAAAAGGCGGTGCAGAATGAGAATTTGGACGATTGCCAATCCAAACGATCGCTAGAAGGCTGCCGAGCATTAGCTCGACGCCTTAAAAAACGATTAATTACGGAATTGAGTTTATTTTGTTTCCATGTATGCTCCAATAAAAATGAAGCATGATTGGAATACGATTATTTTAAAGAAAACTTATTTAAATTTAACAGAACAAGTCCATGTATTGAACACGCAGGGTGTAAAGTGACTTCCGGTTCATCGTACACGGGTTGTTTCCAATATGAGTACTAAAGCTGTTAGCGCAATGAGTTAATATAAGATACGTTTTTATTATTTTTATTATTGGTGGGTTTTTTTTAATTTTCAAATCCGTTTAAAAAAACATTACATTGCAAGTGCTTCTTCCAAGTTCTAAACATCAATAGTGAAGAGGATGTGAAGTCGTATTAATTATTTACGGAATATTGATTTTATAATTTGATTGCTTTTACAGATATTGATTATATTTCACAAATAAAAACACACAAACTAAAAATATTTAATCAAATGGTTGATTATTCTTTTATGAGTAATAGAAAAGTTCAGTATATACCGGTACTAATACACGTGTTTATATAAGAACATCACAGAATTAGAATTGGAAAGCCACTTCGGATATCTCGAACCCCCAGATATCTCGAAGTTTTGTTGAGGTCCCCCCAAAATCGAGATACAGATATTTAACTGTATTTTTCAAAAATCTTCTTTTCAAAAACCGTTTGTCCAGAAAAGCTGAAAATTGTGTGAAAGCATCCTAAGGTAGTGTAGATTCAAGTTTGTTCAAATCATGATCCCCGGGGGTTGGGTAGGACCACAATGTTGGGTCTAATTTGACATAGGAAAATATAGAGTAAATCTTTAAAAATCTTCTTCTCTGAAACTTATCAGCCAGAAAATCTGTAACTTGTGTGTAAGCATCATCAGGTAGTGTAGATTCAAGTTTGTTCAAATCATGATCCCCACCGGTAGGGTGGGGCCACAATAGGGGGTCAAAATTTTACATATTAGGAATAGATAGAGTAAATCTTTAAAAATCTTCTTCTCTGAAACTGTTTAGCCTGAAAAGCTAAAACTTGTGTGGATGCATCATCAGGTAGTGTAGATTCAAATTTGTTCAAATCATGATCCCCGGGGGTAGGGTGGGTCCACAATTGGGGGTCAAATTTTACATAGGAATATGTAGAGAAAAATATTTAAAGATCTTCTCAGAAACCGATTGGGCTGAAAAGCTGCAACTTGTGTGGAAGCATCCTCAGTTAGGGAAGATTCAAGTTTGTTCAAATCATGATCCACAGGGGTGGGGTGGGGCCACAATGGGGAGTGTAAAATTTTGACATAGAATTATATAAGGAAAATTTTTTTAAAATCATCTTCTAAAACACAAGTTGTCTAGAAAAGCTGTAACTTTTGTCAGTTCAGATAGTGTAGATTAAAATTTGTCGAAATCATAATCTTCAGAAGTAGGGTTGGGTCAGGGGGTCGGGGGTGGGTTCCAATTTTCCATTTTACAAAGGAATAAAAATAAAAATTATTCAATTAAAAGCTCTCATGTTATTGTCTATGGCTTTACTTTGTGCAAGCATTTAGACATATTGTTGATTCTTTAAAATTGTTTAGACTTTGGCCTCTTGACAATTCTTGACAATTCTTCAGCCCCATAAGGGGTTCAAAGTTTGATGTAGGTTTATAATCCATATATAAACAGTTGGTTAAGTCTGATCATCTTCTCGAGAACTGCAATGCTCAATATGTGATATGACTGTAAAATCATCCTGTTACAAAGGCTCAATGATAAACATAAGAATATGCAGGGTATTTTTTTATACAGGATCTATTATATGACATTGTCCAGATATTTTGTATACAACTATGTAAAGCTGATTTTATTATGTCTATTGTTTCTCAGGTGAGCGATGTGGCCCATGGGCCTCTTGTTAAGTTTTTTAAGCAAGTTCAAGAACACATATATTAATCTGAAAAATCTAAAATCCCTTGTATTAATTGATATATGTTTGTATTTGGTGCCAGTGATATATTTAACTGTGTTCTGTCACTTGATTACACTTATCATGCTTACATATAAACTGCCATGTTGCTGTTTAAATGGTTGCACATTACAAGTACATGTATTTTTTTACTCTTGTTCATAAGAATTCCAAAATACTGATGGTTGATCATTATTATTTTCAGAAAGAATGTGAAAAAAGAGGAGCTTTTCAGAGTACAGTAGTGATTCAGAGTAATTCAAGAGATCCTGATTCACATATTGTGACACATACCCTCACTGATCTTGTTGATGGCACTACCAGTACTCTGTATGGAAAAAAGGTCCACGCTTCGGACGTTGTTTCAGCTCATTATTCTCAGTCCTGAGTCTGCTAAATTAATGTGTCTAGGAGACTTGGAAATGAATTCATCATTCATTAAATAAACTAATGTAATTTAGTGTGACATTTATAAATTATATAAATCAAAGATGTTACTGTGATACCTATATAGTTTGATTCTAAGTAATATTTATTTGTGATGTTTAGCTCACCTGAGACGAAGGCTCGTCAAGGTTTCCTGATCAAATTTATTACCGGTAGATGTCTGTATTAAAAACTTTCATTACTTTTTCAACTTCTTCTTTGAAACCACAGGGCAAAATTCCAATCAAGTTAAACTGACATAAAGCATTTGTGAGTAAAGGACTTTCAAGTTTGTTCTATGGGCCCTACCTCTTCAAAAGTGGAGATTTCTTGGAAATAATAAAATAAAGAGAGTATTTTGAATCTTTTTCAAGAACCATATAACCAGTATGGTAATGTTCAAACCATGTCCCTCGGGATGATGTTTCAAAGTTCACTTTTCAAACCTTGAAAAACGCCCAGAGACTGTCCATTTAAAGCTAGCGCAGTATGAGCTTTACTTTTCTAGTTAGAAATTTTTATTTTATAATTGTTATTCACTATTTTAAACATGACAACAGTAATTATATGGATTATGAATTTCTGTTAGTCACTGTTTTTAGAACGGTTTTCTCTTCTTCTTTTTTTTTTTTTGGTTGGGGGGGGGGGTGGAGGCCTTTTTAAGAGTTCCTGTTGAGGCAAAATTCCAATATTGTTGACCTATTGAAATTGGGGTTTGTTGTACAATGTACTTTCTTTTGTATGTATCATATTATACAATATATCATATGATACAATATTATGTGATAATGTAGAGAAATCTTTCTTTTGACAAATGATCTATTGTAATCATTTTGGTAATAAAGGTTAAAGTTACATGCATACGTAGTTGCCATAATAGCAGGTTTTTGCAGAAAACAAAATTCTTACTACATCGTAGTACTGCTCATATTGCTTCAAGTTATAGCTCACCAGACCTGTACACTTAAAAACGCTTTTATCACTTTTTCTCCAGCTAGCTAGCTAGGACATAATGTACACATATCAATCTGTGTACTATTTGAATTTTTAACTTCTCTAGATTCTTTTCGAAATTTTTGATAATACATGTACTTAGTATACAGCATACATGTATCTGGGTGAGAGGCTTTAAATTTTGAAGGACCAGTAGGCAGTAATATGTACAGGAGAAATTCTAGTAAATGTAGGATTTCATTTCTGATGTGGTTTTGGAAGCAAGCAAGTACCTATCTTTCAATTTTATTTGACTACGGAGCACACTAGTATCATACTAGTGTGCTTATTATGATATATCTAATATTTCTCAGGTGTGAAATGTGGGCATGGGTCTCTTGTTATTGCATTGTTCATGATTGTTGTACATACATATTTAAATGTTTGTTGTTGGTTTTTTTTCATCATGTTGACTCGTCAAAGAAACTGTGATACTGTATGATCAAATTTCTGTGAACATGTTTACAGAATTAAATGTTCATTCTCATATCTTTAATATGTTTTTGTTGATTGTTAACGTACCAATATTTAATAAATATTTTTTTAACATTATTAATTGTTTTTCAAGAGAAAAATCTAATTTTAGAAATGGTCACATCTCTTGTGAAGGAGATCAATGGAGATGATTTGAGAAACAAAATTTACCCATAGGGTAGATTTTAAATTGTTCAAATGAAGACTACCAGACCAGTAATGGGACAAATGTAGGAATATATATGTATGTAGTTGGTCATCCTGAAAAATCTGAATTCATCTTGGTATATTGTATAACAACTGTTGTTTAACTGTATAAATACAATACAAAAATCATGTATCCTACTGGCTATGTTTCCTACACTATTTCAGTGTTGGAAACCTGCAAAAAAGAAATGAAAACAAGACAGGGCATTGATATTCAATTAAAAGAATTTTAATTAATAAATACTAATGGTATACATTATAGGTAAGTTTACTAGATATCCTTTACAAACAGTCAATACATTAAAGCATTATAGGAAAGTTGAATCCATGTAGAATCGAAACACGAAATATCTACTTCTGTTAGATGTCACTGAAAGGTCCAAAGGAATTCCTTTTGTTTATATACCTGCCAAATGGAAAAGAATTCCAATTCAAAAAGCCTTTTACAAAAAAATTACTTTTCCAAAACATTACACTAGCTTATATCTTGACTGTCACAAAAGAAAATAAACTGTTGCTATATTCATATCACCTGAAATAATTAATGATGGCATAAAGCTTTAACATCAGGATGATTTGAATGTAACATGTGTAAAGAATGTTTAATTTTCTTCCTAATTCCAGTGAATCCATTAACAATAGTGCAGGATTATTGTTTGTTCAACAATGAAGCCAAGCAAATTTCAGATGAGATTGGGATACTACACCAAATATGTACATTAACATTGTATTTACCTCTCTTCCCATTTTACTGCACACAATGCTTATTTAATATCCTTCTTGCATTTATTACTTGTATCTTGCATATTCTTAATTATTCTTAATTTTAAAGAGACTTTGACGCGATTTGGGCTGAAATTTTTCAAATTTTAATTTTTCATTTTTAATGTCAAGAATAATCAATATGGATGTTTTTAATGCTTTGACAAAATTTGAAAGTTAAATATCAAGTTACATGCTAGTTACAGAGGTTAGAATTCTTTGTTTTGTAAACAAAGCTCAAATCCTGTTATTGTTTACATATGTGTCGTTTTGGTACAAGTTTCAATCTATAAATGTTGCTTTTTGTCGATGATAAAATTATTTATGAACACACTGCATAAGTTTATTTTGTTTCCACAAGTTATTTTTCAAACAAATGGCAATTTCTGTACTTTGCATTTTTTGTAAACAAATATAAGACTCGAGCTTTGTTTACATAACGACTTCTTCCCTCTGTATCTCACGTGTAAATTGACTTCTAACATTCAAATTTTGGCAAATCATTCAAAATACACAAGTTAACTATTTTTAAAAATAAAATCATAAATTAAATTTTCATCTGAAATCGTGTCTAGGTCCCTTTAAATTAGTTCTAAATAAATGTTTTGTTCTGTTATATTCTGATACATTGTACTGCGAAATTGTTTATATTTTTTAACAGGTCCAATATAATCACTTGTTTATTTAGCTACGTAGCTGGATTTACATGTACTTGCATAGCTTTATTTACCTACCTGAAGCAGGTTTATTTAGCTACTTTTATGCAATTTTGCCTTTTATGTAAAATTAACAATAACTTTCAAGGAACTGTCAACCTACATTTGTACTGTTTAGTTTTAAAAAAGCAACCCAGAGCAAAAATAGTTGTACTCTGTCCCGAGTTTTTGCTTCCACCACTTTTTGCTTGATACATGTATTTCGATAGTCACAAATACCTTTATGCTTAAACTACGTTTATCCACTAATATGAAAAATGTCCAGATTATCTGTTTTGAAATGCCCCCTCGGTCGCTTCAGGTTTCAATACACATCCCAAAAAAGAAAGTCTACGAGGTTTTGCATTGCATCAGCCATTAATTAGCCCGGATGATAACGCTGAAAAATTGTGCAAGGTATTCCGAGCGAGTTCTGAATGGAGAAAAGATGTAAACATTTCCCATTATAAATCTCCGTAAGAAATTTGTTTTCGTTCCTGTGAACTTTAATGAGTGAAAAATGATACTTTTTCAATGAAGATATATTGGATATATTCCCTTTAATTGATTTCAATTGTATTTCTTTCACAGGTATGTGTATTTTTATTAAAAATCATCAAAAAGTGATGGAAGCAATAACTTGGGACAGACTATAGAGTAACTGTATGACACATTGTGTGCAAGGAGGCATGGATACATGTCAGTGTGATATCATACTTCACATTGTGCTGAATTACCCAGAAGTGTTCTTCTTTGTTATTTCATTGAAGAAGTAGCTGTTTGGTCACACATAAACAGTAAATACATTGCCTCAAAACTTTTAGAACTTTGACTTCATTGCGCTGAAAGAGCAACGTTTTCAAGAGTGGTTTCTCTTAATTCTTTTCATATAAGTCCGAAATGTCTGACGTTTTCCAGGCTTTTATAACGATTTTGATATTTTACATGCCAGGAAACCGTCAGAATCGGCGCCATTACGAAAACGGGAAATTCACCGCCTCCAACTGGGCTTGATTTTAAATAGATATACATGTACTTTTAAACTAAATAATACAGCTTAAAATATAATTTTACTCCACATTTTGATAAACATACTGATAAATAATAGTGTTGTTGACCTATTTTCTCGCAAGATTTCAAAAATGCACGAAATCAAAACAAATCTCAACAGTTCAATAGAATGTGTTCAACAGTTTGTTTATGGGATGTAAGGACCCATAAAACTGATACAAGTGAGCAGTAAAATCATTGTTTTATTAATTAGTTGTGAGTGAAACATTTGATTCAACTCGTAAATATTTAAAATCGAGCCTAGAATGCTGCCTCCAGTTGGAGGCGGCGAATTTCCAGCTTTTGTAATGGCGCCGGTTCTGACGTTTTCCTGGCATGTAAAATATCAAAATCGTTAATAAAATATCAAAATCGTTAAAAAAGCCAGGAAAACGTCAGATATTTCAGACTATTTTCACAACAGTTCATACTGCACCTAAGTGCGACTTTTTGTACAAATATCCATTAACAAAATACGATGGAGTAGCTAAATAAACCTACTTCAGGTAGGTAAATAAACTTTATTATAAAGCTATGTAGGTACAAAATACGTAGCTAAATCTATTTGATTGTACTGGACTTGTTTATTATAAATGCAGAATGTAGAATAATAAAGTAATAATACCTTCAAAAACGCAACATTTCTTGCAGTAGTTGAATTAATCGTCGTCATCATCAGGAACAAAGATTTCGCTCTCCTCCAGAAACGATGCCCCTTCTCTTCCTAGTATTGTCCCAAGGGTTAGAAATGGAGTAACGACAATTGCTACCTTTGAAAGGCCTAGAGGGGTCTTTTCGGGCTTAGGTAATAATGCCCCCGTTTGCTGACATACCATTGTTCGTTTTTGTATGAGATTTAACACACGTGAGTTGTTATTTTGAGAGATGCTGAGAGTTTTAAGTCGAGATGACAGAACTGCAGCTAGTCTGGTCGCCATGTTTGTCAACAAAAATATAAAAGAGAAAACCAATCAATGCAAAATTTCCGTATTGCAACTGACAAACCTATAAAATCCATTTTTAAAAATTTAAGGGTAGATTTAAGTAATTTGAGCATCCATTCCCCTTTAGTCTTTATTAGTTAAATTTTTATGGTCCATTTTAAAGAACATTATTCTAGACATGCGCGGATCTAGAGGGGGGAGGTCGATGGTGTTGGTCCGCCGCCCCCCCCCCCGGAAAATTCAAATTTATCAGATATGCATAGTACATGTAAAATCATCAACAAAAAAAAATGTCTCGGACCCCCTTGCAAACTTAGATATTCCTCGCCCCCCCCCCCCCGAAAAATTGTTCTGGATCCGCGCATGTAAATGTGCATCATCATACTTTGTAACACTGTCACAGTAATCTAAAAGGTCGTGTTTGTAAAGAAAACAGTAATTCAAGCAAAAATACATTTACTAAAAATAAAAAAAATAAACCAAAAAAAAAAAACAAAAACAACAAAAAAACCAAAACACAAAAAAAAACCCCCGAGAACAAAACAAGTGGCCATACGTACACACCGTCTAAATGAATGAATAAAAAATCCTGAAAATAAACGACCAATAATAAATAAAATTAAAAAAAAAACAACCTTAAAAGATAACTCGAACATCAACAGAGAGTTCATATTACATTAGACTTTTCTCTTAATTTATTCATGATTATCGTGTGTAACAGGTCAGTGCCGTATAGGTTTTTATCAGTACCGAGTTCGCGTTGTTTTTATTTTTGTTTTAAATTGAGACTGAATTTGGTTGAGTAACCTCTACATTAAGATTTAACTTAACTAATTTCTAAATACGATATGAAAACGACTTTACTCTCAATATAGATAAACTATATATAATAAGCCATACTCAAAGAAATAAATAAATTTATTATAACAAAATAAGAACAAACAAGTCAATAGCAAGTACTTGCATGTATAGTACAGCTATAGTGAATATAGCTGTAAGAATAAGAAAATGCACAAGAATATTCTTAGATAGACCAAGGAACATGAAAATATAATAGTAATTTTAAAAGTTTTTTTTTCTACAAAAGTATCATGAATTTACTTTGAAATGAACTTCCATAATTTATTTAATAATACATGTATTCAAAACTTTAAAATGAAAGGGGTGGTCTTCTATGAGGATGATTAGTATATGGCCACCACCCTCTCATAGAAGAAGCCAACTATATAAGACAAGGGGGTTTTTGGGGGGGGGGGGGGCATTAAGTATAAATCTATCATGTTAATTACTATAATATATGACACCGGATGCGATGAGAAACGCAATAAGTCTGGGAGTATTTATTGCACATTTCACAGTTATAAACAATGTGTATTTACTTGCATATCGTTGTCCGCATATCAGGCTAATTATACGTGAGATATCACGAACACCTGTAGGATATTTTGTTTTAAACACGTAATCGGAACTTAAGCTCTTCATATGAATCAGAATATACTAGTACCTTGGTGTCATTTTGGCCACATTAAACGCATTCTTAAAAAGGTATATATATGTGTATGTAAAAACAAACAAACAACCACACATGCTCAGCCAGACTTAACCCACAAACTACAACTTAAACCTACATGATACAATGTTTCAATAAACGATAATTGGATTGATAATGATTATAATGTTCAGATCAATTTTACTGTTTATTTGAAATATTATTCGACGTTCAATGTATTCCCTTAATCCTTCTAAATTCGACTGTTGTCAAATAATGATAGTTTGCCTTCAAAAATCAGAATACTTGAACTATAAAATGATGCTTATTCTATGTAAAACGTTTACTTTTTGGAAGAAAAATGCATTTTCGATAAATAAATCAATCAAAGCTTTTAATTACTTCATTATGGCTTATTCTCAACTACAGAAAGAACTGTTCATAGCACACACGTGAATAACTAATTTGGTACTCCATATACATTTATATTTATAGAAGGGATGTTATTTTTCTTATCCGGGTCATTAACATAATTCAAGAGAATTCTGCAACAAAAGTAACTAAAAACATGATATAACAATGATTCATGTCAAGCATCAATCTTGAAGAAAAATATATTATGTACATTTTATTTACTGGAAGTGGGCACTACAACAAATCAACTTCAATCTTTTTAGCTCACCTGAACCACGTATCTTATTTCTGCCTGTCGATAAACTTTATACATTTTAGTTTAACTTAACTTGCCACAAAACATCCTTTGGTAAAGGGTTTTATGATTTGATCGAACCGAAGGATCACGTGTTCTTTAAAAGGGGAATATGCATACTATGTATGGTAATTAAAAAAAACTTCTAAAGAGTACTAATATGTACTAATAGTGCCAATATTTATAAAGAAGCTTCTATATTTAGAGTGCATTAACATCTTTTCAAAGCGTGACCCTCTGACTAATTATTGGGCCCAAGGAGGAGTGTCATGTTCTAAGTTGGAATATATAAGGGGGGGGGTTAAATTTTTTGTCTCAAAAACATCAATGGGACAACTCGTAATATTAGAGCCGTTTTAAAAAGAGCTTGGACATTCGGTGGAACGTTAATTACTATCTAGTTTGCTAATTAAAAAAAGCTGTCAAAATTTGACCTCCTTTCTTCTAATTCGCTACCTGAAGCTCATAAATTTTCGACTGTCAAAATTGGAAGGTTATATTTAAAACTGCTCTGTTGTGTGAAATGGACGCTGTTTCAATTGAAACACACAGCCCTGGATGAAGTTGGACAAGTTGTCATTGCGTTCAATGAATTAATCATATCTGTTAGCCAATGACTGGTCAGTTAACCATGAGTAGACCCCGCCATCATCAAATAGGAGTTTGTCACGTACATGTACTGCCCAAAATCAAAATCCAAGCTCTTGTTAAAACTGTTGAAGTTTTATCATGAATACCGGTACATACATTTACATGTATTTCCAATTCAAGTTAATTCAAACTGTGGTCCCTTTTGTTTAAAGCAAGACCCCTCTTCTCAAACAAAGGTATAAAATTGCCACAATGGATATAGTGTATTTATTTACACGTCAGGGATATACTCAAAAACTTAAAACTGATACCCAGGTAAGGGTCCTTGAGCCAATTTTTATAATTACAAAACTGAAATGCGCCATCAGTTCATTCATAAAGTGTTAAAATAGTTTAAGTATATTTAAAGTACATGTATTGTCTTCGTCCCATAATGCTCTCTAATGTTTTATCCCGTGGTGCTATGCCAGAAATGGCTAACATTTATCTCGTAATTAACGGTGCCTTGATGTTTGAAGACACGTTTTGAGTAGCGCACAAGCTTTGGTGAAACCCAAGAGATTTTTTACATGCTTCCATTCCTTCGTATTGAGTCGAGATACGTAGATTTGAACGTGTGGTCTCGCTCTAGATTTCCCGCGATAAATATAGAGGTGGATCAAACATCTGTAATACCTGTACTATATAGCTATTTCCGTAAAAAAAACTTCGATACCTGTCTTAGATGATTTGTGGGGGTTTTTTTTTGTTTTTTTTTTTAGGTTTTTTTTTATTTTGATAGAGAGATTATATACATGTAATTATATATACAAGCAAGAGTTAAGCTAATTTTGCGTGCATGAACAGTAAGCCCAAGTCGGGAGGAAATAAAGAAAAAAAAAGTATTTTTGAACTAAATAATTAAGAATAAAAAAGAGAAAAAACAAACAGTTAAAATATCTATGAACATACTGCATATTGTCAAACCATGAAATTGTGAAATGGGAAATTACACACCTACAAACAGGGACCGGGGGCACGGATACAACGTATGGCAAAATAAACAAAATTAATATTATTAAAAAAAATAAATCATGAACCAGGAAAAAAAAGTCATAAATCAACAAGGTACAAAAGAAAAATACACTTTACACTTTTGACCAAATTAAACACAAATTACGTTTTACAGACTGATCAATATTCCCCAAAAGTAAAGAAGGTTTTTAGGGGAAGGAAGTCTATGTATTTGTAAGAATTTTTTAAAACTTGGATCGAAATATTCTATAATTCTCTCTCTCTCTCTCTCTCTCTCTCTCTCTCTCTCTCTCTCTCTCTCTCTCTCTCTCTCTCTCTCTCTCAAATTCGTTGATGTAAGTTGATAACTGTCAAAATACATTGTATCAGTAAGTTGACAATGATGCAAGATATGTGTACTTCTTGCTGCGCTCGCCACAACGGTAGCAAGCCATATATGTATAAATTATATAAATAAGTTTCTGAAATTTTTCATTATACAAGGATGTTTATAAAGATTGATGCTCTAAAATCTTTATTACGAGGTCGAACTTCATTGGATGCCTGCAAAATATATTGATTAATTCGGAACTAATTTGCGAAGCAGGTGCCCGTTCCGTTTCCGGTTTCATGTTTAGTCACCAAAAAATGGCTGATGGTAGAGGGAGCTTCTTCGAAGAAGATGAAGTTTGTAAGAAAACGACAGACGGCTCTTTTGTTTATGGATTCGTGGTTAAAAATTCCACATACCAGAGCAGTGATGAAGAAGAGGAAGACGAGGATCGCCTAGAAAAGGGGAAAGTCCGTGTATCATGGCATCCAACAGGCAAAGAATCTGTCGTGTCAGAAAACCAGGTATGGAATATAGGATACCTTTGGCTTGGCGGATGAAGGCAGTGACCCTGTAACATGTTTTGATTGTTTAGCTGTTTGATATATTGATATTTCTTAAGATCGAAAAGTTGATGGTATCAATTTTTAATTGCCTACCTATCGACCTGCAATTTTTAAAAACTTTTGAAACACTGAGCACAGGGGCTTTTGTTAAAAAAAAAAAAAATCGTTAAAAAAGACTTAAGTGGGTATCACGGACGAAAAATAACAAGGGAGAACGCCATCTTGGATACTGCCTCGCTTCATCAGCTAATTTCTCATTTAAATTGTTAAACTAGACATATGCGCCGATTCGTATTCCTCCAGAAATGATTCTTCTTTGAGATATAACATACGGTTTAGGTTTTTTTTACACCAACATTAACAAACTTGTGGATTTCTCACGTAAACATTCAAAATTAACAACTCCCGGGCTTCTGCAGAAAGTGAAAGTATGACAGGTTAGATCTCTGTCATACAATTGGTTATGGAAAAAGCCAGGAAGTTGTCGATTTCGGATGTTTGCACAAGAAAAAGATAAAATTTGTTGATGTAGACGTAAATAGAATTAAACTGGAGATGAGATCTTAAAGAAGAATCATTTATGAAGGAATACAAATTGATGCATGTGTCTAGTTTAAAATTTAAATGAGAAAATAGCTGATGAAGCGAGGTGGTATCCAAGATGGCGTCCTTCCTTGTTATTTTTCCTCTGACGTAGTTACTTTTTTAACAGTGTTTTTTTTTTTCTACACAAGCCCCTGTGCACTGAGTGGAGAGAGGGCGAAAAGATGGGGCTCTAGTTATCTTTTAAATGACAATGAATTGTCTTCTATATGTCTTCGATAATGCTATCCCAGCTACTAGACTGGGAAGGGCTTCATTTAGCTCATCTCAACACCATTTATTTTGCAATAATGGCATCAAGGAATCTTATCATGAATAAGATTGGCGCTATACTCTGTTTTAGGTAATGTTTATGTCACTAAAGAATTTTATCAAAAATAGACATATGTGTCAAAGAAGTACAAACCAGCATAGGTTAAAAAATTAAGATTTCTTCGTTGACATGTCATCTCTTTTAACTTGGAGAAATGGACATGAATGAAAACAGATTTTTTATGGAATATCAAAAGGGGAAAATCTGACATTTTTTTGTTTCAGTGTTATCAGAAAACCTTGCACAATTGTTCAACATTATCAATGGATACTTTCATGCATTTGCAAGCCAAAGCAAAATCTACATAAACTTTAAAAAAAATTTTCGTCGATCAAGTTCTTTATCCTCACAAGATAAAGCTGGTGTTTTAAAGGAGATCTTGGATTTCCTTTAAATTCTAGTGAATAAATGTCATTTGAACCCTGAGGTATTTATGAATATCAAATAATTGAGGAAAATATGCTGCATAAAGCCATAAACACTTTGGGACAGAGTATACTCTAAACTGTACCAACCTGATTAGATGTTAACATTTTGTATTTTAGATATAGAAAGTTCTGTCTTTTGTTTATTACAGCTGATACTGGCAGACAGATCACTGATGCCCGGGGATGTGATCAGAAGATTTGGCGAGGATAGCAATAGTCAAAGAGGATTTGTTCAGGATCTGATTGGAAAATGCCACATCCATATAAGGGGGACTAATAAATTCCTGTATAATGTAAATGCCAAGGATTTAAGCTGCATGAAAGTAGAAGAATTAGCAAGAAAGGTACCATAAATTCATTTTTTTTTAAAAGATTTATATTTGTTCTCACATCAAAATACAAATTCTTTGAGTATCATAAGGTGATAATTTTGGTCGGAGCGTGGTCAAATCTTATCATAAAAGCCCTGTGGGCTTTATTGGATTTGACCACGCCCCGACCAAAATTATCACCTCATAATACTCAAATAATGATTCCTTATTACTTAATGAAAGCAAGTCAATGGAATTGGCAGGGCAGCCTTTGTAATAAAGTGAAATAGTACAATCAATCTTGATGTCTTTGTTCAGCCCCTCAGTAACTCGTTCTGTGATGTGGTGATGGACTCATGGGTCGGGAAGATAGAGAGAGTGAATGAGGAGCTGGTCATTAAGTTCCCAGATGGAGCTTCGTGTAGAGTGCCAGACACAGACCTGTTGGAGGACTTTGAACCAGTCAAAGAGCATGTAAGTTCAAAAACAACATAAGTAGGGCCCAAAAAAAAAAGTAATCTCTAGTTTCTGGGGTAGAGAATTTCATAATAAGCAGGCAGATATTAACATATTTGTTGTATGATTTGCAAATGGGAAATGGCTACATTTAAGTTATTTCTCTTTCTAATATGCCAATGAAATTGATCAATGAGGCATGTTTGACCTGATGCAGTAGTGTCTGAAAAACTAAACATTTAGTGGTACATGTGTATTAATTTTGTGGTGAGGGGGAGCAAAAATAGTATTGATTATGGTTATGATTTATTTGAGGAAAGAAAATAATTATTGATACTGATAGTTGTATTGATCACAATGCTTTTTGCTTACAGTATAAGTCCTTGTGTACAGATGATTCAGTGGTACTGTACAAAGGATTGGTTATGAAAGGAAATATAGGAGACCTTAATGATGTTGTGTGGATAACTAGCACCTATAAACATGGACCAAAAATGGTTAAAAAGTCTCCCAGTCAGACAGTGACTGTTCGGATTGAAGAGGTAAAAATAATGTTGTTTTTCATCATCGGTAATTAATTTGTAAAGTTGAAAGCTAAAATGAACGTTCTTTATTATTTTTGAATGGACTATGAAAAATTAAATACAAATCTTTGTAAATTTTAACAGTTACAAAGAACTTGGTTATATAGAATATATGATAAAACAAAATTTTAATCCATTCTAGGAATATGTTATAACCAGGTTTTACTGCAGTTAAGAAGAACATTTTGTGCACAATTATTTATCCCTATGTGTTAAGCCCGTTTGATTTTATTCTTGCATACATTGCCATTCATTAAACAGTGAAGCATTGCCAAGCAATGTTAGAGCATGGGGTATGTTTTTCTTTCTTTTGACAAATAAAAAAAAAATCCAAGGGGCAGCTTGTTTAACTTTCTCAAGAGAGCCACAAGTCGGCAGTAGAATAGTTTATTAAATGGTTCTTTAATTGTTTTCTCTAGACCATGCTGAAATCGGTGGAGGTGTACTGGATGTGCCGGGGATTTACTAAGTCAGACAACCCACTCCTAAGAATGACCCCACCTCCGTCCAAAGTAGAGGGACCAGATCTCCAAAGGTAGACCTTGGTGCTTTCTTGTATTTGTACTTGCATACTTTCCTGTTTGATGAACAGATTAAACATTTAATGTTGGGTATGATGAACAGATTCAAAGTAATAGCCATTTTTTAGCTCACCGAGACGAAGTCGGGGGGAGCTTATGCTATACCCTCGGCGTCAGCGTCCAGACCTGGTTAAAGTTTTTGTTGCAGGTCCTGTATCTAACTTATTACTTGTCCTATCTTCACCAAACTTGCATGAATGATGCATCTGGACCTACTAATGGACTTGAGAGAATCTGGGCCATGAATTTCAGATGCTGGAGGAGGTTAAGGTTTTTGGAGCAGGTTAAAGTTTTTGTTGCAGGTGCCCTTTGATAGCAATTTCTAAGTTACTACTGGTCCTAACTTCACCAAACTTGCATAGATGGTGTGTCTTATGATACTGATGCACCTGACAGGCTTGAATGCTGAATCTGAGCCATAGGTTTCGGATGCTGGATGAGGTTAAGGTTTTAAGAGCTGGTTAAAGTTTTTGGAGCAGGTGCCCTCTGATGATCATATCTTAGTTATCACTGGTCCTAACTTCACCAAACTTCCATGGATGGTGCGTCTTATGATACTGATGCACCTGACAGGCTTGAATGCTGAATCTGAGCCAAAGATTTCGGATGCTGGATGAGGTTAAGGTTTTTAGAACTGGTTAAAGTTTTTGAAACAGATGCCCTCTGATGGTTATAACATAGTTATTACTGGTCCTAACTTCACCAAACTTGCATGGATAATGCATCTTATTATACTGATGCACCTGACAGGCTTGAATGCTGAATCTGAGCCATAGGTTTTGGATGCTAGATGAGGTTTAGTTATTTTGGTACAGGTCACATGTTTAATACATGTAGGTAATAGCACTATTTCAAACTTGCATATATGATCTAATTATAATATAAAATGAATGGCAGAGGTAGCTTCAGATGCAGAGCCTGATTTCCATTATCGAGGATGCTAAAAAATATATCTTAGTTATTACTGGTCCTAACTTCACCAAATTTGCATGGATGGTGCGTCTTACGATACTGATGCACCTGACAGGCATGAATGCTGAATCTGAGCCATAGGTTTCAGATGCTGGATGAGGTTAAGGTTTTAAGAGCTGGTTAAAGTTTTTAGAGCAAGTGCCCTCTGATGATTATATCTTAGTTATTACTGGTTCTTACATCACCAAACTTGCATGGATGATGCATCTCATGATACTGATGCATCTGACAGGCTTGAATGCTGAATCTGAGCCATAGGTTTCGGATGCTGGATGAGGTTTAGTTTTTTGGAACAGGTTACATGTTTTATAGATAATAGCTTGAATAATTGATTTAACTATAATATAAATGAATTGCAGAGGTAGCTTCAAATGCAGAGCCTGATCTCCATTATCAAAGATGCTAAAAATTCTCCTACCTCACTCAAACCTGCTTGATGGATGTGTTTGTTGTTAAATGATATAACATTATTCCTATGATATAGTATTCTATGATATGATACACTATTGTTTTATATGATACAATGTAATATCATACATTATATTGTAAAAAGTTATATGATACGATATGATATTGTATCAATTTTTTTGTACATTATTATATGATTTTGTATTATGATATTGTTATGTATAGTATTGTATATTATTATTAATACAATATTGTGGAATATGATATTGTATAATATATTATTTTATCGAATGATATTGTTTCATATTATATTGCAATATATGATATTGTATCATATGACACGATATTGTATATTATAATTATATCGTATCATATGATACAATATTGTATAATATGATATTGGTTTATATAATATATTGTTATATAATACATGAAATTGTATTATATGATATTATATAATATGATATAGTATCATATGATATGATATTGTATAAAATGATATTGTATAATATTGTATTATATAATATATATTACTATATCAGATGATATTGTCTCATATATATGATATGATACAATGTTTTATCAAATTATATGTATCATATGATAAAATATTGTGTATCAAATATGATACAATATCATACAATACAATATTATACTATATTATACAATTTTAATATCATATGTTACAATATTGTGATGTATTATGTGATATGATATAGTATCAAATAATGCTATATTGTATTAATGTTAGGTATTATGATATTGTATTATGTGTCAGATTAAATACAATAATGTATAACACGATACAATGTCATATTATATGTTACAATATCATATTGCATCAATATTTATTACAGTATTATATTGTATTTAATGATATATATTGTAAGTATCATTGGATGCAATATCATATTTTATATTATTGTATTGATAAACATTGTATCTTATAATATTGTATGAAATGAACATATGATTATCATACAATTTTTTTACATATGATATACGATATTGTGTCAAAACAGTATCCATGAATATCCAAGATCATTAGCTATGATTTTCATATAATATGATAAAGGTGGTTTTTTAAAGGTGATGCCTCATAAAGTTGATGCCTCGTCTCGGTGAGCTTTGTAATCTGTGATTACCTATGTTTTTTTCAGGTTGCAAATTTTGGATTGGTTTTCACATTGCAGTCTACAGATTGGTGATTTTGCTCAGTACATTATAAAACCCAGTGATGAACTTGTGGAAGTTTCATCTAAATTTAGCTTCATTCCTGATGTTCTGTTAAGTGAACTCGCAGATCATGACACTGTAACAGAGCAAAATCCAGACGAATCAACACAGAGTGAAGATCCCAAATCAGTTGGTACTGAGGAGGCTACAGCAGTGGTCAATGGGGACGTCAGTAATGAGGCTGAGGCAGCAGCTGATGAGGATGAGGAGTATGAGGACATTGACACATCAGAGAATGAATCCGAGGAGGAAGTATGCCCTAGAAAAACAGTTTCCAGGCACAAGGGTAAAAAAGGAGTGAAGTTTGGAACTGGAGTAAAGAAGGGAGGAAAGCGGCCCAAGCAGACAGTGAAGTTTGAGCCTGAGTACCCACAGTGTGTAGTGGGGGAGAAGGTGCCTGTGGGGATCTGTTACACATTCTCTACAGCTACCGTAATGTGGCAGGTAGTCCATTGTTTAATCTCTTCATTTATTGGATTTATTGTTTGTAAAATTTACATCTTTTTTTTTTTTTTTGAATATTCATGTATGTCAAATGAATAAAAAAAAATTATTTGAATAAATTCATCTGTGTTGGCAGAATTTAAAAGCTTTGTTTTTGCCATTACAAAGGATGGCACTGTGGAATCTGACATTCCTTCTCCAGAGCTCTTTCCAATTCACTACCTTGATGAATTAGAATTCTTTCCAGGAGATTATGTTGTAGATGCCAAAGGTAAGTTAAAAAGCTTAATTTTATTTTGTTTGTTATACTTGTTAGTCATAAATATACATAAGGATATCTTTCCCATATTAACGTTCATCAAAAACTGAGATCACATCTCAGACGTTTGCCCAAAAATCAGTTCATATAGGAGGGCATCAAAACGTTCTCAACCCACATGAAACATCACCTTCCCCTTTAAAAAAATTTCTTTGTGGTTATGTACATGTAAAGTATTTTTTTCTGCAATACACAAAAATGCTTTACCTGTATAAATCAATAAAGACATTTTTTGTTTGTTTAAAGCTGAACACCGCTCGGAAATAGGCACCGTCACACAGGTACCTGGTATATAAACCCGTCAATTTTGTTATACTCGATTGCTTACCTGAAACTTCTATGTATTCTGTGGTCTTTGGATTTTATGCATTTATTTCATGTTTTATGTACATATTCTGTTTGTAAATAATGCTTTGACCTGTTTATTTTATGTTAGTATTCTCCTGGCTTGAAAAAAGTGTGTAAAATTTGATAATTTCATCGCAACAGAGTAACACGGTGAGACAAGACGTACGTGCACACAGATGAGACCTCTACAGCAAAATACTTTGAACTGTTAATAGGTCTACGACTTATATAGGGGTTGTAGTGACAGCGGTGATGAAAGAGAAATATGGCAAACAGTGCCTATTTATGAGTTATGTTCAGCTTTAAGTAAATGTAAATGAATAGGAATATAGAAATTCCTTTGATATGATAATATACGGACATATGCTTTCAGAAATAGCCAGTAAAAACTGTGACTATGGTGTGGTAGTAAGCTGTAATCATAAAGAGAGAACTTGTTTTGTCAAATGGATGAAAACGGTGGATGTATCCAAAGGAGAGAGGTGAAACTTTACACATACATGCATGTATATTATTGTACTTTTCACTTGACTATTGGATTTCAAGAATATAACAATTACTAAGTACCAGTAAGTTAGATTAACCATTTTTGAAACTAATAAAAATCTTGATAAAAATGAGTAGTCTTTCAATGCCAGTCCTAACACTTTAGATGAAAAACACATTGGATATTATTAGGACATTGTGGTGTTAGTTTGAAAGGAAGAGAACCCCATTAGCCTGTAGGATTAATGGTATCAAATCAAACATGTACATGATTGTACGTAAGCTGTTGATTTCTTTAGACCTGAGGAGAATGTGGAGGCAGTGGAGGTGAGCGCCTATGATCTGAAGGACCACCCAGATTTCAAGTTCCGTCCAGCTCAGACTGTGATCAGAGTGATAGACACACAGGTAGGGACTTTTATATACACACAGGTAAAGACAGAGGAAAGAATCTGTGTCCAGAAGGACTTGTTTCTTAGTTAACTGTAACCCATTAACTGATAAAGAACATTTTTCCTTGTTTATAATATTACATTGACATTCTGACTAAATGTAGCTTCTACTGATTCACTAAGACAAAGTGAATTAATTGAGACTGGCTTTAGTCAGATTGAAAACATTGAAACAGCAATTTTCTTTTTTTTATAATAAAAGGAGGAAGGTAAAGAGGCTGTGGGACAGATCCAAAGTTTGGATCCTAATGGGGGAATCAACGTCCGGTGGCCGTCAGGGGAGATCACTCGATGTTATCCTCAAGAACTCTATATTGTAGGGGATGAGGTAAAGCATAGCAGTACATGTATAAATTAAGTGTTTAAAATGACTCTCTCAAGCAAGAACACTGGTTACATGCATATTCTATACACAGTCAGTAAAAGATATTATCTCCCTCTGAGTAGAATGATGTACATTTAATTCTTAGTCTAAGAGTCATATGATGTCATTTCTTATGCTCTATTCAAAACTGTTTCATTTTTATAGAATTTTTAATTGGTACTGTTACGTAATAATTACTGGTATTTACTATATTCCATTCAAAATAATTTAAGGCAGTCAGCAAAATATAAATGGATTGTAGTGGAATTAATATAGTTTATACATGGTCAGTACTTGACATCTAGAATGGGGGCAAACCATTTCACTAAAATTGAAATGGTCTTTGCCTGACTTAACTAGGTTCATTCTATGCTGCAAAATCCAACTTTATGAACACATCTTTATATATTTTAAATTATTGATTAGTTCTTTGCAAACATGATAGTGTTATTCTGTACTTGCATTTGTAGATGAGTGAGTTTGATAGCTCGAGTTGGTCCACAGAGGAGGAAGAGACGGAGGGAGAGGATGATAACTCTAGCATGAGCTGGGAGACTGACGAAGAAATCATTGAGTCCAATTGTGATAATTAGTAAGTTCTTGCCAATAACTAACTCAATCTATAGCTAGCTTTCCCCTGTTTCCTTTAATTCTTTATACACTGTCCTTGTATAAAGAAAGAAAAACAGATGTTGTTTTCTCAATCAACTAGCATAAAGTTGTTGATGATACGGTCATGTTGAATTTTTCCTTGCATTTTGTAGTGATGATGGAGTCCATTTAATGTTCATTACCAAAGAAAAGAAGGAGGAGTTGGATGCATTACTGTCCAGAGCTCAGACTGCCCTAGAGAACTTGCAGAGAATATTTTTCACATACACCGGAAAAATATCTATTACATATAGATATTTGAGAGACATAATATCTGTGTATAAGCGCTGCCAGGACTTGGAAAAGATTCTCAAATCGCATTTCTTTGAAGATGAAGAGCTTACAAAATTACTTGAAGAAATACGTGACTTGATGTATGACGAGAAACGAAATGAACTCAATGATCGCCTTATTAAAATCTATGAGAGACGAAAAGGCGGAGGAAGCTATGAATCTCCTTATAAAGAGAATCCCCAATCAAGTCCTCTGCATGAATCAGAAGATACCACAGGTTATGTGTTCCAGGAGATTGAGAAACCTAACAGTCCAAAGACAGAACTTACTCAGCTGGCCAGTGCGATTGTTAACTCTGTGATGAAGACATTTTCAGTGGCTCAGTTACAAAATCAGGAATCTGAAGTGCAGGAAACCACAAATTTACAAAACGGATATGCAGAAAACCTGGAATTGGGGGCAACTGCCGCAGTAAATATACCCAAATTGAATGACACTGATGTGAAATTTGACACCACTGGAAAGAGCAATAGTGAACCAGATACATGTATCTGGCAGGCCCCAGAGGAGAATGTTAGTGTACCCAGTGAAGCTAAGGAACTGAATGTGAGTCAGGAATCTGGTCTTGAGGTCAGTGATTGTGACTCAGGTTTAGGGGAGTCCAAAGGGAGTGGGGCATCCTTGGAAAGATCTACTTTGGCCTCAATGCAGAGAAAAAAGGAGGAGGTATGTAGGAGATTCTGTCAACTGATGCTTACCCAAATGGTGAAGATTCGACATGAGATTGGTAATCGCTGGGAGCATACCAAGGCATGGATGACTGATGGGAGTGATAAGTGTGAACAGGACACACAGACAGACACTCAGGGTCAGGAAGAGAGAGCGGGGGCCTCTCCAGGGGCTAGACTAGTTGAAGGTAAGAGTCCATTATAGAATAATTACATGTATTTATTGAGAAAACAAGTGCGATTTTCTTCACACAAACACTTTTATTCACATCAGTGTTCATGTACTAATAATTTCATGTAGGTTTGTTGAGATTTATTGCTAACTTAAAATAGTGCTCACTGGAAGTCTCTGCAGTTTATAAGTACCGGTATATATAATATTGTAGAACTTATGGTGTCATTTAACTCTGAGTTAAATGGTGGGGGATCAAGTGAGACCAATAGTGTGGAGTCAATTGAGGACATCCCTGAAATGTCTGATCTCAAGCAGGATGTGGAAACCTATAAACAGGTCTCTTGTGCCACTCAAGGTGGGTGAATCATATTTAAAGAGAGCCTATATGAAACAAAATATTTACCAAAATATTTTTCAATATACATGTATGAATTTTACATACTGGTGTGTGTATATCTTGTAGGTTTTGTTATGTGTGAGGCAGCACCTTCTACACAAAATTTTGCCAGTAAGGTGTATTCCCCACATGACCCAAAGTCTTTCCTAAAGGCTGTTAGAAAAGAGGTACATTGTAGATTTTTAATCCTATTCTAAATTATATATAGTGCCAATGTTCTGAATCAATTCTTAGAAATTTGTTAGTGTGAATGTGAATTAAAAAGGAATTTTCTGTGATTTTTCAGTATAAACTGCTTCAAAATAACCTGCCTAGTGGGATTTTAGTAAAAGGATTTGAGGACAGAATGGTTTGTAGATCATACATGGTATTAAGGAATACAAAATTTTAGTGTAAACTTGACAGCCTTAAAGAAAACAACTACCGTAAGCCAGTTAAAGTTTGCAAAACCAGAACTTGTCTCTATTCTCATTGTGGAACTGTAATTGATGTCATAAAATGGACATGTAACTGTTGTTTTTTGTAGGATTTGTTTTCAGTGATGATCCTTGGGCCTCAAGGAACTCCATATGAAGATGGACTATTTTTCTTTGATGTCTTCCTGCCCCCTGACTACCCAACCTCACCCCCAGTGTTCCACTACATCTCCTACTGCACGGACAGGTTAAACCCCAACCTGTACGAGGACGGTAAAGTCTGTGTCAGTCTTCTGGGCACCTGGGACGGCAAGGTAGGATTGATAAAATTACTTGTTTTCCCTTGGACTGAAATGTCACACTTTCATTGGTTTAAACATAGCACGTGATTGCCTCATATATCTCTATTTTAGTTCGGTGTGAATTAATATTAGCCAATATGGCCGTCATTGGCTGACGCTTCGCCTACTCATTTCGGCATTTCATATTATTTAATACAGAAACCGCATGCCATAAGTTCTTAAAATATTTGGAGTAGTTGCCCTTTGAAATTCTTTAGCATTAGAGTAGTTGCCCTTTGAATATTGACATCATTGTTGTGTCTGGAGCAAAACAAAATGGCAGCGTAGAAATTTGCTCAAATTTCTGCAGAGGAAAGGGAGAAAACATTTAAAATTTAATAGCAACAAAACATTGTAAGTAAACATGGGTGAAGCGAAGATTTTTAAAGAGTATTTGAAAGGTGAGATTGATAATTTTGAAGAGTTTAAATGAGTTAAATTGGACGAGATGTTAGGCATCTTGTACATGGCTTTGCGTAGATCATCGCTGTTTGTGACTGAATATGTCACTTGATAGTCCTCAGGAAAACAAAACACTTATTAGGTTTGTTACTGACTGACTACAGAAATATAGTGGATTGGTCAATCTCATAGACGGCTCGGCTTCGCCTCACCATCTATGAGATCAACCCAATAAATTTCTGTAGTCAGTCAGTAACAAACCTAATAAGTAATTATAGATTTTCTCTCGGAACTAAACATGATCTTAAAATTAATTTTAAATGTATTCTGGAATATGTTCATTTATATGTTCATCTACCTAAAAACATAATAGTACATGTACGTGTATATAATCTCTGAACTTGGAAGCCATTTATGGTTTAAGTACTGTGTAATATAAGTTTATTTTTCTGTTTTTAGGGAAGTGAAATGTGGACTTCCAATTCCAACATGTTGCAAGTTCTTGTTTCCATTCAAGGTATTCGGTTATTTTTCATGACATGTATGGATATGTTTTTTTTAAATTCTCAACTGTATTTAAATTTACAGATGTAGTGTATTTGTGTTGATCCTTTAATAGGCTTAATAATAAGCACATACTGGTACATGTACAAAGTACCGGTACATAAAATAGCAGGCAAGATGTAGGTATGTGTTGTCTTTGGGGGATGTTTTGAAGTAAGCGTTGTTTTAATCTTTAGGCTTGATCCTGGTGTCCGAGCCTTATTACAATGAGGCTGGGTTTGAGAAACAGAGAGGTTCTGTGATAGGTGTAGAAAACAGCAAGATGTACAATGAAATGGCGATCATCAAACTTGTGCAGGTGAGGAAAAATTATTAAAATCAAAATATTTATCCACCAGTCTATGCATTTTGAAAAGGATCAGGAGCCCGTTTCACAAAGATTTTCTAAGATGTTTCCTAAGATAGAACTTTAGATATGCCTAAGTTATACATTGTACATGTAACTTAGGAAGTTCCTAAGATTTGTCATAGCTGTTTCACAAAACTTTCTTAGCGTAACGCAGTTGACTAAGTCTTATCATAAGATACATTGTAAGCCACTTTCATATCATATTGTAATTCTTAATTAATACAGATCATGTGAATTCTTTTCAATATAACACGAATGTAAACTAAATATAAGTGAATGTAAAACTCATTCCCTTATTCACCTAGAGACTTCTTAGGAAAAAGTAAAATGTGTAAATAGAGTGCAAATAGTGTAGTGTCTATGTGCATGTACTAAAATTTTGTATATTAATATTTACCTTCACATGCATACACAAGTAGATAAGAATTACTGGTACATAATTAACCTGTACATTCTTTAAAAATGGTATTTTTGGAATTTGAGAGAAAATGCATTGTTTGTAGTATCTTTCTTTATTGCATAGCCTACATATACATATAATTCTTTATCTTAAATTTTATTTGGATATGACTACATGAATCAATTGAAAACATTGGTTACTGCTAGAACTTCTGTTATTCTTTATAAATGATCAAGTGCATTTTATTGTCTAGTTTGGTCCATTATAAAAAGTCCGTGTATACATTTACAGATATGCGTAATCCTAAATAAAAAGGTTCGTTGAGATATCCAAATTTTATGATTTTACTATATCACACGGTATATTCCAAACAGATTACAATAATCACATGTAGTGACAAGAAGCATTTTGAATGGAGAAATGTGGAACTTTTAAACTAAGTTTAATGTAATTCGTGTTTTCTTGTAATGGTTGATATAAAAATGTGGTGTTTTTTTTTACTAAAAGAAAAAAATCGCAAATGTATCTCAGCTGAGAGAAGAAGCGAGGATAAAATGCAACAATTTTTGAATGAAACAGCATTCCCATGGAGGATTTAGCATCGACATTCCTAAACCACTTCCCGGTTACTCCCCCCATGAACAAAAAATCAAATGAACAACCCACCCAACCCCCAAACAAAACATCTATAATTTCTCCGGTAAAAAAAGTTTATTTCATGGAGGGATAGGACAAATCATCCAGTCATTCTGTAAATGAGTATTTATTTAGTATTCATTCCTGTTTAAGATATCAGTGATTCTCGGGCATGAATAATTTAACTATCATCAGTGCATTAGCTATAACTATACCCACTATCTATCTGCGCGGGCGACCAGATATTAATATTAAAAAAAATTGTAAAATTTAAAAGTCGACACCAAAGAAATTAATTAAGAAATATATGTATGTTTTGATAGTTCTACACTGTCAGTTTGAGTTTAGAAGTAAAATGAAAAAGGTCTGTATGATACGTGTATTCTAGTATTTTCGTTCAACTTTAATGTGCATATAATTCATTTCAATATAAAACATAAACAGTCTCCTTGTTGAGTTTGTTTCTAAGACATCGATTTACCTGTCTTAAAGTTAAGACATAACTTAGGAATTTCATAAGATAAGACTGGAATAGTGAAACGGATAAGTAATGAATTTAACTTAGGAAAAAGTTCTTTCCTAAGATTTAACTTAGTCCTAAGTATGCTTTGTGAAACGGGCCCCAAGAAATTTAATGTTTGTACTTTCTCAACTTTAATATATGTACATATTTCAAAAGAATTGATTGTGTTTTAGAGTATGACAAGGATGATAGAGAACCCTCCCCATAGTTTCAAGGAGGAGATGACTTCACATCTCAGACAGAATGCAGCACGGTTAGTCATATTCTTAGTCATTACGACTTGATTTACATATATCTTAGAACCAAGTTCTAAATGCATGAAAGGGGACTGCTTTCCCCATTTTATTAAATTTTTTTTCTTATTTTCAACATACATACTCACGATACACATGTTTTACATGTATAATAAGACAATAAGCAAATTAACTGGTTTCTGCAGAGGGGCCAAAATTAACCTTGATTGCAAAAGAAATATAAATACTTCATGAGCTTAAATATTAATTGTTCAAAAATATGGAAAAAACATTGATTTTGAGTCTCTCTAATACTTTATTGAATACTGATGTCTTTCACTGAGCTGCAAGCATCAACATTTCAGGATGATCCAACGATTCCAGTTTTGGATGGAGGCAAGCAGTGGACACAGCAAACAGGACAATGGAGTGGGGCTAAACTGTGATTCTTCAGGGACAGCCGGTCTGTCCAGAGACCAAGCAATGGACATATCATCAGATGGGGACAAGGTACAGGGACTTCAGCAAGACAGTCTGCCAAAGAATAGCATATCGAACACAATTCACTTCAAACCTCCAGAATTTCCTCTGTTTCCACCCTCCAAGGGATTTTGCCTCCCCATGAAAAAATATTGGGAAAAATTCAAGCAGACAGTTGAAAGAAACATTTTTAATCCAGATAAAAATGTGAACAACTCAATAGTTTAAGTGAAAAGAGATTAGAATTTCTAGTCCAAGTTTTAAGTATTATTTATTTGCTCTTCGATCTTTGCTTGTGATATATATATAAAAGGTTTGTAAATGTACTGTGCTGTGCAGGTTCATAAACATTTTAGGTGATAGCATTTAAAATTTTGACTTTAAGTGGAGGTTTTACCAGTATTTCACCCCAAATTTGTTATAATACCTCATTAAGTTATTAAGAATCGTACATAACAATTTAAATCAAGTGCTAGCTATTACATGTTTTGTGGGTGATGTCAACATGTGCTATTGGTGTTATCTTTTTCAAGTATGTCAGCCTTTATTGTTTACCCAATTACATGTAAATAAAAAAAAAGTGTTAACAATGCATGTTAATGTGGTAGTTCAACGATTACACCCCTACACATTCTCTTCTGTTCGGTGCCAAATGTTACATGATGCTTGCAGAAAATAATGTATTGTAAGAGTCATGAGTTGTATTTATTTCAATTGATTTTTTTTTCTTCACATTATGCAAAATGTTTACCTCAGCTGTTATATACACTGTTCCCTGGTATATGAAAGTTTATATTTATTTTACATATCTGACAGAAAAAAGTTATATCTAATATCTATATATCATATAATGGATTTAAATGTTACACATGTAATACTGTAATACTTAAAAGTACATTCCCACAACACCCTTTTATTTTGGAAAAGTCACTGTTCTTGCATAAAATTTATCAGAAAAAGTTCACATGGAAAATCAGAATACATTTTACTTGTATTGGCTCCACTATATAGTTTTCTACATTCTGAAAGTCTTATTCAAAAGAGTCCTTGTTGTTTGATCTTTATGACCAACTTTTATGGAGATAAGCTGACAATGGAATTATTTACACATTTAAGTCTGGGTTTATGTTTCTATTCAGTAAATCATTATTTACATGTATACGAGTAAGTTCAGAATGCACCAAACCTGTTTTTAAATTTCATTTACTGCTTTTTTTTTTAAATTCAGATTTTGTATTTTTTTTTCCCTATGGCTTGAAATTTATAAAAGCATTTATTTGGTAATTTTTTTTAAACAACATATTTAGTCTCAAAAATAGACTATATGTTGGAAAGTGAAACAAATTGCTTGTCAAGTAATTTTTTGTTACAAAGACAAGGAAATATATAATCACCTGATGGTCTGTGGATTGTTTTGCTAATTCAAATGCCAATAAATATGATATTGCATACAGCTTTTCTCATTAAATTATTTACATATTTAAGTATATATTTTGTTTTTTAATACAAAATTTGGTTCAAGATAGAAATTTTCCATCCAAGCACATAGAGTTGACTTGATTACATGTACACGTGTATCTTCAACATTGTTATTTAAATACAATGTGCCAAGGATATGTTGAAGTGGAATAACCAGCCATCATTTCTTTAACTTTCAGCTCACTAATTTGGCTAAAGTTGCACAAAATTATACTCCTATCATATGTGAAAGGTATAATGAACTGACATTCAGGTAATGCATCTTACTGATAAAGTATGACTTTCAGAAATCTTGTCTCTAGATTTCATCTTGGCTAGCCAAGGGTTACGATCCACTCTGTTGTAAAGGAGCAGAGTGGATCGTAAAACCTAGCATGGTTAGCGAAGATGCTAGATTTTGGCAACATTTTTAGTCTTCAGGTCCAAAAAAAAAATTTGCTCTCGCACCAAATCAATAATTTAAACATATAGCAGAATATTTGGCTGCGTATTATTTAGCATTATTGGTGTAGAGCAGGTAGTATAACCCTAAATGTCATGCATATATGTATATAAATAGATACATGTGCTGTACATTTAAAAATGTGTTAAATCGTATCTGCACTCGCATAGTGAAAATCTTAATCAATATCCACCAAACATCTTGCACATTAATATAGTATGTTTATTACAGTACTGTATTAACTGTACATTGATTCCTGATGTCCAAATCATAATTAATTGAAAACCACACAAAAGCCTTTTGTCATTCATTTAATTATGCATTCAAAAAGGTCAATGCATATTGACTTTTATATACAAAACATATTAAAATACATGTAGCACCAATCAATATTCAAAATATTTAATGTTAAAATCACAGGAAAAAACCATGATTATGGTTCATATATAAGTTGTCAAAGAAGTGACATCCTTGGATATAATGTAAAATCTGCAAATTAAAACAATTTATGATACTTAACTGTAATATGTAACACCAACCAAAAGCTATCATGATCATATTCTACATTTGCAAAAAATGTCTACAGCATATTCATTTCTTTATATTTACATGTACTTGTGCATCAAACCTCATTTTAGCCCTAAAGGAATGTGGAAGAGTGAATTTTAATTCAAAGTAAAATGGAATCACAAAATCATTACAAAATAAGAAAGTTTTGTGTAAATGTACCTACTACATTGTAATATCTGGTCCACAATTATTTAATTGCAAGCTATCTATTACAGTGCTTGTAATAAACCTTAACAATGCAGATGATCAATGATGGATTACATCTTTGATATCTGTTTATACAAGGGACTGTTCTTGATTCTCCAGAAGTTGTTTTCGGAGGTGAGCCAGGCCCCGCCATCCGCAATAACTGTGGTTCCAGTGAGGAGCTCCCCCGCTGAGCTGGCTATGTACAGTACCGCATTGCCAATGTCCTCCCGCCGTCCTAGTCGCTGGACTGGGATTGATTTTACGTAATCATCTGTAATCCTGTTCCCTCCTACAAAATATATTCAATACTGCTATGATATAATACCAAAGGTCCTCCTTGGACCCTATTATATTATGTACATCTTGCAATGCGGCCTTTAACTCCCATTCGCCTTAATGTGTCATTTGATATGTCAGTAAATATGTTTTTGGTTGTATGCATCAATAAATGGTAAACTTGTATTCCTGTTGTGTATTCTTTTCAACCTGCGCACTTGCGCCAATGAGTAAAACCTATTGTTTAGTTCATCAGCTTTGCTGACATGTTCAATTAATATAATACCATACAAAATACATTGCATAACATGTACTGATTATACATTATCATCTGTATCCTGTCCTTCCAACAAAATGCATTCAATACTGCAATATGAAGATAACAAGAAAACATGCATAGCATAATTGTAAACATGTACTGGTAATGATTTTATATAATCATGTGTCATAATAATACAACCAACAAATAGTATTTAGTGCAATTTCCAGAAACCTATAAAAATTCAATTTACCCGGTACGTACACAACTTTTTTTGTGATGTTAAATATGGTATGATTATTCAATACCAGATACCGTAGTTACCCCTGGTATTCTAAAAAAGAGTTCTAATTAAATGTTGACAACTCACCAAGTCTCCTCATTCCCTCGGTATCTGATATAGGTCCAGGAGCCACACACATCATTCTGACTCCATTGGGGCCCCACTCCACAGCCAAGTGTTTGGTCATGGCCTCTTAAAGAACAATGCAGTTGATTGAGGTTAATAAATAAATGTACATGTATCTTATTAATAAACTTTAATAATTTAATTTTTGTAGTAAAGCCTCATTTGATTGGGTAAACAAATTCATATGTATAGTACACGTATAACATAACTTGCCTAGTCGTCACAATATTTTAAATTTTGTAGTAGAAAATTAAATTAAATGGAATGAATTTAATTTCTACCTATGTTATATGATAAAACATAACTTGGGGCAGATAAGGCTTTTTTATATTATACTGCTTCCCAGTTTATAAAGCGTAAACTGCCCCGAGTTATGTTATATCGTAAGACATAGGTAGAAATTAAATTCATTCCTTAAGAAAAACTTTAACCTTGATAATTCAGTTCATAATATACATGTTATTGCATTGATAGAGCCTCTGCTTTGTGCATATTAAACATCAATCCCTGAAAATTATTACATTTACTGCCAATTTCTTTGTTATGATATATACAGTAGTAGGATAACATTATCCTGAGGCAGCTAGGGATTTGATCTGTAGATCTAGAATAAGAGTTACCGAGAAATAGTGAAAATAAGCGTAAAAATAATTCAGTTTCCTAATTAGAAATGTTTCAGTATTCTTTCCATTCCACATCTTACAAAATGCTAAAGTCTGTTTAAAAAGTGTATGTTATTTACGGTAATATATGTATGGAATGTTACCTATGGCAGCTTTTGCTGTTCCAGCATGTGTTTGTAAAACTGTTCCACGGACACTAAGCGTAGCTGTTATATTGATGACAACTCCCCCATTACTCTGAAATTCAAGAGCCACACATTCAAGCATAAAGAGACTTTCATTTGCATAAAAAATCAAACATTGTACCTTTCAATGTTCATTCATGTCTTGTGATAAATTGCATTGATAGGGCTCAGAATGCTTTTTGGTCTCAGTACATTATTTATTAGATTACCTTCATGTACTTGTCAAATACCGCCTTGGAAACATTAAATGTTCCATGAGCATCAATCTCCATCACTGTCTTGAAGGCATTAAAAGAAAGATTCTCTGCAGGACACAGAAAGTTTCCTGCAGCATCTGAATTACAATATAAAAATGCTCATCAATATACAACATAAAGTGATTAAGAGTGAGCATTTATTACTTTGAATTATGAAAAAATTACAAGTTTGCTTATGATGATTACAAATGGGTTTTTTTTTTTCAAATTTACAATATGGCATCATAAACTGTCTATCAGAAACTGTATACTGTAAAATGAGAAAATTTGGCGAATACGTATTTTAGCGCAAACGCAAGTGGAAATACATTGGCGCAATTTAAATTTTGTAAAAAAGTTTTATATACGGTATATGTAAGAACTTAAACTGCTAGAAGTAATTTACTCACTATTAATGAGAATGTCAATTCGCCTGAAATGTCCAAGAGCTTCTTCTACAGCTTTAGTAATGGCCTCTGGCTGAAAATGAATAAGTTAAGAGTAACATTTTTGTAAAACATGGAGACAAAAAAAGACAAAAAGATATAACTGGTATATTAGAGCAAAGTTATTTTCATCAGATATTTGTCAATGTATCTATAGTTTGTGTAAGTATCCATCTGAATCAAGTTTGAAATTACTATACAAATATTGACTGGGGTCGAGACCAACATTAACCATGTTAGCCCCAGAGAGATCAGAGAGATAGCCTCAGAGAGATGAAATATTGCCTACGCAAAGCAGAAAACAATAATGGGAAAATATTCGCCCCCTTTTTATTTTTGCCCCTTTCGTTCTCACTGTCAGCGGGCAAATTTAAGACTTGGCAAATTCAAAACAATTTTTTTTTAAAAGCAGTGTTAATTAGAAAGAGTATCTATCTAATAAGCATCAAATTTGCGCAAAACTATTGAGGTGATATAGACGTTTAAACAAAATTTAATGTGTATACTCTACTCTATACATCCAATTTATTAAAAATTGATGATTATTTTTAGAAAAAAATGAATGTTTTGCAAATTTCATCATTGTCAATAATTTTTACAAGGGTATCCCTTGTATACACATTAACATTTCTAAGAGGACATTAACAAAATAACTAGCATGTAAACATATATATAATTTTTCTTGTGTTTATGTGTTGTTAGAATGCATATCTATAATTTAAAACTATAAGCTTTCCATAATTGAGCCCATTTAGTGCCGAGTTACAGGACTACCTTAAGGTGGCTCACTACACCTTGAAATATTTTCTCAAATCAGCAGAAAATTACTTGATTATGATAGATATAATGGATAAGAAGTATTTAAGTCAAATAGGCAAAAAAATGTGCAATTTTGGATGAAAAATTACATTTTCGAAAATATAATTCAGTAAACATGAACAAAAGCTCGAGGCGGATTCGAACTCATAACCTGCGGTTCAGAAGCCCAATACTTTAACTACTGAGCTACAATGATATACCGGTACAACTGAATCAAACGATATAAACAGTTTAACAAAACATTTAATTAAATCACCATCTTGTGACGTAGTGTCTTAAAAAGTATAAGTCTGGGTGTAGTGAGGTACCTTAAAGCTGAACACTGCTCGTAAATAGGCACTGTTTGCCATATTTCTCTTTCATCACTACTGTCCCTACAACCCTTGTATAAGGGGCAGACCTCTTAACAGTTCAAAGTACTTCGCTGTAGAGGTCTCACCTGTGTGGACATACATCTTGCCTCGCCATGTTACGTGGTCGCGATGAAATTATCAAATTTTACGCATTTTTTTCAAGCCAGGAGAAACATCAAATAAATTGGTCAATGCATTATTCAAAAACAGAATATGCACATAGAATAAGAAACAAATTAATGCATAAAATCCAAAGACCACAAAAGGAATACTACATGTCAGCCACGAGTTCCAGGTGTGCAATGGGGTGTAACGAAATCGAAGGGTTTATATACCAGATACCTGTGTGATGATGCCTATTTACGAGCGGTGTTCAGCTTTAAATACTTCATACAAATATGACTGATGTATTGAAGTACCTTTCTGACATCCATCTGTATTGGTAGACATCTCTGACCAGTGGCCTTTGAGAGCTTTTCAGCAGCATTCTTTAAAACATCAAGTCTGCGGCTAGCAATGATTGTATCACAACCATGCCTAAATGCAAGGCAAGAATAAATAAACAGATGATACATGTTACAGTATTAAATTGGAAACTCTTTGTGAGAAGTGTAATTCTTAATTTACAAAACACTGTATCGATCAAATAAAGTAAATAACAATTAAATCAAATAGCGCATATATAGCCATAGTTTACTATATAAAACTTTCTTAATGCTAAACTTTTGCCCAAAAAAATACCAGTATAGAATCCTTTATATATAGCACAATTTAAAGTAAGAATAGATATATTACTTTCTTTATGTTTTACTTTTGCCCCCCCCCCCCCCAAAAAAACCCACCCAAATCCGAATAGAATCCTTTATATATAACATAAAGTAAGATAATGAATTGGGGGTGTATAGACACAGGTAAGTATATATAACGTTCTAGATGTTAAACCCTTCAATGCCTTTACCTGTTCCCAATGACCTATATACCGTGACTTAAAAACACACCTCATTAATATTTCTGCTATGGTGAATCCTATCCCAGTTCCACCTCCAGTGACAAATGCAACTTTTCCTCTATAACACAAAAGTGTATTTTCTGATAATTGAAATGTATATTACTAAAATTTTATATCTTACTCCCTGCGTGGAAAGAAGTAAGAACAGACAATTTTGGTAAACCAAAAACGGATGGTAAATGGGAAAAAAGAACCACATTACTTGAAAATATCCTTCTGAAAAACATATTTGTAATCAGTCAAAATGGGTTCGTCAGACATCTTGGTTTAGCTGGACTTATCACTGTCACCGTGGAACGTTGAAGATTGAATGCAGCAGAATGCAGACGCCCACAAATTGAAACTAGAGATGTAGTCCGAACCCGATGTTAAAGAGAATTCTTTTCTTTTTATCAATATCATAAATTATATTTAAATCGCTCTGTAATCATGAACTGAAAACTTACATTTTCATATTCCACAGCTGTCGTGTATTTTAAAGCATTATTCTGAATTACATTATACATCGGGATTGACATTCTACAGATCTTGTGACTATGGCAGGCAGGACCAGAATGAAACTATGTATTTTGCAAGTTTTATGTATGTATACCTTTATTCTTATCAGTAGATCGTCAGCTAAAACACAAAAAGTAACATTTTGTGTTTACAATAGTTGGAATATCTCATACAGTAGCTTTTTTTAGTGCAATGTTGAAGGAAAAATTGTTGCTGCTGTGCCTTGTCATCTGAACCATATGAACGTCTCTTATAAAGTTATTTGTACCCGGTATATTGCAGAGCCCCCTCCTCTCCAGTCTATGTTTGTTTCCTTTTTGCAAATAATTCCAAGCTTTTGCTTCCGAGTAAATTTATTTTACAAATCTTAGAATCACAAACAGGAAGAACAAGATGTTTTATTTTATTGTGCAACATACATGTATATAGATGTATACACTGCTGACTTGCAAATAAAAAAATGTGATTGAATTAAAACTTCATGAACTGAAAGCCTACTGTAAACATAAGATAGATAAAAAACAGGAAACCCTTTTTATATCACTAAGAATTGTGAGCTATGTACCTTAATTACTTTTGAGTCAAGATAACCACTATAGCATTATAAACAGTTTATACATCAGAAAATAAAAATAAAAACATGTTTTATTGAATATATTGATTATTGATTGTTTTTGTAATCTTTGAAGTTGTTTACCTACTCTGTATCTGATATTTTTATTTTTCAGACATCTTATCTCTGTGGCATTCAGGTCTGCAGGCTCAGGGACAGGTACATGTACCTGGGCATGGGCTTGTAAAGGAGGAGATCCCTATTCTATGCCCGATTGTGGATGATAAAATGAACAATGCTAGAATTAGTATTCTGTATACATCTGGAGTGTTGAATCAAAATCCAGAATACTCAGTTGCCCTACTGTATCAGACCGAGGAATGTTATAAGGTAATGTTGATTCTTTATTGTAATGAGAAGTTTTACCATTATGCTTTTTAATTATTAATATATATTAATTAAAAATCACTCCTCTTAATGACTGCCTTTTGATAACTTATCTTCCCAAGTTGAGGGTTTCCGAATATTTATTTTGGGAATGGATCTGGAATCAAAAAATCCTTAAAAATTTCCTTGAAAAGATATTAATAAAACATATACTAAGTAAATTAACCAACTCATGTACGGATGAGAGCAAAAAACTATAAATTTTTATCTATGGTACAACAAACACTCTTGAAGTCAGAACTCTTACTGGTAATTGAACAACAGTCTATATACACATCAAAAAAATATTCTTAACTTAAACTTGTAATTAAGTCTCCCAAACGAAGTTTGGAGACTTATTGTTTTTGTATGGTTCTTCTTCTTCTTCTTCTTTCTCGCTCTGAACTTGTCCATCGCGTTTCTCAGAGATGGCTGAACAGAATTTTACAAAACTCTAGGATACGATAGGCCTGCATATCTAGATGTGCACGCTGGTTTGATTTTTCTCATACGGGGTTGGTCAACCAGATTTCTGGGGGGTCAAAAGGGTGTGGGGTCTAACATTAAACCTTATGGGAAAAATCAAAGACTCTATTGTAAATGATTATAACTTAAAAACGGACAAAGATAAGAATATAGGGTTTTCGGAATCATATATTTACTGTTACAGGCAATATTTAGGGTTTATAAGATCTGACCCCTGGGGTCATCCCCACCCCCCAGGAATTGGAAATGACCATATATCTCAGAAACTGTTAGAATCCTGACCCATAAACCATATATATTCTTGTTTCATGTGTTAAGGAGCATCAAATGGTATGTAGGTCATGGGCCCCGGGGGTGGTCCTGACCTCCCCTCAAACTGGAAGGGCCCAAATATCTTGAAAATGGTCGAGATCCCAACCCCTAAACAATATACATTCTTGTTCCTTGTGTTAAGTGGCATCAAACAGTATGTAGGTCATGGGCCCCCGGGGTGGTCCTGTCCCCCCTCAAACAGGAAGTGCCAGAATATCTTGAAAACGGTTAAGAACCCTACCCCTAAACCATATATATTCTTGTTCCCTGTGTTAAGGGGCATCAAATGGTATAAAGGTCATGGGCCCTGGGGCTGGTCTTGACCCCTTCTCAAACAGGAAGTGCCCAAATATCATGAAAACTGCCGAGATCCCCACCCCTAAACCATATATATTCTTGTTCCTTGTGTTAAGGGCCATCAAATGGTATATAGCTCATGGGCCCCGGGGGTGGTCCTGACCCCCCTCAAACAGGAAGGGCCCAAATATCTTGAAAACGGTTAAGAACCCCACCCCTAAACCATATATATTCTTGTTCCTTGTGTCAAGGGGCATCAAATAGTATGTAGGTCATGGGCCCTGGGGTTGGTCCTGTCCCCCCTCAAACAAGAAGTGCCAGAATATCTTGAAAACGGTTGAGAAGCGTACCCCTAAACCATATATATTCTTGTTCCTTGGGTCATGTTGGTTCACCTGATAAATAGTAAAGGACCCCTGGGAACATCATGAAACTGTGGGTCATTCCTACTCTATATGATAGCATCGTTCGTTTGGGAGACTTTATAATCGCCCCGATTATAATTACATCTTGTTTGTATTAGCAGCATCTAAAACTCTGATGTAGAATGGAAAGCAGCAACACCTCAAATGACTTGAAATTGTACTGTCCTCAAAACAAAATTAACTACTTGTTCCACATGATTTTATTCTACACCTCAATCAGTTGGCCTTATCAAGTGTCTTATTCATGAATTGACATCAATTGGCCTTATCAAGTGTGTTATTTATGAAGTGACACATTCACAACACATATGACACCCCAAGAAATTAAATTGAACTTTTTTACTATGACTGTTATATATATATCTTCATGGTTATTACCCATGTTACATGTAAAACTTCTTAGACCAAGATATACAAATACACATATGTGTATAATTCAATTAGAATAGAGAACTACAAAATAATTAAATTTAACTTCCAACTGTCATTTAGATAATGATTTATGGTATATATACTTGTAGGTACATTGTATAGATTCTTGCCATTTCATACACAATTTTCAGCCTGTAGTTTAGTTCTACTTCTAATCAGTACCTTTTACATGAAAAATTATGAATTTAATTTGCACACAATTTATAGCTGATTGAAGTATTTTATCTTTTTCATTTAGTGTCCATTAGTAGAGCGATTGGTGATTTTGAATAATTCTACATCCTGTAATATTCTGATTGACTCAAGATGGAATTCAAGGCTTGAGATAAGACCTCTATATGAAGAGATTGTTAAACAAGATCCATCTTGCAAGTAGGTATTTCATACCAATATGCATTGGTATATGATATTTTAAGTATCAATGATGGAAAAATATGTAAACTATCTTATATTCCTTCAGAAATGAACCATTTGTAATACATATATTTAATAACTTTGATGAGAATTAAATATTCAGTATTGCCCATAAAAAACAGAAGGCATTGTGATAGATTCAAACAATTCTGAAGTGTTTAATGTAAACAAACTTATTCGCGACGACTTTATTTCGCGATTTATCCGAGATGAACTGGTTTGCGGCGACTAATTTTCGTGACCAAGCCTTATCCACACCTGTTTCTTTCATTACAACTACCTATATGGTAAATATTGGTCTGCGGCGAGAAATATTTGCGACAATGAGGCCCTCGCAAACCTCGCGAAAATTTCTAGCACACGAATAAAAGTTGGTTTACAGTATTTAAGATCAATTCTATGTAAGAATCAAAGATTTATATAGGGGTCTGGCCACGCTTAGTCACCAATTTTCCTTATATTACATACATAGACACACCTAGGTGTAAAACGCAATAAACCACTAAAAGTTGGTTGCTGGGGGTAACCGTTGTCAAGGTAACCGAGGCTAAAGATGGAAAAATAGCAAAACCTACCTACATTGAAGCCATATTAGAAGGTTTTGCCCACTAATGTAAACTATCAACGACATAAAACAGCCTTTGTCCTATTTTCAATTTTTTAATTATATCAGAAATTTGATGGAGAAACCAATAATTTTAAAATGTTACCATGGAAACCATTACAAATTTTTGAAATCAGTTTTTTGTGTTTTTTTAAAAAGCCGAAATGGGAAACCATTAAATGTTTACATCCTAATCAATGTCCATGCAATATTTATTTTGTTATGAAAATTGGCATCCGTTGCTATGGCAACAAGGCCAAAAAAGAGGAAAAACTGAGAAATTAAAGATGATTTTGATATGCCTTAATTCCTGATTTTAGAAATTTTTTGCAATTGTTTTAGTTGGAACTTGTAAAAATATTTTAAAAATTTTATTATATACCACAAAAAGCTTTGTTATGCAAAAGAGAAGTGTTGTTGCTATAGAAAATTAAGTTGCGTAAAAAATCACACAGAAATTCTTACTTTTTGAAAAGTCCATAGCAACGGCATTTATTTTTAGAAAATGTCAGATTTTTTTCGAATGTCATTAAAGTTTAGGACATACTTGATTTTTTCTCACCAATTGATTTTATATATTTATTCATGTTAAGTGAATAATATCCATTTAAATATGCCTAAAAATATTATAATTTAGCTTAATTTTAAAGCTTGTTACCATAGCAACGGTTCTAAATTTTCATATATAAATTCTTTATTGCACAATCATAATAGCGTTTACCAAAAAATCCAAGATTTGCTCTTTTTATTAAAATTACCGTAAAGTATCGTGTATAATACGCACTTGTGTATAATACGCACCCCCCAAAGTTGACAAAAAACTGACGAAAAAACAGCAGGTCCTATGTATAATACGCACCCAAAAAATGGCGCAATCAACGGCCCCCCTTTCCCCCAAAACTATCGATGTTTCATGATAATTTTATATTCCATACGCAATTTCTTTAATTTTGTGATCGGAACATAGCTCAGACGATGAAAACCGGCGGCCGCCATTTTTCCAAATAACTATCGATGTTTAATGATAATTTTTTAACCCAAGCGCAATTACTTTAATTTTGTGGTCGGAACATGGCCCAAGCGATATTGGAGTCAAAGTTCTTACAATTTCATTTTTAAAAACGATAGGTATCAAATGGGGCCTATCATTTGACACTTCGTACAGAAAGAGTTTCTTATACAAGAGCGGAGAAGTTGAAGATCATCATATGCTGAGAAGAACGGCAACCGAGCTTAGTGCTTAAAAGTAATAATGTTTGCAGATATAAACCAAAACAACATCAAGAGAAATGATTTAATTGATTATTTATAGTCAAACTGTTTGATTGTTGTGAAATAAACATTGTGAAGAAACGTATGTATGTCGTATATCGTCATTATCAAGTCGTACCAATGATCGATGTATTTTTAGCAGTGTCTATGTAAAGCAATAACGTTTAACTGCATAACTGGACATTAGGTAATCAAGTTAAATAAAATCATAATTATTGCTAATCTACATGCACTTGAAAACACCCTGTGAAGTCCGACACGAGACAGGTGCATGCTTCTGACATCGGAAATTGTTAAACAAACATTGACCACGCGCCGAGTCAACAGGTGGCTGCTTACGTAATGGCGAATACACTGGCGATATTTAAACTTGTTCATATTGTTTGATGCAAGGAATAGTTTTGAGAGAGGACAGAGACATAAATAATTTTGTTACTTACATGTATGTTTCTGGAGAGGATAAATATTTCAATACATGGAAATAAAACTAAGAATAAGGTATTTCTGACGCAGTAAATTTAGTATACACTCATACAACTTGCACAACACGCTATATCGGCTGTCACCACTCCCATGGTATCAAGAATCACAGCTTAAAAAAAATGGGGTAAAATTTTGGTCCTATGTACAATACGCACCCCCCACTTTTGATCAAATTTTGGCTGAAAAAAAGTGCGTGTTATACACGCGACTTTACGGTATATGAAGAAAACATATTTTTAAATTTAGTAACCATGGAAACGCTCTAAAAATATACATTTCTCCATGAATGTTTTTCTTTCTTTTGAAAAATGACAACTATTTTTAATAATATATTCTACTCTGGAAACCCCAAGTTGTGAACATTACTCACAATATGTTCTCAAATAAGCATTAAAATGCCATTTTTACATCTTTACCCTCTGTTACCATGGCAACGAGACCACATAGCAACAAATAAATGGTGTTAGGCATTTCTACTCATCAAAGTCTATCAAATTGTAAAGTATGAGGAAAATCCGTGATGATGCATGGCCACCGATTTTTTATTCTTGGATAGAATTGATCTTAAAGAGTATAAAAATTTCAAATGATTTTATTGACAATTTTGATATTTTGCAATATATGCTTTTCCTTAGTTATTTCTGATGCTAACACAAGTTATAATATCAGTCATCATGTGTCAATCAAAAGGTGCACGTCCAGTTTGTTAATAAGCTTCATGGTATTGAAGCTTATTTTGTGTTTTTTTATTTCATTTTCTAGATTTAAATTGTACCCTAATTCTTTTTATTGTAATTTAGGGGGAAAAAATGGGAGTGCAATGTATATGTATTTCTTTCAAATTCACCAATAATTAGATAACTCTACATCAATTAAAGAATATTAATATTTATAAATTATACCGTAGTTTTATTTATACATGATTGAAAAATACATGTATATAAAAAATTAAATACCATTTGACATTTAACAGACTGCATTTTACCATGCACCAATAAGCTCATTTGATCATGCAGTTATTATACAATTATAGCCTTTTGATGAGGTCAATACATGGTTTTATAGACCTGATGAGAGTATATCGACCGAGGACGAAGTCCGAGGTTGATATACTCTCATCAGGTCTATAAAACCATGTATTGACCGATATCAAAAGGTTATAACTGTTTTATTACAATAAATCAAAAACCAATTCTCTTCAAGCGTATAATAGTAAAATATTTTGTTCATAATGTATAGGTGTTGATTTCGCTATTATGACGTCACAATGTCGCACATGCCAAAACCAGTATTTTGTCATGAAAATCTATTTTTAGTATAGTGAGGTCAATAAATTTTTCTATTTTTAGTATAGTAAGGTCTATAACAGAATTTATAGCACGGTCACATGACAGCAATCGACCAATCATGTGTTTGGGAAAAATACAATATTATGATAAATGATTTTATGATGTAAAACAATGCAAAATATTCAATATTTTTCACAAGGGAGGATTATCTGAGTGAAAAGCTTCATGAAAATGGAAATTATGATTTATATGTGACCTTTACTCCTAATGATACTGGGGATAAAGCCGTACCAGGCACTGTCAAATGCAGGCAGTTAATTCTAAAAAACATGCCTGCAGATTCTTATATACGTGAGTAAACTCTTACACAATCCTTTAATTCATTTTTATTTAACTTCACATAAATATGCATGACATCTGAGTATCTGTAGTTTATACTATAGTAATTCTTTATGTTAGTATTGCTGTAAAGTTAATCGCTAATGAAATTATAAATGGTTTTCTCCATATACAAACTATAATTGTGTTTCTTTGTTTCTATGTTGTAATGTACCGGGTATTATAAAGAATCATCTTTTCATCAAAGACATTTTCTATTTTTCTATTTTATAGACTAAGAGGATGGGAGGCGGGGTAGGGGCAAGGTAGTAAAGAATGAGATAAGTTCATAAAAATGGGGGTATAGGGATGGGGGTGAAAATTTTCATACATTGTGAAAACCAGCTGATATTTGCATTGTAAAATATTAGAACTGTTCTTATAAACTGAACAGATGTAGTGAATACCATGTTTTTTACCAGTATTTGTAAATATTCATTATGACTTTCTTAATGAATATATACATTATTTTCTTTGTTTGCAGCCATATATGTTGCTATAGGATGTATAGCTGGGGTCTCCATTCTCATAACTTTGGGAAAATTACTGTACAAGAAAAGGTATGGTCAATAAAAAATGTTTACAGAAGAGCTAGACCAAAAACACTTCAAATAAAAACTTGCTCCTATATTATGATACCTATTTTACAATTGAAGAATATTAAAATTAATTGTGTTTTGATATTTTTTCATTGATATTTTTAGGTGGTATTGTTTGAACAGACTTTTTATGACTACAGGCAATGAGAGCCTTATTAATCCAGTAAGTCACAATATCATCAGATGCATGTAGTAACTCATGGTTTTCTAGCCTCATATTACCAATGAACTCCATTTACAATGTAACTTGTATATATTATACCGGTAATTGCTCAGGTAAATATAGGTGTGTGTTTTTGTTTTTCAATTTATTTTTACCTGGGGAGGGGGTGTTTTATTCAAAACAAAACCAGGTCACTGCTTACAGTAGTTCATTCACTAGGATCCTTTAAAATCTTACTAAAGCCCCCAGTATGTTTTCTGCAAATTGATATATATTTCCCATAAAATACAGTTGTAGATATATATTTTTTTCTATAAAAAAAAAAAAACCACCAAAAGATATGTTTAATACTGTTATACTAAATGTTCCAGTTACATGTGGATCATAACCACTATATATATACACTCCCAAATGCAATGTATTTCTACTAACTTTATGTGCATGCTCTTAGAACTTTTTGTTTGTTTGAACAAAGCTTGCTTTCACAGATGATAACCAGCATTATATTAGTAACTCAGTAATTATGTTTTTCTACTAAAAACTAGATATGTCAACGAGTACTCGAATACTCGACTATCGCTCGGTCACGCAGATCATCGACTAAAATTTTCTTAGTCGATTACTCGTTAAAAAAAGAAGAAAAATCAAAACAATTTTTTTTTCTTAACGCTGCAGTTTTTGAGCTTCGAATAAAAATAAGAGTGTTCTTTTCACTGCATTTTTGATCATGTCACACTCTATTCCATCGAACGGCTGTCCCTGGTATATTTTTAAGCGCGGCTAAAAATTTTGTACATCAAATTATTGTTTTGAATAGAAGTACTTATGCAAACATGTACTTGAAGAGATCAATTTGTGGTTCTTCCAATTAGTTATTTATTGGATTAGATGTTTATATTAATAAAAAAAATTTAATCATCTCAAGGCCTTTGTTTTTATAATCATTAACTTTAATTGTTGATTTGGCACGGCATGGGACGCTTCATCCACAGGACAATGTCTTACATTTAACATGAAACCGGTCACATTTAAGATAAAATGGAGCTTAATTATATTATCACAAGAAAAAGGAAATGCTTAAGACATAAGCTTATGGATATTTAGATAAAATACTTTTTAATGTATTTGAAATCAAATACATCTAGTGTGTATTTTCATAAGTTTTTAGCTCACCTGAGCTGAAAGCTCAAGTGAGCTTTTCTGATCACCTGTTGTCCGTCGTCCGTCCGTCCGTCTGTCTGTCTGTCTGTCTGTCTGTCTGTCTGTCTGTCTGTCTGTCTGTCTGTCTGTCTGTCCGTCCGTCCGTCTGTAAACTTTTCACATTTTCAACTTCTTCTCAAGAACCACTGAGCCAATTTTAACCAAACTTAATACAAAGCATCCTAGGGTAAAGGGGAATTTAAATTGTAAAATTCAAGGGCCAAGTCCCTTTCCAAGGGGAGATAATTAAGAAAATACTAAAATAGGGTGGGGTCATTAAAAAATCTTCTTCTCAAGAACCACTGGGTCAGAAAAGTTGAAACTTATGTGGAAGCATCCTGGGCTAGTGTAGATTCTAAATTGTTCAAATCATGACCCCCGGGGGTAGGGCGGGGCCACAATAGGGAATCCAAGTTTAACATAAAAATATATAGGAAAAACTTTTAAAATCTTCTTCTCAAGAACCACTGGGTGAGAAAAGCTGAAACATATGTGAAAGCATCCTGGGGTAGTGTAAATTCTAAATTGTTCAAATCATGACCCCCGGGGGTAGGGCGGGGCCACAATAGGGAATCCAAGTTTAACATAAAAATATATAGGAAAAACTTTTAAAATCTTCTTCTCAAGAACCACTGGGTGAGAAAAGCTGAAACATATGTGAAAGCATCCTGGGGTAGTGTAAATTCTAAATTATTCAAATCATGACCCCCGGGGGTAGGGCGGGGCCACAATAGGGAATCCAAGTTTTACATAGAAATATATATAGGAAAAAAGTTTATAAATCTTCTACTCAAGAACCACTGGGTCAGAAAAGCTGAAACTTATGTTGAAGCATCCTGGGTAAGTGTAGATTTTAAATTGTTCAAATCATGACCCCCCATATATAGGGTGGGGTCACAATAGGGGACGAAGTTTTAACTGGGAATATATTGAAAAAAATTATAGCAACAAAATGATCATGATATGGGTGACAAATCATAGTAAATTAGATTGTTGCATTTAAGTTTCGTGTATTTTTAATGTCTTATTACCTCAAATCATGACCCCCCATATATAGGGTGGGGTCACAATAGGGGACCAAGTTTAAACTTGGGAATGTATTGAAAAAAAATTATAGTATTCAAATGATATTGGTGACAAATCATAGTAAATTAGATTGTTGCATTTAAGTTATATTAAGTGTATTTTTCATGTCTTATTAGCAAACAAACACTTGGGCACCAAAAGGAGTTTGTGCATTCTTCGACCCCCCCCCCTTTTTTTTGGTGCAATTTTTGTTAGGGATGAAAATCGTGTGCAGCTGTTAATATCTGTTTAAACCTTGGAATAGAATAAATGTATATTTGAAAGACGGTTTTATATTTCGAATCACACTGTTGTTTGTGTGTGATTTTTTTTTTCTCGTTTTACCTTTGTCGCATCGGGTTTGGTATTCCGAATATTACAATTAGGAAATCCGGAATCAAAACGAGGCTCTTTGTTCTACAAACACGTTGCGGTTGCGGTGGAAAGTCAGACGTTTTGGAAGAACACATCCAGTTTTGCTATTGTTTTTAATAAGATACTCTTTTGTTAATTCATTTGTAGAGGTAATATTTTTAACTTGCATTAAACATCGAAGATATTTAATGACAGAGATGTTATCTTTTCAGCTAAAGTGATAGGGGCTCAACAGTCATAAACCACTGTTCAGTAGTCAATCTGAATTAAGTAATGAGTATCGCCGATTAAGTCTGACGATTTTATAAATATATTTATACGTGTTAACGTCTAGATGTGTGCAGATGCCTAATAATCACAAAGCTGTTTTAAAGTATGATACACTATGGAAATTCGCATTGTTAATTTGTATCACGAAACGCTATAAGTTTTCTTTCTTTCCTTAAAATTAGACTGTATATATCTATATTGATGAATGATAATCGAAGGATACAGGTTTCGAAGAAACAATATAATGAGGGTAAGAAGAGAAACATGATTCATGTATTGTAGCTTTATCATTTTGAAAAAAAAGTTTGAGAATAATTGAAGGAATTTACCACAGACTTCTGTTGAACAATAAATAAAAAGACTCATTAGTGTTGTTGTGTTGAATTGTTGCTTTATTATGATGATGTCTAGTGGCAATATTTTTGAAAGGAATGTGTACACAAAATTCAGAGTTAAAAGAAATTATTTTTGAAAATAACATGTATCAAACTATAGCTGCAGATCTGTAGCTCTCTGCAAAAATATATTGATAGACTGGAGAGCTACAGTGCCACCCATTGAAAAAACTATATTTATTGCACACTCAGTTCCTAATTAATTTTTCCAAAATTGTACCTCAATTGCAAAAAAGGAAAAACTTCAAAAAATCTCTTTATCTTCAATCAAGTACTCTCGTACTTGACATATGAACGAAGCATATTGTACCTTTGACATCAAAATGGCAGTATAAATAAGCGAAATGTTCGATGATTACAATATCTGGGTCAGGAGGACTATTAACAAACTATATATGTACAATTAGGAGGAATGTATGGTTGTGGAAACAGCCAAAGAATATGTTAGGTATATACAATTAGTAATATTTTGAGATTATAGTTTTGAAATCGGAGAAATAAATCGAGAACAAAGCTCATTTATTGTGCGCAATAAATGTATACAATTTTTTCAATGGGTGTCACTAGATTTCCGGTTTATCAATATATTTTTTCGGAGAGCTTCAGATCTGAAGCTAATATGAAACTTGTTTCTTCTTGCTTAGAATAACCAAGCCCCCACTCCCCCCATCTTGAATGTTGGAGAAAAGAAATTTTAAATACAATTTTATACACATCTTGGTGTATTTTTCAGAATGATTCAAATTGCATTCCATTAATGCTTGCCATGCTTAATACATGTAAGACTAATTCTCTAATTGACCTGAAATATTTTTGCTCTATCAAAAAGCACAGTGGTTAAAGCAATAATTTGATGAAGAAGAAAATCATTTGCTCTGAATTTTTGAATTCATTCCTTAAATGTGTATTTAATGGTAAGAGCGTCTCCTCTAGAGTCGCGAAGTAAGTATTTGATCCTTACGTCACGGGTCGGAATCCCACTGTGGGATGTGGAGACCAGACCTTCAGATGACAATGTATGAACTGAGGTCCCATGTCGCAGTTGATGCTGGAATGAAAAAGACCCCTCCCTGCTCAAATAATCTGAGTGCCGAGTATAGGACAAAATTTGCAGCTCTCCATGGGCAAGTGGTGGTGTCTTCATATGATTCTGGAGAGGGACTTTCAACAATATAACACCCCCCCACCCCCCCCCCCCCCCCCCCCCCCCCCCCCCCCCCCCCCCCATCGGTACATTCAAAAGCATATTTGCTACCCAAGGGTTGATGTCTGATTTCAATACAACTTGGCGAACAAGTAGACTACACGAAGATTCATAATACTGAATAGCGATTTGTGATTTCGATAAACAGTTTGGTGATTGCTAAAAATAGAAATTTCTCTGAAATACTTGAAAAATCATTTTAGTCTGATTATAGTATAATGTGGCATGCAAGTGAAGTTTTCAGACCACACTGATATGCATAATTGTCTTTTTATACCTCCCAGAAAGGAAGTTTGGGGGGCGGTATATAAGAATCATCTTGTCCGTCAATCTGTCTGTGCAAATGTGTCCAGTCCATATCTTTCTTACAGAGGGACATTAAATTGTATTACTTCACACAAAGATTGTTCATAACCTAAGGGTGTGTCATGACCTTGACTTAAGTTCTTTTGGGTAAGTTCAAGGTCACTGGTAGAAAAAATTATCTAATTCATGTACTGTCCATATCTTGCTTATGGATAAACCTACTAAGTTCCTACTACATACAAAGATTCCAAATGATTTTGCAAGTTCAAGGTCATTGAAAGAAAACGTTCATAATTCATGCCTGGTCCATATCTTTTTTATGGATAAACTTGGAGGGTTCCTCATTTACTCAAAGACTGGTTATGACATGAGGTTGTGTCTTAACTTTGACCCAAGGTCATTGTACAAGTTCAAGGACACAGACAGAAAAAAAGTCATAATTCATGTCTGGTCCACATGTGTCTTAGGGATAAACATTGTGAGTTCCCATTTAACACAAAGATTGCTTATGACTTGAGGTTATGCCATGTCTTTGAACTAAGGTCATTTATGCAAGTTCAAGGTCACTGAGTTTAACATAGGAATGTAACAAAAAAATCTTTAAACATCTTCTTCTCAAGAACCACTGGGCCAGGAAAGATGAAACTTATGAGGAATCATCCTCAGGTAGTGTACATTCAAGTTTGTTCAAACCATGACCCCCAGGGGTAGGGTGGGGCCAAAATGGCCGATCAAACTTTAACATAGGAATATATAGGAAAAATCTTCTTCTCAAGAACCATTGAGACAAAAGATGAAACTCCTGTAGAATCGTCCCCATATAGTGTAGATTCAAGTTAATTCACAACAAGACCCCCAAGGGTAGGGTTGGACAAATAACCTATAAAAGTTTTACATAGGAATATATGAAGAAACCTTATGATATTTATAGGGAATTATCCTTAGGTTGTGTAGATTAGATTCAAGTTTGTACATATCATGACCCCTGGACGGTTTAAATTCAAGCCCCTTCCCCCCCCCCCCCCCCCCCCCCCCTCTCAGTAAACTTTCAGTTCTGATATGATCTGGTATGTGCTTTTTCCTAGCCAATTGCTCAGGTGAGCGATGTGGCCCCTGGGCCTCTTGTTAAATGTTTATGGTTTAAGATACGGTGTATGTGACAGTAGAATTATTTGATTTGAAAAGGACACTCAGTTTCAAATAAATCAGCGAGTACTCGACTATCGCTCGACTAAAGGCTCCGATTAATCAACTAAGCCAGCCGAGTAAAATTGACATCCCTACTAAAACCCATTCTTCAAGTTGACATTTTCAGCAATTTCCAAGGAAAGCATTAAAGTTTGCCATATTTGTAATGTTGTATTGCAAAAGGGAGAATAGAATTGAGATAAATTCATTTTTCATTCTTGTTGCTGAATGAAAATAAAAGGAATAAAAAAAAATTATAACATTTCTGGACCTTAAATGCATACTTGTTTGTATATATTGAATAGTAATTACTACAGTGGAATCATTTTTATTTGTGGGGGTCAACGTTCGTGGGTACCGGGTAGCCAAATTTTTCCTGGTTTGTGGGGACGTAATTTCGTTGGTAGAAAGTTTGGGATAATTTTATTAAATATTAAACAAATGCTTGTATATATGTTCGTGGGGATGTAAATTCATGGGCAAGGGTTACCCACGAAAGCCACAAATATTGGGCCCCCCACGAATAATGATGATTCCACAGTATTACGGTAGTATAATACCAGTTAAATATTTGCCACAGTTGAAAACCAAGTTGGCATTTTCAATGTAAGTGAGACAAAATTGTATGAGTTACCATATATGCTTGTACTGGTTACTAAGCATAACTGAAACAAGAGGAAATGAAACAATTTGTCTCCCCCTTCTTTTGACAGAAAAAGTCTGATTCAATAGATGATCGCCCTAGTGCCCCACTCAAACCCACCCCACGCGCAACCCTTAGGCAGCGTAAACCAACAAAAATGCAGAAACAATCTGTTTCAAATTCTGGTGGGGACTTGGTAAGTTTGAGTGAAAATCAACCATTTCTAAAGAAAAACTGTTTCCTTAATTTTCAAATTTTAAAAATTTCAGAATTGTTTCATTTCCAAGTTTTAACCATGCAGAGGCTTAAAAGAATGTTGCACAATATCTCATTCACTGAATTGTTTTGCTTCTTATTCTATATTTTTTCATGATTATTTTCATTCTCCTGGTGTATAAAAGGTGTAGTTTTGATTAATGATGAAATAAGACTTTTAGCTGTTTGGTGCTGGTGTCTACAAGATGAAAAACCTAAGTGCCTTTTTCATAATTAAAAGTGTTCCATGAAGTTTTAGTTTTAATTTACTACTGTTCAACAGTGTATAGGTACCAAGCAACAAACTGACATGGTTTGGAAGAAATTTTCCCATCCTGTTTGTTGTAACATGATTTTGTAGGGCGCTTACACATCAGAAGACCTTGGGGTGATGCAGACTACAATTAACCCAGCCGATGAACAAGACAGCCGTCCAAAGAAGGAAAGGCTCAAGTCACTTGATACATTCAGAGGGTGAGTTATTATCCACTCTCTATTAGCATTCAACAAAGTCCTCATGTTTTTGGTACACTTGATCTTAAAGGGGGCATGGTCACATTTATTTTCAAAAATTACTTTTCAAATTATAATATTTAAAATGCTGAACAAAGGTATTTTCAATTGTCATCTAAACTTTTAACCACAGTGGAAAAGTTATAAGTGAAATACAGAGCTCACAATTAAAAATATTGTCAAATAAAACTTGCAGATGAAAATCTTCATGTAACTGAGGGAAAACAAAGCTTGTGTCAGGATATTCAACATGTGTAAACAAAAACAAAACACAAGCTTTTTTTTACATATAACAATAGAAAGAATGTTAGCTCTGTATCTCACTTTTCACTTGACAACTGATAATAGAATCATGACCATACCCCTTTAAGGCTTACAAGGGTGTTTTGATCAAAATTTGTCTTGTTTTTTTTCAGTGTTTTATCTACATGCACAGATCAAGAAAATTTTTGCAAGGGGGTCCGAAGAGGATAATTATGTTTGCCGGGGGGGGGGGGGGGGGGTCTGAGACATATTTGCAATAATTTTACTATGTAATTTAATAAATTTTCGTTTTCTGGGAGGGAGGGGGGGGGGGGGGGGGGGGGGGGGGGACCATAATCTGGTTTCATAACTTGATAACTTGTAACATTTCTTCACTCAGACTGGAACCACTAGCTAAGGCTAATTTGAACTTGGCAAAAAGGATATTTATTTGTAAAGATTAATCAAGGTTGGTTAAATTAATGGCCACACTCTCTTCAAAGGGTAAATGAAGGGAAAATAAGGATAGTAGGATGTGGTTCGCCATTAATAAAACCTTCTAATCCTTAACCATGGAGCATATGATGGTGTGTTTTATAAATCCCGAACCATGGGGCAAAGCTGCCAAATGTTGTAAGCGTTCTTTTTGAATAGATTGAGTCAAAATTGTTCAAAGAATGTTCCGGGAGAAGGGGTCGTCAAGAAGGCATCCTAGGGATTTAAAATATGCTATAGAAATATATAAAACTTTAAAAAAAAAAAACATTCTAAAGAATTTGTAGACAAAATGTGTGAAATTTATCTGGAGGAAAGTTGACATTATATATTACTTCAATCTCAGTTTGTTTGCATTGGGGGTTGAAATTTTAACACAGAAATATATTGACAAATTTTCTTCTGAGTGATGTAGATGCTATATAATTTATTTAATTGATTTGCCAGCAATGTGCAAGAGTATTCTTAGGGATTAAAGAGGGAGCACAAGTGGAAATCCACATTTGCAGGATATTGATATCCAAAATATAACATAAGCTTGTTAAAAGATACTTGTGTTACATTTGGGCATTGTTGTTTAGGTGAGTGGTGTGGCCCATGGGCCTCCTCTTTTACTTTGTTATATCAAAAAGTGCAACAAGTGTTAATAGGAAACAATTGAACTGCATTTGTCAGAAATAATTGTCTTGCAAATAAAGTATTTGAAGACGTATTTAACATGACCACTCTTTGACTTTCAGGATTAGTATAATCATAATGATATTTGTTAATTATGGCGGAGGTGGATACTGGTTTTTCCGCCATAGTAGATGGAATGGTTTGACCTTTGCTGATCTTGTGTTTCCATGGTGAGAAATGCACAAATAAAGTTGCAATGGTGTGGTGTTCTATTGACTGTACTCTCTAGCTACTAACAAATCAAATAACACTAGAAATAACACATTTGAAGCAAGTGAATATAATTGAGGTTATTCACTACTTACAAACCCACCTGTTACTACAGGGATTTTTTGTATGTACTAATATACACATGTAGATGTTTTGCGCACTAACAAAGCTTTATTAGCCTAGCTTGTGGAGTTTCATGTTTTGTACATGTTGCATGTAGAATAAGTCTTACTATCCTGTAATTGCAGGGCTTCTTATGTGTACTGATTTAGTTGTTCTGTTATAGCAAGCATAATGAGCCAGTATAAGCCAATTTTAATATCTTGCATGTGTTGCTTGTAGAATAAGTCTGACTATCATGAACTTTGTGAACTATGGGGGAGGCGGCTATTGGTTTTTTGACCATTCTGATTGGAATGGTGTAACTGTTGCTGACCTTGTGTTTCCATGGTAATGGCCCTAATTAAAAACTAATCTTGCACATCACATGTATAACTTTATATACACATATATTTGTTTTTATGAATTGCCTAAAAATTGTCATTTATTCAGCATGCTTTTCTGAATTATTCATGAGTGTTAATCAATCCTTAGCTTTTGATGCACTAGCTTATTCTCTGATAAATGTTGTTTGCAATTGATGAATTCAAAAGAAGTGTTCATATTGTCATTATTTTTTTAATATTAATTGTTCTAAATATTAATCATGCAAATGGGATCAAATCTACAATAATGGTTTAAAATAAATACATATTATTGATCCCAAAAGAATGTTTAAGGTACCTCACTACACCTTGAAATAGTTTCTTAAATCAGCAGAAAATTACGTGAATATGATTGAAAACATGATGGATATAAAGTGTACATGTCAAATAGGCAAAAAAATGTGTAATTTTGGATAAAAAATGATATTTTCAAAAATTTCATTCACTAAACATGAACAAAAGCACCAGGCGGATTCGAACTCATGATCTGCGGTTCACAAGCCTGATACTTTAACCAATGAGCTATGACGATATACACCTGAATCGATTGATACAAACAGTTTAACAAAACATCTAAATCACCATCTTGTGACGTAGTGTCATAAAAAGTTTAAGTCTAGATGTAGTGAAGTACCTTAAATCAAACTAGAATGAAATAAAAGCATTTTACTTTTTAAAAAAAATCCTAAACAGGTTCATATGGATAATGGGAACTGCTATGGCATATTCATTCACTGGCATGTTAAGAAGAGTTACTCCTAAACATAAAATATTCTGGAAAATCTTCAAGAGAAGCTGTATCCTGTTTGTGCTGGGATTACTGGTCAACACAGGGGGCTGTGACCGTGAGTTGATTTATGCTACTTTCACATTACATGTACTTTTAACAGTCACTCTCTTTGCATGTTTATTAGACAGCCACTGTATTTACTGAGGCTTTCTGTTCTGTTGCTAACAGCTACACCTCTGACACATCTGAGGATTCCTGGGGTACTCCAGAGGTTCGCAGGAACATACCTTGTGGTGGCTTCCATTCACATGTTTTTTGCCAAAACAGTTGATGTCAGCATGGTAAGACAGTTTATTTTCATTGACATTGTACCTAATATATTGGATATCTGAAATTGACATTCATAATTATTAATAAGCATTTTGTAGTTCACATACTGGGGCTTTATTCGAGACATTGTGGATTTCTGGCTTGAGTGGATTCTACACATTTTGTTTGTGACTGTACATATTGTTATCACTTTTACATTGGATGTGCCAGGATGTGGCAAGTAAGTATTGAGAGAGAGAGAGAGAGTTGGCTATAACAAAACAAAAATATAAAAAATCTTTTTCAGAGCTTTTCTGCTTATGTACAAAAGATCTAACAAAACTGAAAGTTTTTTTTATGACTTTTGACAATATTGGTTTACAGGGAACAAAAATTGACTCTTATCATAGACATTTCTTTCATAGTTTCATTATGTGTGTATTTTGTACATTTAGAGGCTACATAGGTCCTGGTGGTCTACATGAAGCTATTAATAGTACAGAAGCTAGTGTGTATCAGAACTGCACAGGGGGAGCTGCAGGCTATATTGATAGACAAGTGTTTGGGGACCATCACATTTACCAAAGTCCCACATGCAAGGTATGGCAAAGGAAATACACATTATTTGATGTTTTTACCACTGCACTGTTAATAAAGAAAGGAAGAGAAAATTATTACAAAATGCTTTTTTTTGTCTCACAATTGTAGCCTATATACAAAACAACAGTGCCTTATGACCCAGAGGGACTTTTAGGAACTTTAAATTCTGTATTTATGTGTTATCTAGGATTACAAGTAAGTTTATGATAAATGTCTGTTTATTTTGGGGGATATGGGATGATGATAGTATTTAAAATATTTGATTAAGCTTCCAAATGTGTTCATGAATAATTTGAAAATTATGATTATATATAAAAACTGATTCATTGATAACAACTATTGTCTTTCTTTTAAACACATATGTTCAAAATTTAATACTACTTTTTATGTATTAGGCAGGCAAAATTTTAATGACATTCAAGGAGCCTTCAGCTAGGGTCAAACGGTTCCTGATATGGGGGTTATTTTTGGTAAGTTTGATCCCTTGCAAAGGGAGAATAAGTTCAAATGTATATGTAGATGAATGAAGTTTTTGTTAAAAAATACAAGTGAACAAAATATGATATTCATTTACTTTTAGTGTTTAATTGCTGGTGCATTGTGTGGATTCAAGAAAGATGGAGGAACAATTCCATTGAATAAGAATTTATGGTATGACATGCAGATTTCACAAATTTAAAATTAAAAAAATTAATGATTTAAAAATTCACGATTTTGATAATAATTGGATGATTTGTTTATTGATAGGTCCTTGTCCTTTGTGCTATGTATGGCAGGGTTTGCATTTTTCTTGTTGGCATTCTGTTATGTGACCATTGATGTGTATAAAGTGTGGAGTGGTGCTCCTTTCTATTTCCCAGGTAAGGATGAATGGTTCCCATTGTTGATCATCGGAAAAGTGATCTATAATTTTATATCATTTTATGAAAACTAACTTTGTTAAAAAAATTTATGAATAACAAAAAGCTTCTGTTGTATATATTGGGTATGTAGATTACTAAACTGTTAATTTCCTAATTATTAATTCTATGTCAGTTAACTACAAGATACAGTTTATAACACATCTTTTCTGTGGATGCAAGTTTTTGCATTTTGATTCCTAAATTTTTTATTTTTAAATTGAATTTAATACAATTTCTGGCAAATTTTCAATTGATAGATATAAAAACAGTATTTGAAGTTTGATTCTTTTGTTAGTTCACAAAACATTGCACCCATAGAAAAATCAATTTATACAGAAAATACTTGAATGTATATAGACTGTTATATGGACCTTGGCAGGCATGAACTCCATATTTATGTACATTGCCCACACCACATACCAGAACTACTTCCCTGTGGGGTGGAGGGTGGAGGAGAACCACTGGCAACAGCTGGCCTTACACCTGTGGGGCCCCGCCTTCTTCTGTCTGTTCACATACATGATGCATCGCAAAAAGATTTACATCACTATATAGAACCACTGTACATGTAAATATGAAACTCCCTGTATACACATCCTCAGTCCCTCAAACTCACTAACTTGTACACATGAAAGACTTTCCTCACCTTGTACAATATACCTTTGTATTTAAAATCTGTTTGGAGGATAAGTTCTTTACCAAAATTGTCTTTTACAAGCCGGTACACATGGATTTTTAAGGTAGAATTTGCAGATACAATTTTTGCAACCTATTCCTTGCTGACAAAATCAAGGGAATCAAATTATAAACAATTCTGGTCATGCATGGTTGATAACTATGAAAAGATATAATGTTTATTTTCTCCATGTACATTTTCTCTACATGTACTTACCAGTATTGTTACCAAATATTCTTTCCAAACAAATTAATAAGATTTAGAATTACATACTTTCTTTTTGTATTTCTCCCCCTTGTTTTTCATTTATTAAAACATCAAAAAGTATGATATTAACTAATGAATATGAAAAAAGTGTTCCTTTACCAAAAATTCTACTTTAAAGAGACAATTTCATGATGTTAATTTATGTTAACTTTATAAGTAAATTACATAATCTGCCAAAACCAGCATCTATGTAGCAAACTCAGTGCAATCTGACTGCAATTAAAGTTCATAAATTTCAACACAGTTTGATTAATTATGTATATCTAATTCATTAAGTTCAAAACTGCCTTTTAAAAGCTTGTCAGATGGGACAAGTCCAAATATCCTAGCTAGCAAAGCAATCTTGCAGGTGCACAATGTTAAGTGTTTAACCAATGAGACACTTGTTTTATGCATATCATGGTCATTTGTTTATGCACACCATGGAATTAGGTTTTATTCTGATTTGTTTTTGTCTTTTTTACTGCAACACGATACTGGCTTCTTTATATGTTATGGAATCTTTTATCCATTCTGCACTTGGATGTTTCCAGCTCAGGTTTCTAGTTTTGTTTACCTGAACATAGAATTACCAACTGCATTTGTTCCTCTTAACCTCAGCAGATGAATAGGCAGAGTGATGATTGAATTTTGTCTTTATTTGCATATGATTCAGTAAAATTATTTTTAAACCAAAATACATTATAAAGATATGTAAATACATCTCATATTCATTTTCAATGTATTTTTTGTCTATTTTATTTCTATCATTGCCAATCATTTGATTCTTGTCAAGTAATTTAACTGGGTAGATTTTTTTTTAAACCATGATATTAAAGTTCTGTTTCTCTTCAACAGGTATGAATCCCATTGTGTTATACATGGGGCATGAAGTTTTACATAGCCATTTTCCAATCAGCTGGGAGGTATCCCAGTATCATTACTCTCTGCTTTCTATGGACCTATGGGGAACAGTTCTCTGGGTGCTTGTAGGGCTAGTGCTGTACAAGAAAAGAATATTTATCACTGTGTGATCAGTGTGGACTACATGGAGATTTTATGTATCCTTGTTTTTTTCATTACAAAACATGATATTGTGCCAAATTTACAGGATAATTAGCACATGACTGTTAAAGTTACATGTAACTGTTTGTTGACACAATCAAATTGAATATACTGTTTCACATAACTCATGGATTTTTTTTTCATACATATGTGGGTACATGTATAACACAAATTTAATAGTATTGTATTTAATTGTTAGATAAATTAATTAAAAGGATAAATATGAAGGATAAATTAATTAAAAGGATTATTTGTAATTGTTGGATAACAGAATTAATGAGATTATATGTAACTGTTTGATAATTAATGGAATTACATGTAACTGTTTGATTATTTATGGGATTACATGTAATTGTTTAGGTGATACATATTAAATTCTGTTGCAAATTAATACGCATGATTTTTTATTTAGTTGTTGAAATGAAACATAGTAAAAGGGATATAATGTATTGATAACGTAAATAATGGGGGTAACATGTAATTGTTTATATACACAAAATTAATTCATGTTATAACAGTTACTGAATTTTTATGGGTTGAATATAATTCATGGGATTATGTAATTGTCATGATTACTTATAGTTTGTGGGGCTTTGTATTTGTTTGGGTAACTTATACTTTATCAGATTACATATAATTGTTTAGGAAACTCATTATTCATGAGGGACATGGAGTTGTGTAATAATTGTTGGGGTTATATGCACATATTTAGGATTACTTATTGTCTGATTGTCCATGTTATAAAAAATGCTACAAAAGTAATATGCAGAAAATATATGCCTAACCAACATTTAAAATTCATTTGTATGTAAACACCTTGAACACTTGTTACAAGTCAGCAGTGCAATTTTTATTATTACACATTTTTCTTTTCAATTATTTCATTACATGTTACACTACTTGATTTATATTGTTTTTGAAGTCTTATTATTTTTCATGATATATAATTGTTTCTATACATGCTCATTTACAATGTATTGCAAATTGTACATTTGTATACTTTATATAGAACTTCTCTATGCAAAAAACCCTAAAACTCTAAAACAACCCCCTCCCAATTAAAAGTAGCATGTGATTGGGGCTACATAAGTTGGGCTTTTGATCCAAGTCTGACTCTTCAATTATGGACTATATAGTGAAAAATCAGACTTAAGGGGGCTCGATGGTCAACAAATTAACCATCAGATCCACATCGTATTTTTAAAAATGATTTGTTTAGCTATAAACTATTATTTAGTAAAGGAAAAAATCATTTATTATCCCTTTAAAATTTTGAAAGTTTCCCTTTGTTTTTATATAGAACTCTCTTTTTAAGGAGATTTATATAGTCTAAAAATGGCCACGACAATCTAGGTCATACCAATTTTCAAGCCTTAGGACCTTATTTTATTATAATTTTATATGTAGATTGTTCTACATGTACTTTTTGAAGCAGCTATAATGAATCATAACTCCAAACAATGATTTGTGATTTCATTAAAATTCTATTTATGTGTAAAGTGCAATATACAAAATGAAATAAATGTGAATTGATATCAAAACAGGATTATCCTTATTATTTTGTGCTAAACAAGAACACAAGCCTCCTTAGATATATGGTACTTAGTCAATTATAGCATGTATGTGTAAACATTACACATTTATTAGGGTAAACAGTATGACAGTCTGGAAATCATTACTAGTAGTGTGCATTAAGGCATTTCACTCCACAAGGACAAACACAGATGTTTCCAAGGTCATTTGTGAATAGAATCTTTCTGAATGACAGTAGTTTTCAAGTTTGCTGCATTTGAATTTAAAGTACACTATTGTGCAATTCTATACAATGAAATCCATTTCATTTTCTTCCGAATTTGTTGATAACACTTAAACAGCTGGGTTTACTTTAACCGTGTCATTGGAATTGAATGGTGGTTGTTATTGGAGCAGCAAGGTTCTTGGTCTTCTGTAAGAATCTGCTGATGGCTATTGGTTTTCATGTATCTGTGTTGCGGGGTTTTGTCTTGGGCCAAATAGACTAGGAAAGTCATTGTAGAATACGATGTCATTATGGCAGATAATCCAGCAACAAGCAGACACCACGGCAACAGAACTGTAATTGTTGCATGGCTGGCCGCCATAGGAAACTCAAAGGTTTTCTTCATCTGGAGAGTGATGGTTGTAATCTTTCCCACAACTAACCACAACATTATAGCTAAAAAATAATAACACCATAAGTACATCTTAAGTTCGTCGTATAAAAATCGAGATGATTTCTTAAAACCCCATATATACATGTTATTTTAATAACAATTTCAAAATTCATGCAGTTATGGTGTTTGATTTAGTCCATACCTGATATTGCAAAACAAGAACATGCCACGATGCCAGATCCCTTTCTAGCGACTCTTGATTTGTAGTACAGAAGATAGGCTACTAATCCAATCAGAAGGCACGCGATGCTGATGGACGCCTCAATCTGGTACTCCAGAAGACCACTTAACGCATCGACTGGAAAACGCAAGAATTAGTATAGGAAAAATATATAATGGTTAACTATAATCAATGAAGTGAAATTTTGTGTCTACTCACAGCAGAAGTCCTTCAGCAATTCAAGATGGTCGATGTGGAACTTTGAAAGGTGCTTGTTGTCATAGTCGATAAAAGTTTCCGTAAAACAAGCGAGTTCTGTCCCGTTTTGATACCGACCATCAAAACAGAAGGAGAAGAACCAAAGTCCGGCAGAAACTTCCGCCGTCAGGTCGGATAGCGTGGAACCGTTACTCGCAGACGACGCTTTGACGTCATCGTAAAACTCCAAATGGAACTTCATCCATCCCGGCGTCGCTATAGTGGTGATCTGACACAGCAAAGACAGCGCAGTGAGCACCAAAATCAGCGTCAAGTTTTGAAACAGACACACTTTTACTTCACTTTTTCCCATTGTAAGCCTCGTCGGTGATATATGTCTTTGCTGTTAATTGCAATAGACAGCAATGTATTTCACGTGCACTTTTCCACGGGAATCTGCAGCAACCTTGACAAACCAAATTGTACTATTACGCTACCGCTGTCAACATTAATGATGGGGCTATATGAAGGTTTCTATTATAGTGACTAAAAAGAAACAATATACACAGGTTCAACACACTCGCGGGTTAGCAGTCAAACAGAGTCCCTTTCATTCTACCCGAGAAAGAAACTCGATCTTTCTATTTGTGTAAATATGAGAATCGTTATTGTGAATGTTTTCAAGGTCATGATCATGCCACCTGATTCGGTTTCTATGGTACTACACTCATGGCCTGGGACAATGGTGTGTCCATTAAGCATTACCCGGGAAAGGGTTTGATTGCATTTAAAACGACGAATCTTTGTTTTCAAAGTTACCTCCTTCGACATTGTTCTAAAGAAATATTCTCTCTCTCTCTCTCTCTCTCTCTCTCTCTCTCTCTCTCTCTCTCTCTCTCTCTCTCTCTCTCTCTCCCCTGGACCATTGAATTTCTTTATTTTCATGTAAAATTCGTAATCATGTTTTTAAAATACTTATTGAAAACACTTATAATTACAGTGGTAAAAACGAAATGCATGACTTACTATTAGTTTATAATATTTTTGCTGCAAATATGCTAATAAAACATATATTGTACAAGTATAATATGTAATATATGTATTGATATACATTAGTGTATCTAAAACCTGGCCTGGCCCCAATGGCCTGACCTGGCCTCAAAATTGGCATGGACTCACTTTTGGCCTCAAATTTGGCCCGGCCCCAAATTTGGCCTCTTCAAAAATATTTGGCCACAAATCTAAAAAATTTTCTATTTCTCTTTTTTCCCCCTAGATTTGCATTTATTGATTTCTCTTAGATATTGAAAATTCAATGCTTTTTTAATGTTTAACGAATAGTCATATGGAAAAATTTATATATGACAAGTGACGGACTGTTTAAGATTAATTGATTTAACCCATGTATAAACACACAATAAATATCTATGACTAGCATGTACATCACTGATCTTACTATTGCCAAGGAATGGATTATGCCAATACCAAAGCGACCAGATTTAAAACTAAGAGCCGTCTCTCTCTCTCTCTCTCTCTCTCTCTCTCATTAAAAAGTTATAAAGTAAAACATCGTTTTAAGAGAAGGTTTTATAAATAGTAAACTGGTATATAGCATCAAATTCTATCACTGTGTAATGCACTTTAAAATTGCCAGTTTGCTAACCACATTTCCCTCTCCAGCAGAAATTCGATATCACCCTTTTCTGTCGCTAATCTGCTACATTTGGGGTCAGATTCATTGCCTGCACTGCCGTTTAACATTTCACACGGTCTAATTTAATTAATGTCATTTGTGAATTACTGCAACATTGCATCCTCCTAATTTGATTCAGCAATGGTCATTAATCATCACCTCTTGATTAGAGTAGTGTTGTTTGTATATTTAGGAAACAATTTTTCTCCTACGGGGAATTTATCAGAATTTGAACAAAGCAAAACATATTGTGACCTTTGATGTTGATTAGAATAAACAAATTGGCCTCTGCCATTATTTTTCTCTTAAACAAGGAGTTGATATAAGAAGAGTCACATGTACATTGATATTGTCCGATCCTGAGAGCAGTTTGATTTAAGTACATTTAAAACATGCCATGGAATTTAAAATAGACTTGATCAAAGTTTATCAGAATCAATCACTCATACCTGTAGTAATATACATTGCACTATAATTTAATTGTTATTTTGTTACTATTATTTTATAGAACTATCACTATAAGACCCTTAAGCCATCTACTGGGATGTTTAATACATTGTATCTATTAAACATAACTCATTAAAAAATCAACAAAATCATCAAATGTGTAAAGAAAATATAAAAATAAAATTGAGGCCAAAAAATGTTGTAGAGGCCAAATTTGAGACCAGACCAATTTTTGAGGTCATGACAAAATTTGGGGCCAAGCCAAATTTGAGGCCAAAGTAAGACCAGGCCAACTTTGAGGCCAGGCCAATGGGGCCAGGCCAGGTTTTAGAGTATGCCTTGTTGCCGCAAAACTTGTCCCACCATGCAAAGGTTAAATCGAGCATTGACTACATGTATGTCAACAGTCACATGAATAACAGTTGTCTGTTTAGTCCATACCTACACAGTCACTTCATGCGCGGATCTAGAAGGGGAGGAATCCGGACGACCCCCCCCCCCTCTCCCCGGAAAATTCAAATTTATTAAACTCAAATCTATACTTATAAATTAAGGCATTTTGCAAATAAACTACAAAAGGCCTGCACCAGAGTACTTGCTTACACCTTTGGTATTTCAACACATGTGTGATTATGTCCGTAAGGTATAACTGAATTTTAACTGATAATTAATCAAAAACCTACTTTCATTTTCGATAAACAAGCCCAAATTGCAAAAATGAGAGTAAGGTGGTGGACACGCTTTGGCGGATCCAAGTCAGGGATAGTCTCGATCAAATATATATACTTGCAATGAAATAATATTGAATGATAACGTAAAGAATAAATATATTTACTGTGCGTCTATTTAGAGAATACATAAAAGTTAAGATTAGACAAATGTTGAATAAATAAATTGAGTCAATTCGTTTCTTTAGTGGGCGATATTAATTAGTTTTGATACTCAGTCACTTGCGAAGCACGACCTCTAGAACATTCCAGAACGGGGTAACCAAGAATTAACGAAAAGTGTAGGACGAGTTCATCATACACCGCGGGCAGATACCTTGGATCGGACTTCGATTAATACAAAAAGTTAATAAATAAAATGGAACAATTATTGCGACTATAGTATTAATGGAAAGAACTTCTAGAGCGGGGTGCCCAGAAACGGGTTGACTAATTGATATCATGTCGGAAAGTGTAGGGCGAGTTGATACTTTGAATCTGACAACTTTGGTTTAAAATATGCATGCAAATGGATAATATTGCATAAACTAGCGTGTTTAAATTTTATACATTTTCATACCACGACAGCTAGATTGGTTGTAAACCTTAGTTATAGACATTAATTTGTAAACATTAATAAACATATTACATGTATTGTATTCTTCGTCTATATGGATAAATGATGTATGCATAAAACGGGGAAGTTTGATGCCCCCCCCCCTCCAGATTGTTTTTAATCTGAAATTCTTATTTGGGACAGTAGTAGAAATTATTTTGAAAATTGACCTATAGAACAAAATTTAGAGAGAGATACACTAAATAAGATAAGGAAAAAATCGGACAAAGTATACAAAAAAATGAACAAACAAAAAATATGGTTCAACATATTTAGCATTATATCATAATTAATGTGTAAAGTGTTAATTCCCGCCTTGCGCGGGTTCTCATCTAGTATATAGTATATTTACCGGAAAAAGGCCTCGGGACACACACCATTCTTCGGCAAACAATTATACCTCGGACCCCCCCCCCCCCAACCCAATTTTCTGGATCCGCGCTATTTTCCAATAATATATAGTACGGGAAATTGCCTAGCTTTAAAAACAATGTATTTAAGGTCAAGAGGCTTTGAAATAAATTACCAATTTGATGAATTTAAGGGTTTGATATTTATTTTCTGAAGAAATGGTGAGATTTTAAATGAGTAAGAGATTGGTGATATCAGAGTAAAAAATCAAAAATCTATTGTTTCTTTCCAGAGCACTAGCCATTGAACTAGAAGTAAGAATATTTAGAATATAATGTACATGTATAATGTAATGTAATCGTGAATACAAGACGATCATATAATCTTATATAATTAATAACTTAAAATCAAGAATGTCACACGGAATGTAATCGATAACCTTTTTAAATGTAATCTATAACGATTAACTCAATAGATTTTGAAAATAGTTGACCCCAATCCTAGCTTGGTTAATGCTTTCTGAAAAAAAAATTAAAACTATTTTTTTTTTTCACAAAGAATGTTAAAGTGCGCATGACTTTTGTTGAGTGTGTGCTGAAGACTTTGAATAAAGAGAGAAACTTATCTTAGTTTACAAATGTACACACAGGACATTTGTTCCCGTTTAAATTGCAAGGTGCATGTTTGGAATGAAAATGAAATTAATGGAAATAAGTTTGGAATCGCTCCCTAATTGCCAATTTCGGGTATTTGTTTTCGGTATTGAACCCATTGAAGTGAATGTCTTCCTTTGAAGAGCGACAATGACCGATATCAGCGACTGACTAAACTTGTCAAAAGTCCTGTTTACTTTTGGAGTTAGGCGAGGGAAATATTGCGATCGTATTTACCATGTCAACATCGGGGGTTTTAGCTCCATACTTTTGGATCCGAGACAACATGGCATCTTATACAGGGATCAGCACAGTTTTTGCATATGTGCCTCTTTATAGTGTCAGTGGCTTTCAGGAAAAGTGATTGTACCAAAATATAAAAAATGGGACTCATGTAAATATTTTTAATTCAATATCTGAATAAAATGGCATATATACGATGTTACATTTGCATTGATTTTTTAGATTTCAATTTTCATTACTTATGTGAAAACCAATAAATATAAGGTATGTATTCAAAAGACAGAAATTTGATTTACTTTGATAATAAGTGCCATTTTGACAGCTAGGACAATACAATCGATTTGTACCTTACCCTCAATAAAGTCTTTATTATTTCTGATATTCATTGATGATATCTACAATGTTATCAGTGGGTTGTAAATAGTGTGGCACTAGGTGACAGAGAAACATTCAGAAACGCTCAATTAAAGTTTCTGTTCAGGATATTGCTTTACTGCTAAACTTGTTAAGTGTTCGAGGACAAGTAGAGGCAATTCTCTCTCTCTCTCTCTCTCTCTCTCTCTCTCTCTCTCTCTCTCTCTCTCTCTCTCTCACAGTAAATGTACAAGTAAGTAAACTGGGCTATTAACATGATATAATTAAACATCTTAACGACAAGAATTGCTCGTTTTAGATTTTATTTGATAATCCTCTCATCTAAGGTTTAATCTGTTCTACTTGACCCGTCGTTTCTATGAAGGTGAAACCAACTGATGACCATTAAATACCTTATTATACAGTTGCAAGCTTACTTTTACGCGAATTCTAGTTAAAGAATACCATCTCAAGAGCAGCGAGTCTTGAAGCGAAACTAATGACATGTGTGCGTGTAATGGTTGTATCAGTATTGGCTATAGGGTTAATGACATTCATTGCCAGCAGTATGTTGTTAGATTTCAGACCAAAGAAACTCATTAGCGATATTCAATAAAATATATATTACATAATTAGTCATTTTATTGCCTACAGAGAATGTCAAAATGATTATATCGCATTTTGTTTATACACTACAGTAATAACAATCATCCAACGTTTTTCGTTTTTTTTTTTATATTCCAAAACCACTATAAGGATAATTGAAATTAAATGCATTGAAATCCAATATTCCACTAGTCCCGATAATAAATGTCAGTCTGAATCTTTTTTATAAAAAAAAAAAGTATGTGTCAATCGTAAGTTGACCATTATAATTTATGCCCCCTAACCCCCCCCCCACCTTCATACCCCATACCCCAGTCCATATTAAAGAGGGGGGGGGGCTTATATCTTGAAAGAATAGAAATGTTACGAGTAACATATTTTTGAAAGTCTCCTTGATGCTATTCAAATTGTCGAAAAATGCGTTAAAATATAAAAAAGCAATAGTATATCTTCATACTTTAAAGCTCCAACATACTAGTATATCAAAAGACGTGTACTCGTAGAAAATGTATTTAATAATAACCAAAATGCTAATGTTTGATGGGGATTTTGATTTGATTTCAGCGAGGAGACCCAAAGGACAAATCTGTATCGATTAGGAAACCAAAACACGCGAAAACTTAATTGATCGTGTAAACCTTTGGTGACAATTATAAAAAAAAAACGACGTGACGGGTTCATTTTCAGAAATTTTGACATAATCTTTTATCGGGAAAATAAATCGAGTCTTATCTGAGTCTAGCAAACCGAATGCAGTAGAGCTTTTTGTTCTTGCAAAAGTGTGTGAAACTGGCATTTTCCGCTGGGAGGTCGCAATAAGAGAGATTTATCTGGCGTTTGAAATATCAAACATTGATAAATCAAAGTCCTATAGCAATCCACAGAGAAAACATCTATTGCTAAACAAGACAACTATTTGTTTGATATTTTAGATTTCAATTACATTGTTTAAATACTTTCAGTAACATCTTACTTAAAACAAGTATGAAATCCGCCAGTTAATGTGAAAGAAAATATGTGCGATTTAGTTCAGATTTCTATTTGGAACCCTTGGTCTGATCCTTGTTATGAAGTTTAATGAAGCAGCAACAACTTACCACAGCGAAAAAAGAACCTACTTTGATACGCTGACTTATCGATAACCACATTGAATAGAGTATTGAACTTTGTTATTATAAATAATCATAATGAACATTTAGAATCAATATCTCAGGAACAGGAGATATTTTGAAGCCCTAATCCATAAATTAGAGCCTTCGATTCGACAAAGCTATTTCTATAAGATCAAATTTTAAACCTGCATCGCAGATTGAGTTGTTCATGCAAGTGTGGATATGGCTTTTAAAGACCATTACCAGTGGGGTTTTTTTTTTACCTAGTCGAGCAGAAAACATGTTTTTCCACTTTCGACGCAAATCGCTCTGTCATGGATCTACAAGAAGCAATTAACTAATTATTTTGGAGATCTGTCCGGAACTTGGAGTTTAGGAGAAACCCAGTTCATTTTCAAGGGAAAATATTGACCCCGAGTTATGGCGGGGTAGATGTTACATTTGAACAGTTCAAAGTTTTCACTGTCTAATCAGGTGCAGTTAAAGCGCTCTATTATAATGGAAAGCGCTTGATACGTGAACATTTTACATATCAAACTGTCGCAGGACGGCGTTTCGACGGATTTAAAATACCAAGGGGGAATGAACGTAAGAGGATTTGAGCAATGTAGACATTATCGAGATGAGAAGTTTATGAAAGAAAATAACTGTGTAGTTGAACAGGTTCCCTCAGAGCAACTATAGTCTGTGAAGAAGCAGTTCATACAGAGGGGTGTCGACACACGCCGAGTGGCTATTGAACAGTGATATAGATTTTCATTCACTTTATTAATATCTGTTACGCCTAGAGGATTTAAAAGAAGATTCATATATTCAATTTCATATGGCACTTTTCTGCCAAATATAATCGGACCGGGTCTGATTGCGGTGCAGGAGGAATAGACAGTGACGATATTGCTATCACTAGACGCAGCTTCAACCCCAAACAACTCAGGAAAATGGTTCTCCGAGAGGAAACGGTGATTCATGTGAAGTCGCTTGTGAATGAGATGGAAAAATCGACGGATTTAAACCACATTAAGGAAGTGGTTGGTACCAAAAACATAAGCAAGAATACCACAGACATGGTTCGGCCAAGGAGTCGAACCTCTAGCCACTCCTCCAAATCGGACCGTGTAAACGCGTGCATGGCCAACAATCTCTTTCATTCGGCCGTCAAAGGAAGATTTCGGAAAGTTAAACTGATTCTAGATGGGGGTTACAAAATCAACAGCAGAAATAACTATGGTTACAGTGTTCTTGTTGGTGCGCTTCACATTGACTGTGATGAGAAACGTGGGAAAATGTTTCGCTATTTGCTGTCGAGAAATGCCGATCCAAAACACAAGGACTCCAAACACAATCGGTCCGTGCTTTCCTGGGCAGCCATTCTAGGTCGAGCTGAACAGGTCGATATGTTGCTGAATATTTTAAACGGTGACCATGACCTTACAGACAAGGACACCGAAGGAATGACGATCTTACATCACGCCACCCAAGGCGGACACGTTGCGATAGTTAGGCGACTGGTTGAAGAATTTCGACGTTTTCGATTGTCTGTTGACGTTCACGACAATTTAGGACTCACGCCTTACTTGCACGCTAAAAGACTCGGTTACAAGGAAATAACGGAAATTTTACACAAAGAAGGCAGGGCTTGCCCGGGACAGTCTGACAGTTACACGTTTAGGAGTGCTGAGGAATGGTCCGAAATTGGACAGTCGATGAAGGAAAAACAACTGAATCAGAAACGGAAATCCAATTTTGAGCGAGCTGCTATTTTAGGAAGCAGTAGAATGCTGAGATTACACTACAATATGTATGACACCCCCCTTATAAGAGTATCGGCACCGGTATCAGAAACAGGTGCTGAAAATGATAAAACTACATATTTTGTCGTGAAAAAAGACCCACCATTGCGGTTACAGCCTCAACATGCGAGAGAAAACTACACCGCACCACCATTCTCGAAATCTGAGCCAAATAAAGCCGCGGTTGCAAACCATTTAAGAGAAGCCTCTAAATCTGTTCCTAATCAGTCGTTGTCATTGCTTTCCTTAACCCCCGGTGCAAGAATGAAAGAACCAGAGAAGTTTCATAAAAGTCAACCTGATTTATCCAAAATTGACATGAAACCAGACAAACGTGGCCATACAACCACTATAGGGTCTTTCATGAAAGTGTTAGCCGAGCAAAACACGTCGTCATATCGTCCGACCATTGTAGAAAGTCCACACCATTTAGATGTGCCATGCTTGCGCACCAAGAAAGACTCTACATTTGCAAGCATCTTTGGAAAGAAAAGAGCAAATGGGAAATGCCAAGGCAAGAAAAAACGAAATTCAGCCAAAACAACGGTATCCACGGGAAGCAAAAAAGCGATACGAGCTTAGTTATCACGTGAAGTATTGTTTAAGTGGACTAAATTGCATATGAACAGAAATATCAGAGCGTATTTAGCGTTTCTTGGCAAGACCCACGTTTGCCCCACTGAACATGTGCACTTTGATATACTTAAAGGACAATAAACGATTTAAAGGATCAAACTTCTTGGTCACCGTTAGGTGATTGGGTTAATCTCCTTGAAATAAGTTGTTTCTATTTATGCTAACTACCATAACGGGTTAAATTTACCATTTAAAGAATCATTGATGGATTATTATGTGAAATAGAAGTGGACTCATTTGTATGAAAATAGCTTTCTAAACACTTGTAATTTAACAATGTAATATGTAAATGGCACTACATTTTTGACCTGCTATTTATATTCCCTGTCTTGGTGAGATTAAAGATTAACTAACATGAGATTATCCTTATATAGAAATTGCAAGACTCATGACAGAAACGAGACGAGATAGAATATGGTTTATTTACTAAGTTATATGAAATCAAACTTTGAGAGTACAGTTCGTCTGATATGAGAATGGTTTTGTTTACCTTAGTGATATCAATTTACTTTGAATGGATTTAAAGAATCAGCATTCCTATCGGAGAAGATCACTTCAGACCAGACCTGGCTGGTTAACACCTTTAGTTATTCGCTTTCATCACTAAATATTTCTATATTACCTAATGCCACATAATTTTATCCAAGAGGCAATCAGTCTACATTTGTTTTTAATTGTTAAATATATATTGATAAACGTCTTGTAGACTCCACTTTCAGCGATCACATTCATTTAAGGGGCGTTTTTTTCTTATTTTTGAACAATCTACGATTCATTCTCGATAGTCCGTTATCGATGGCACGATATTTAGCCGTTTTACACAGATTATAACCCTATAATCAGGTTGTGTTTTTTGTTATGCTGTAAAGTGAATGAAATTATAATACAAAACCGTTTAAATGTTTTATGCAAACCAAGTATGAGGACTTAAAACAAGTGTTTAATCTCGAAATAACAGTCAATTTTATAAACAAAGAAAGAAATAGAACATCACATTCATCTTTATTACGAATAAAGCTCGCAGAATATCTTTGATAATTTTATTATACATCATGATCACAAACGAATAACAAGCATATGCATACAGTGGAACTCGGTACAACAAGACCTGAAAACCAGTGACACTAGTACTGTTTTATATATGTTAGGGATGTTCTCTCTCTCTCTCTCTCTCTCTCTCTCTCTCTCTATTGCTGATAACACGTTTTCCACCCAATAACAAATTACATAACAACAATGCAATATGTGATGAAGATGATCATTGATTTTAACACAAAAATGTTATGATTGAGAAACCGGAATATCTAAGAATAACGCTTTAAAGTTGACGTTTATGACATATAGTACCTTTGTGAAATCAGTAAGCAAACAACATTCACGATGTATGATCTTAATTATTAATTTTGAAAAGTATAATCATAAAGGTAAATATATTTAATGATGAATGACGAAATAAAATGTTGATCTTAATTTTTGTGAAAAAAATATCTCGGTACAAAAAGACTCTTTCCGGACTTGCATTGTTAAGCTTGGAATACCGGTACAACCGACCAATCTCCATTATATACCGTAATTTTCTTATTCTTTACAAATGGTGACTCTCCACTTTACTGGCCTCTTTTTCATCTTGTGACGTGCTAGGCACATTCCTCATCTCCACGCTGTTTGTTTTGGATTCTGTTACTGCATCAGCAATCTTCTCAGCTGCGATAATTTCTTGCAAGTATGCCTTAATGTCGATCTTTTGCCCGCCATTGTCCACCACAAACACATTGTTGTGATCCGCCCCTTGTGCTTGTTGCGCCGACTGGTTTTGTGGTAGGTAAACTACCTGTCTATTTTGCTGGTTGGTGACACCGACTAGAGCTTGGACAAGGCCTTGAATCAGTTGTGAGGAGTTATCTGTTCCCTGGTCGTTGGAGTTCTTTCCTGTTCTGCGCATTTCGAGTGTATTTTCCCGCGTGTCACTGAGGTTACTCACACAGCTGGACATCTCACTAGCAGCGCCACCTACAGTGTCACTAAGACCACTCATGGTGCGTGATACATTTGTTGCTCTGGATGTTCTGGGCGTAGTTTTGGAAGGAGGCTCACAGCAACAGAAGATCCATGGAGCTCGTTTGTATAATGCCTCTCTGAATTTGGGATGACTTAGGGCATACACGATCGGGTTGTGCATGGCGCTAGCCTTTGCCAACATGACAGGCAACTCTGAAAGGAAAGGAGTGACCCATTCTGCTGGACCGAATTGGCCGATTAAAGCCACTGTAGCATAAGGGCTCCATGATAGCATGTAGAAGAATACGATTATAATGGCGACTTTTGCAACTTTAACTTCTGCTTTTGTTTTCTCTTGATTAGCTTTGATATCATCAACTTTCATTTTTGCTGCCATTTGCTGCATTTTGCGTTCGTGTTTTTTCAAAGCCCGGATAATCAAAATATAAGACAAAGCAATGACAAGCAATGGGGCAGCAAAGCCGAAAAGGTAAAGGAAAAATATATATGTTCTATTATTAGGAGTTGTAGTCAGGTAATCAAAAGTGCAAGATGTCTGGAATCCCTCTGCAACGTAACGACCCCAGCCGAAGAGGGGTGGTAGAGAGGCGCATAGGGACCACACCCAGACAATGCAGATCATTATAAAGGCCTTCTTACGGGTCATATTGCGGGCGGCTCTGAGTGGGTGGGCAATGGCGTAGTAGCGATCCACACTGATGGCGGACAAGGTGGTTATGGACATCAATCCAAATATTCCACCAACTAGTCCATACAACTCACAAGCTGAAAGGTACACAGGGAGCAGCTGTATCATCTATCACCTCATTGCAACAGTACAGTATGATAAGTTTTAGAAACATTTTAACAAGGCATTGGAGTTTCAGTAGAACGTAACTGTCCATTTCTTGCGTCAAAACAAGTTAAAAATGACGCTGGTTTCAAACGAAATATACACCGATTGCGTAGTCTTAACTCAAAAGCCAGACAAATCTTGTTGATTTCACAGAGCAATGGCTGAGTGGCCAACAGTGAAATAGACAGGCCAACGTCACATTGCTGTTTGACACAACTACCCAAAGTCCAAGCTCTTGTTAAAATGGTTCTAAAAAAATGACAACAACTTTTACCTGTATTTCCCCATATCCACTTCTTGTTGAATGCTGATATTGTCAATAGAGGGAAACCCATCACCAGAGAAAATATCATGTCGCTAAGAGCCAAGTTCACAATGAACATATTGGATGGCGTCTTTAAGTTTTTTGTGCTATATAAAAAAAAAAATATAAAAAAAAAATATAAAAACTGAATAAAAATTATAATTATTTTCGAACATGCACATGCTGGTATAAACTAAAATGGTCATTATAAAGCTTTGATAAACTCCAATCAACAAAAGCCATACATGTACGTACGTGCTGAAGATGTAGATAACGGTTGCATTGCCGAAGATTCCGATGATACCGACGATGGAGATGAACACCCCTATGGCGTAGTGCCAGTTGTCGGAGACCACGGGGAAGTTGTACCAGTGGGGGTGGACGAAGAAGGAGTAGGTATCAAAGATGTGGGTGGTTGTCTCGTTCATTGAGATGTCCGTCACAGTAGTCGGAGGGAGGTAGGTTGCTGAAATAAAAACAACTAATATAAACATTAACTATTTGCACTTGGTAACGTATATGATTTGTAGCTTGGAATACCAATTATCACCAGATGTCAATTTTCGCCAATTTATCCATTAAACCTATTGGTTCGGACAGACGCAGGTATCCCTAATTATACTTTGAAATCACTGTTGGTGTTAAGTGGGGGCTAATAATAGCAAGTGTGTTTTATTTTGAGCAGAAGATAGAAATTAGAACAAAATATCTAACGTGAAATAAAAGAATTATAAGATAGAAAAATTGCTATAGATTCAATGTTCTTATTATGTTTTGACTGAAAAATTAGTATGAACAACTGTATTCTTAGCCAGTGCCTAACATACGTACGTACATACATGTATGTACTTGATATATCTTCTTGTTTTTTTTGAAGGGGGAGGGGTTAACCAATTTTACTTTAACTATTATAATCGGAACTGTTCACAAAAAGTAAAAAGCGATATTTATTAAGTTAAAGAAAAATAAAATTTGTTTATAGAAAGCTATAAAGCTTTTCTTCACAATTTTGATTTACATCTCATATAAAAAGCTACCCTCTGCTTTTTGGTTCTCCCCTTATGAAATAAATCTAACTCTCGAAAAATCATTTGCTTTGATAGAATCAATGTCTTAGTCTTAATTACTACCACAAATGACACCTTGCGTGGGAAATAATAATAAGTTGATTCTTCCAAAAAGCTGCTTAGGGCGACCTCATTATCCAGGTAAAAATGATTAGGACGCATAAGACTTTACATATTAGCCACATTAGTGGTTCAATATGAAATTCTTGATCTGAAAATTTCAAGAATCTTTTTTTCGGCACTTGTTACATTCATTACTATTTGTCGTGAAAAAAAATTGTAGAATATATGTGTGCAAATATAGTTAACAATTAAACACTTGATAATATATATTAATACATATTTATGATGGTTAAGTTTTGTCCACAGACTAATTAAACAACAAAAAATAAAATAGTAGTAGTATAATTAATTATAAAATCAAGTTTTATGCACCCCATAACAAAAACAAAACAAAAAAAATGTTTTAAAAAAATTCTTTCGAATTTTAGCTTTAATTGGACTGTCTTCATTCTAAATTGTAGCATTTGATTTAGAATTTAAAAAAATAGCTGAACGAGTTTAAAATATTTTATTTGAAATGTAAAGTGGTACCTGTGCTATCCATAGTATGTTGTTCCTGGCTTCCCGATCCAAGTCCAGAGCCTGGTGTCAAAGACCACACAGAGACACAATGCCGGCCGACCAGGTATTTATAACATCATCCTCCTGAGCCCCGCATCCCTTGTAAGTATCTTATGCTTTGGGTGTTGTCACGAAAGGGAATTAATTGTAAAGGAAATTTGGTCATGGAATTAATGTTCAAGCTTTGGCTGTATAGAACCGTTTGTTGACAAAGGACACGAGTTTTTTATTCACATGTCGGGGGTCAACGGTCTTTTTTTCTAAAATAACTTAACAAAATAGAGTTAAGATTTAAAAAGAAAGAATATAATATAATTATCTCGCTTGCTTGTAGACAGTAAACAGACAAATTATCAAATAGGTAGTGTTCGAGTTTACAATTTTAATAAAATGTTTTTTCCTCTAGTACCCATGAATCTTTATCACGTGTTCTACAGATCGTAATTAGGGTCAAACACTTGGTTGTCGGACATGCGTGTACAAGAGATTAACTAAACTCCACCCATTAAAATATGTATTTCTTTTTTAAGATATATCCTTTAATATACATATCACGGCAGATTATGAGTAAAGTTTTAAAGAGCCTCCCCCCCCCCCCATTATTTTCTTACTATCAACAAAGGTCTTAATTACAAAGTATAAATGAAACAAGCAACCAAATGCACCAGCGACCTTGATTACTTTTACTGCTGGTGGTCTGATCATTTCGTCTTAAAATACGTTTGAAACAGGCGATTTGTTTTGTCAGATGACTCAATTTCATAACTTCTATCCGATCCCAAAATTTCGGATATGCGTCAAGACCATGGTCGCTGATTGCGATTTAGGCCAGACAAACACCCGGCTATCTCTACCGCTAAAGACACGAACCGACAACTGCGCCCTCACCAAGGCTAATTACAAAATAGAATAACATATCCCCAAAGACCATGATAAAATCAATCATTTGTTTTCCAAAGGCCAGTTGAAGAAGGGCAATGAGTTCAACAAGTTTGGCCTACAAACAAACCCAACAAAGATAAAAGAAGTGGCGGAGACCAAGAACTAGCCATTGTGAGTTATACGTCGTTAAACGATGCCGGTGGAAATTATGTACTTTTTCATAGTCTTTCAATTTTTTATATATTTTACTCAAAGCGTACCCCGTCGTCAAGGTAATTTGGCGCACAATTTACTGATGGTTTAAACGATGTTGCTGCAAAATGCTCATAAAGCCTTTTAAATTGAAAAGCAATAGTAAAATAAATTGATATTTTTACGGGTATATAATTTTGTCTCTTTCCTATAGTGTGGGAAGACGCTCGTTTAGTTGGAAGATCGAATTCGGGGATTCTGGAACTGAAGCAAAATGACGGGTCTTGGAACAAAGTGTGCGCGGATGAGTATTGGACTCCGCAAGTTGCTGGGGTTATTTGTCGACACGTTGGATTTGATCGACAGATTAAAATAAGATCAAGGGTAAGAAATATAAAATATGTCAAAATTGTTTAAGTGTTAAAAAAGTTAAAAGAATTACTACATTTTTTGTAATTTTACACTTTCTTTAAATTTTTAGGCAATACAACAAAAAGAAAACATGTATTCTAAATTGAAATGCAAAGGTTCTGAAAATAGCATTCAGCAATGTCTAACTACAACAGGTAAGCTGAATTTCTAGAGTAAAATCCTAATTTATTATAATCATGCCTTTGTCTTTTAAAATAAATTTAAAATAAAACAATGCTTTATTTCAGTACAATCATGTAGTACACACAAAGAGGCCCTCTTGATATGTGCTAGACCAAGGGATGTCAGTGGAGGTATGTTTAGCAAATGCAACCACTCCTTGCGGGAAAGATTTGGCCAAACTGTCGCACTAATACCGTTATATTTGTAGGTCCTGCTTCTTGTTCGGTCCGTCAGTTTCTGTGTCGTAAGGAGAATAAATGTATTCCGTCCCGCTGGCGGTGTGATTACGTGTCCGACTGTGATGACGGTTCAGACGAACACAACTGTACACGTGAGTACAAACAAGTGTTGTCCATAATGTATAATTTGTAAATTTATTGTACGAATTTACGGCTTCCTTAAGGTGGTATGTGACACTTCCATGTTGTGACGTACTATTTATCGAAATAAATAATAAAATCAAGTGTATTTATAAATAGTTTCTTTTCAAATATTGTCACCTAACAGCGAAGCGCAGTGGTTAAGAGGGTCCACTTCGAATCTGTAGATCATGAGTTGTTCGAATCCCGCTGAGGATTTTAAACTTTTTACCTTTCCAAAAATTTGTAAACGTAATTTTTGTTTAAATATTGTAAAATTTGAAAATTCTAAACCGGTGAAAATATTTGAACTATAGTGTACTTTAGTTCACATTAATATCGACAGATATCCCATACCACCTTAAAATGAAAAAAAATACACACCACTGAATCAGAATAAAAATAAGTTAAATCTATTCTCCTTTTTTGACCGATGTAATGAAGATGTGTCAATGAAGCTCAGTCTTAAATAAAAAGTTACAGCCACCATATTCATTGATGGTGATATAGAGTTGTTTTTTTTTATAAGGATACAATTCAGTTATCTACGTTTTTCACTTAATTGTGAACAGTAAAGTGCGTTAATGTTATTTGTCATATAAGGCAGGTTAAACTTAAGTTAAGAATTTTTAAACTAACGAAATGATAATAACTTCAGTGAAAAAAATCCCACACCGACTTATACATCTGTTACACACAAAATTCAGTTTACAGTTTAGCGCATAACTTCAACGAATATTCTACAAAATTAACAGCCAGAATCAACATCCCAATGATCAGCCACTATCTTCGACTCTCCAGTGTCAACGGAAAAAACAACGAGGGAATCTTGCAGTTTAATTTAGCCAACCAGTGGGGGACCATTTGTGATGATGGCTTTGACATTGTGGCCGCTAACATCGCTTGCAAACAGCTCGGCTTTCCGTAAGTATACATGTAATATTCATATTATAATATATATAATATTATTACAGGTGATGGTATAAATAATGCTAATGATGACAAGATATAATTAATTCTTATCAGCCGTGTTTTATTTTGGCTCCACGCGAAAGGATCTTAGCCATAAGAGGATTGATTTTGCGCAACGTTAACATGTACACATAAAAAATTCCTGATCTATCCTAGATGTACTTGATTGTACGTCGACCGCCTATATCCAGTTTGACTGTTTATCTTAATAACCGTACAAATATTGAAATACCATAACACGTTCATAATCAAATTTTAAGAATAAAAATTGTCAAATATGGTAAAAAGATAAGTACAAAGCCCAAGAATTAGGCAAAATTTAAAAAAATGAACAAAAACTTTGGTCCATAAACAGACCCCACATCCCCAACCAAAAGCAACAAAATACTACAAAATTGTTTTTGTAGGTTCGGTGCTGAAAAAGTTAAAAGCTTTGGAAGCGGTACCGGACAAATTTGGATCGATGAAATCAGTTGCCAGGGACACGAGAAATCAATATTAGAATGCAGAAGGAACAAGTAAGTCTAATCAAATTGAAAAAAAAAAGCTGTTTATATATAATTATGAAATACATTCTCATTATGAATAGATTTTACACCGCAACGAAGAGGCCAAGTACAAGTAATATTTTATATTTTTGACTAATCAGATATTTCAGTATTTCTATAGAAAATAATATCTCTAAAATGCATATTCTCGACTATATTAATTATATTGGGATAATTATGCAGGAAAGAAAATTCGTTGTTAAAATTGACCAGCCGTTCATTTTTGTGTTAACGTAAGGAGTCTTGCGGGTCAACGCGTTTTTATTTTTCTCAAATGTTCATAACTCTAATAAAGAAATAGAAGCTCATGGCTGAAATTTTAAATGATTTTAATTACGCTTAAGAAAAGTTTACCAGCCCACATTTCTTTTTGTTTTTGTCAATTTTTTAAGTCTAAGTTCCAATTCCTGTTGTTCTTACTTTTGGTGGACTTCAAGAGACGTCCTTGAAAAAATATATGGCGCATTTTTATGTCAATTTGATTGGAATAAAAATGAACATTTCGGATATTTGAATTGCTAATTCAATTTCATAGTTGACATGCTAGCTGCAGGTCTGGAGCTCCCGTTCTGAAAAAAAATCGGATGGACGACCTTTGAGCTACAGTGCCTCTCATAGTAAAAAAAACCCCCAAAACACTGCAATTTACGGCGCACAAAAAATTGTGATAGTTTTGGACTATTATGATGTCATAATTGATTTTATTTAAACTTTTCCCGTACTTTACGGTTTTAAAGGGATTATGTAGTAAATGAAACAATTTCTTGACATTCTTTATCAAATAATGAACAAGTAATCCAGATACCTATATTCAATTTGACATTATTTTGATGAGGAGGTCAGACACTTGTTTAATGCCGTTTTTGGAGAGAATGTAGGCATTCTAGATATATTTCATTATTCAAAACTGGACAAAATTCCGAGATTTGTGACTTACTGCCTTTATATTTTCAAAGAAAATAACAGTTTAAAACATGATTTATAATTGTGTTTACCAAAAATTTAAGCACCAGCACACCCTATCAAACAAAGCTATAGTTATGACGCATCATTGAAAGAATTTATTCTTGAATTTCATAAATCTGTAGGCACCTTTCATTTACTTGATCTTGACTTTAATTTAACCAGGTCGTCCATCCTAATTTTCTTTAGACCGGGAGATATAGACCTGCAGCTATTGACATGAATGAAATTGGCAAAGATTTATTGACACGTGTACATGTACTTTCCATTATTTTCGTCAGTTTTGAACAAAAGTTCGCTGTACTTCATTCTACGTATTATATTATTTAAAACGTATGTTTGGAAGATAATTCTATGTACTTTTAAGTACTTTTTTAAAACTCAAGTATTACATTTAGTGTTTATATCTATAAAAAAAAGCGGGTACTAGGGTACGAATTTCCCATTATTAATCACATTATATATTATATTCAGGACTTCATTACATATTACAACACGGAGAGTACAAAACTGTTACATACTCCTTTTCAGTTGAAGGGAAAAAAAGGATACTGATTCGAAGCTTAATTAAGATAAATTTCTGTTCAAATTTTATCTGGTTTTTAAAATCGTATAATTTATCAATTTTTGCTGCAAATATTTTTATACTGATTCTATGGATTTTATTTTCGTTTAAGGCTGTGTTAAAACGTACAGTTTATATAATATGTATTCAATTTTAGTTTTAAAAAAAGGTATTTTTGGATATCAAAATAGAATACACCCGCAAGAATATAATGATATAGTCACTATTGAAACCATAGACCACATAGGACAAGGATTGGGGGTCCTTTTGAGGAAGGAGTGGAAAGTTATCAAATGAAATATCAGTCTGTGCTCCGTTTTGTATTTCAGTTTTGCTGCACACGATTGCACACATGCAGAAGATGTTGGCATTGTTTGTAAAACGTCGCCAAATCCTAAAGGTTTGTTTTCTATTTTAACATCCTATGAGGCACTAAAATTCTTAAAATTTTTAACTTGCAAACATGTTTCGTCTTATTGCCCCTCTTTTTATTTTTAGAGTAATGTCTTGTTCTTTGTACAAGTTCTTTGCGCTAGGATTTTTTTTTAACCCTTTCACTTTCGTATCGGTCAAATTTTGACCGTAGAAGCCATATTCACTTCATAAATTATTTATGCATTAAGTAATTTGCAAATACAAATTTTACTCAGAAAAAAGTAAAAATTCTCGAATGTGAAAGGGTTTAAAAACAGTTAGCAATTCTTTTAACTCTCTTTTTGTTCGCGACAGATTGTGGTGTTGTTAAGCCTCACGCTAAACCTCCGCGGATTGTGGGTGGACACGTATCTTCCCCGGGGAGGTGGCCGTGGATAGCCAGCATCTATCTACACATTCCACCGATGTCCCAAGAGCAGTTCTGCGCGGGAAGTCTAGTCAGCGATGAGTGGATTCTAACCGCTGCCCATTGCTTTGACAGGTGGTAAATTTTAGAGACTGATTCAAAATACAAGTATTATATTAAATTTGACAGAAACAGAAAAAAAGTTAGGTGCTCAATAAATGATAAATACATACATTTTTTGCAATTGAAAACAAATGACGAGACATTTTAAGCGAGTTTTGTCCGAAAGAAGTGAATAATCTAAATTCCAGAACAACATATTAGAGAATGATGAAGGTATTTTTTGCAATGATTGTCTAAAACAGTTCAATTATTTAAATTCCAGAACAACAGATAAGAGAGATGTTCGTATTCGATTAGGGGAGTTTAACCTGCATCATCGTGATCCCTCTGAACAAACGTTTAATGCAACAGAACTCTTTATCCACCCATTGTATACCAAGTCCTCTCACGATTTCGATATTGCTTTGATAAAACTGAACCGACCTGCTGATACTAGCACGGATTACGTCAAGAGTATTTGTTTGCCTCTAGCTTCCGAACCGCCTTTCCACAACGATTTTTGTTACGTGGCGGGATGGGGTAATACAGGTAACACTATCTCATTCAATGAATTTTTTCTCAGTGAAAAATATATAGGCCTACTATCGAATATTCTACAACAATGTTATTTAAACTTAAAAATTTAAGAGGGTCATATTTGGACTATATTAATCTCCTTGAGAAGAAGATCTCTGTATAAAAATTTTGAACAATATTTAAATTTCTAGCCATTACATATGGATTTTTTTTTTACCAAATTATTGTTTATACATGTATCTTGAAATATAATAGCTAAAAATTAACGTAGATCTGACGGGTGCTATGTGGACCTCTAAGCCTGAAATTATATATATATAATTTGAATAGATTAGGAATAGACTGTAAAACGTCTGAAGATACGAAATGAAAGCGCTAACGTTTTACAATTAGTGTTGCTTTTTTTCTTTATATATATATATATATATATATATATATATATATATATATATATATATATATATATATATATATATATATATATATATATATATATATATATATATATATATTTTTTTTTTTTTTTTCGGTTTTTTTTTGGGGGGGGGGGGTTTACGCGTGTGATAACTAATAAATGTAGTAAGACCCGGCCATTATTACGCTCACTATATATTCTTGGTATTTTTAAAAAAATCTGTATTTTGAAAAAATGCACTTAAAATTGACACGAGATGTTACGTTGGATGATGGTTAACAGTCTGGTTTATTTTCAATCACATTAGGGTCCAGTGGGACTTCAAAAACCTCGATTCTACAGGAGGCAAAGATGCCATTACTGGACAGTAACCTGTGTAGGAGGATATATAGTCAGCTGACCAGTAACATGATGTGTGGGGGATATGTGTATGGTGGAATAGACACCTGTCAGGTTAGAACTTATTAAGTTATAATAAATCAAACTAACGCGCAGTTTGTTTGGCTGTGTAAGGTTTGCTGTGCATGTTTATTGTCGATAATTAAATGTAGATTATGTGTAATGCATTACGCGTTACCGAAATAGAAATTTCTTTGTTACATAAAAATCATGGTAAATCCAAAAGTACTTGACTAGTATCTTCAAAACAATATACTCGTACTAGTACACGTATACATAAAATTCGATATAGCATAAGAATTCTAGTGTCATTATAGCCATATTTAATATAATAGCATTTTCAGACAAAGATTTTGATTTAATTTATTTAGGAAAAAAAGTGTGGATTCTTTTGTCAATAATTTTAATGCCAGTATCACTACATCAATATTCCGTTGTGACTGTAGGGTGATTCCGGTGGGCCATTAAGCTGTAGAAGAAGCAATCGGTGGGAGTTAGGTGGCGTCGTTTCCTGGGGTAACGGGTGTGCCCAAATCTTGAAGCCGGGTGTTTACACCAAGACTATGCCCTTCCTTTCATGGATCACAGATACTATGTTAGGGAAAACAACACCATCGCCAAGCATACCACATAGATTCGACAGTTCTATCAGTAACTTTTTTGGTCGATAATTGTTGTAATGAAATGTACTCAAATTTTTAACCTGCATTGTATTCATACGCACATTTAACGCAAAAAACAAAGAAGGAATCTCAATGACTATATACTGTTTCTTTTATTTAAAACTATTGTTATTGAATATTGTATTGATGTTTTATTAAATATATTTTATTTTCTTTTAATGAAAAATCTTGGTTTTAACATGTTTGCTAAGCACGCACATTATGATTTATTTCAAACAAGAGCAATAAATCTTATGAGCGCTTTCGATGCTCTCTTTCACAACTGTCAAACAATAAAAAATAATGACATAGAAAACAAAGGGCAAAATGCTTAGAATGTATACCAAACTGTGTTAATTATATATCCAAATGTAAACAGATATACAATATTTTTAAAATCAGATATTTGTAATCAGTTTGTAATTCATTATCCTTAGAAATGACGTCCAAATTTGAAATAGAAAACCGCATAGAATTATAAACATGATAAAAAAGGTTTAAAGTTAACAAAATGCACTATAAAGTTTACCCCAGAAAGATGGAATTTTTCCGACCAAAACTTTTAGGCACATTTAATAGTTATAAAGGTCTGGAAAAATTCAATAGTATTTAATTAACATGTTTGCAGAGCCAACATTATAACAAGATAATTAAAAACGATGAGGAAAAACCTGTGTCATTCTTAAATAAATGATAAATGTTTTAAATAATGTTATCAGTTGATAGCAGAAATAAATAAGGAATGTTCCAAGAGAATAACAATTTTAAATATTTTGGCATATGTCTTCATCTGGGCTCCATAAAATACCAGTTTTCATAGTTTGACAACTTGCTTGGTGCGATAAAAGAATCATTTTGCTTGTTTTTACTGCGTTCAGACAAATGGTAGACACACTACAGAATATTTGTAATTTCAAAATATGAATGTACAAAATATATCTTACGAAACCAATTTTCTTATTTTATGATATTTGAAGGCTATAGTCTTGAAAAAAAATCTACTATTGGTATGCGATTTAAAAAAGAAATATATTTGAATGATGGACTTAGCTATACGCTTGTCAATCCTTTTTGCCGAAGTACTTGTTCGCCAATTCGGCACTTACGCATATGCATCGTGAACAGTCATGATGATAAATATAAAAAAAAGCCAAACGTCCATGTAATACAGGTAAAAATATTTATTCTAAAACCTTTAAAATAAATTTTAAGACGATTTAGAGAACACAATGCACTTTTTTTTACTCTTTTGTTATGTTATAAAAAATCGTAAACAATATTGAATAAAATTGATCAGTTGTTCATGTTTTAATTTTGAACAATTGTTTGTTGTATCCAGTTCACGTAATCAAATACTTTCGTATATACTCCTGGCGACATAGGATCTAGAAACATACAAAAAGGTTTTCAAATATGAAAAATAAATCAAAATTCAAACATTTTACATTTTTCTACGTCAAAGATCTCAAAGAGAAAAGTATAAATGAATGTTTCCCAATAATTGATCTTTCATTTAAACGTCAAACCACACATGGTCCAACAATTGGTTTAAAATATTATATAGATTAACAACATATTGAAATAAATCAAACAGCGATTTAAACTTTTGTTCATTATCAAATATACCTGCGCATCCCACTCCCCATGACGTCACGCCTTCAAGCTGCCATTTACCGTCAATGTTACAAACCAAGGGACCACCACTGTCTCCCTGTAACATTAATTTCATCAACACTATCATCGCCATCATAAAAAAATACCAAATATAACAGCAACAACAACAATTAAACAACAACTTAACAACAACAACAGCTCAACAACAACTATAACAGATATCAATGCAACAACAACTGAACAACAACAACAACAACATCTACAGGGTCTATAAAGAAATCATACAAATGATTGAAGAATCAGAACAAGAAAAATTACAAAATGTCAAACTTTACTCCGAAAATAAAAGAGATAAATATACCTGACAAGTATCAATGCCTCCCTTGTCCAAACCAGCGCATATATTTGTGTTGAACACTTGTCCATCCGTGTATCTGGTAGAATTGCATCTCGTCACGTCAATGATAGGAATTTCGGCTTGCTTCAAAACGTCATGACAACATGTGCCTGTAGAACAAGCGTCTATATAGTTATCGGAATAGCAAGAATTCTCCTTTTCAAGTACAAAATGTAAGAAAACATCACTGTCGTTTTAATGGTAGAACTTCATTTGTCAAACCGGCGTACGCCGAATGCGTCGGTTGACCTTTGGTTACCCGGTTGTTGCTTTATTTGACCGTGGAAGGTTTGCCGGCGTACGCCGATCTCGCCGGTCTGGAAAGACCGGCGTGGAATTCGCCGCTTTTTAAAGTATGGCGGAATCTCACGGTTTGGTGAAGTAATGCGATAAAAAATATAGATAATTGTTAATAAATCAGCATGCTCATTGATTGAATGCATATATTTAGCATATTTTTCGCAGAAACCACTTACAAAAATTTGTATTTCCTGGTACTTAAGGTGAAATTGCGTTGCTACATATCAGTTTTTTTTATATTTTAATTCTATCTATGTAGGAATTCTAGCAAAGCCGATAAAAAAGGTGTCTTTTCGAATTGTTTCATCTGTTACCATGGTTACACCAACAGCTTTGACAACAATATGTTCCTCCAATTTTGTTTTTCGCCGGTTGAGTTCATTTGCCAATTCACGTATAACGCCGGTCATATGACCGGCGCATTTCGGCGTACGCCGATATGGGACAAATAAAGTCCACCCAATGACTAAACAACGCCTAACTAAACAGTCTTGATAAAATATGCAGTATCAAAATTATGTTTGAGACAATTTAAGTAAGATTCTCATTAAAGAGGCACATGTTTCGAATAATATTGTGTATAAATTCAAAATGTTTGCAACTGTAGGCATCACAATCCTCAATCTTAACCGTTACCAACTTCATTTGCGTACGTTTAATGGTGGCATGGGACACCTGTCTATGTTAATATGGATAAAATTCATTATAAACAAAAGGCTTTTATCGGTTTCGATTTTTCAAAATTTTCAATATTTCATTAAAAAATTTGTTAGAACAATTTTTGGAGAGTTAAAAAATATTTAAAAAACCCCCTATGGGGTCGATCTCATGACTTACAGATGCGTAATTAACGCTTTTACCCATTGCGCTACGCATTTAGGTAACATTTTGGGAAAGGAAAATATATAAAATATAAGTCTACATGATTTTAATGTTTAATTCGATAGGAAGTACGTTACAATATGGAGGTGTCCCATACAACCTTAAAATGTGACCATTTCTATATAGTTATACAAATACGTTGTATAAAGACCTCTATCTAAGATGAACTGAAATGTTACCCATTGTGTCGCCAAATCCCGTAATATAACAGTGCTGGCCACTTGATACCGTTCGTTTGGGTAAACATGCGATGTTGACGTAATCATTCAACGTCACAGGAGTTGCTAATTTCAGGAGAGTGATGTCATTTTCCGTAGTATCCTGGTCATAACGTTCGTGGACTAAAATTTTGGAGACTCCAACGACGATTTGATGCGAATCTTGCTTATTCATGTGATGATTTCCTAGAACTACATGCCAGCTTGACGTGGATCTATCACTATAATTTACACTCGATGGTATAAATAAAGTACACGGATACAAACATAAAACAAAAACAGTAAATAAATTTTAAACACCGGGTATCAGTAAATACAAAATGTACATCATATGACAAAGTTTATGATATGACAAATGAATAAAGAGGAAATTTGATGAAATAGTACATACTCTTCAAAGCAATGTCCTGCTGTAACGACCCACTGGTCTGATATTAGGGTACCACCACACGCATGGTCCTTGAAGGAGCCATAAACAATAGAGGCCTGCCATGGCCAGCTTCCTGGGGTTGCTTCTTTACCTCCAACGATCCGAGAGTTCCCCAGTGATGGAGAAATGGCGGGTACTCCACAGTTCGATGCTGTTAAAGAATTGCTATAAGTTCAACAACCTTTGATGCTCTAAATATTACGCATGCCGGTATATTTCATCACTATTTTCATGTAGAGTTAGGTGCTATTCACTTACCACATACAACTTCATCGTTGCCGCTTGCACAATTTTTGATTCCGTCGCACACCGATGTTCTATCAATACACGTACCGTCACTACACGTGAAATCACTCGGGGCGCAAGTTGCTAGAAAAAATGTCCAATTACTAGTTCTCAGTCTTCTCAAAATGTAACTGCTTGTTATTGTATTGTATTATAACTTACGTATAGGATCATGTACTGTGTATGTAATGTTGAATCCAATCTCGTTTTCGCTTTCGTCGGTTTGAAATCTCAGGTACAGGTCTGTCCCGGTCGAGGTCAGTTTCTGTGGGTAGATGATTCCACAGTAGCGACCAATGAGCGGAGAACTGGCAAGAGGTCCATCAAGCACCTGCAGGTTATCGTACTGACAGGTGCGATCCTTCTCCAGGAAGAAGGTCTACGAGCAAATTACAACCCATGCTATAGTTTTGAAACTCGGTGGAACTTTGTGAAATGAATAAATTATATACGAGAGAACAATTATTAAGACGGAAATTTTATACGGTTTCTTACGTTAAATTGCAGGGTGATGACTTTATCTGCTGGAGCTTTGATGTGCCACCTACAATTGATATTATCTGGATAGTTCATTCCCAAAGTGAATCTCTCGGAGTAGATGAAGCCGCTAGTTTGATTGAGTACAAGTGGCGTGCTTCCATGACATGCCTGGTCCGTCAAAACAGTTTGAGAGGATACTAAAAATTTACAGCGTAATTCAGTCGCTTTAGAATCATATCTCTTAGTAATCAGAATGGAAAAGACTCTTTTATGAGTAATTTCATGTATCGAAATTGCGCTATATACCAGAGACTTTTTCGGCCGTATAAGTGGCCCTGAATCCCATGTCTTGTGTAGTGCCATCCGTTACAAAGCTGACAAACATGGCGTTGGTTTTGGAGACAACGGGTGCAGGGATAGTGTTACCACAATTCTTCGCTATCATTCTCCCCGTGGATGATTGTCCGTCAAACGCCGTTACAGAGTCAAAGGGACAGGCACGGCCTCCCTCCACGCCGAACTGGGTATATGTCAGACGAATAGCGTAACCAAATGGAGCAAAAAATCTCCAAACACACCGAGAGTTTGGAGGGTACTGAAGGCCGACTCCGAAGTTTGGAGAGGAAATTGTTCCCGCCGACAGTGTGTCGTTGATATAGATGTCTTGGGTACAGTTCATTCCAGAGGGTGCAGGTGTTGTGTGAGAGTCTCCAGGAATGACCACGGACGCTATGAATAAGACATATTACGAATAAACTTTTCATTAAATGTAAACGGTGTTTAATGTTTTTGGAATATCTCCCCGGTCCCATATCCACCTGACTTTAGGCATAACAAATGTGTGATAGTTTTTAATATAATGATTAATAATGAGTAATTTCCTTATACTTCTTTTAACCCTATGTAAATCGAACTTAAATGAATGTGTTTTACTACATGTCTTATTAGATTTATCATGTAATTAATAGATTTTATATGTAAACAACAGTCAACAGTACCATTGGTGGCCGACCAGTGAAGAAGGAAGCCAATGTCCCCATTGCTGTCGTCACTGGTGAATTGTACGATGACGTGGTTACTAGATAACACCATTGTACTAGGATGTTGTGATCCACAATATTTTCCTTTTGTTTAAAATCATTAAAAAAATGAAGATTATTCATTCTTGCGTGTATTTTACGACTCAAGTGTCCAAGAATAGGATATTTCTTTAAAATAATTTGTTGTTAAGCAGAAAAACATATCTATACTTTACCTATGAGATTGCTTTGGCTTCCGTCATAGATAGTGACTCGGTCATACATACAGTTTTCACTGTCCTCTAGTCCGAATTTGTCTGCAAACACCAATCTTATGTGCTAAAGTATATAAATATATAAGAATATGTATAAATATATAAAAAAAAAACGAATATAAATTTACATGCTTATTTGGTAACAATAAAACTCACCATGCCGGTGGGAACGTTTATTTCCCATCGACAATTTAAGTCAGTATCATAGCTCGATGGGTAATTCAAACTGTTGAAACTACCCATCATGCCTGTTTGTGTGCTAGAACTTCCGCATCCGGATGACAGTGCCGGTGACGCGGTAGAACCGTGAGAGCTCCCACAGTTCCTCTCATCACTTCTGTCTCCACAGTCATTATCTCCGTCACATAGCCAGGTCCGGGGGATGCAGGTATGGTCAGGGCAAGAAAACTCGTCCGTGTTGCAACTACCTAAAATTAAAGGAATGAATTTTTAAAACAAAACAACCATGCAGAATGAGATAACGAATGGTAATCAGTCCTTATTTATTCTTCTATCTCTCTCACCCATCTCTCTTTTTTATTACTTAATTTGAATAAGGTTACCGGAAGAAATAGGATGGACCGAGCCGGATGATGTCGATATCGGAGCAGTGGTGAAGCTGCACGTGGATTCGTCAGTGCCGTCCACACAGTCCGTGATACCATTACAAACCATGGAGTAGTCAATGCACCTGTGGCTGTTACGGCACTGGAAATCCCTTCCTCCGCAGGTATCTAAGTAGCCAAATAAATATTATTTTTGTATTTATCAAATCTAGTTTTTTATTGAACGTTTGCATATCTTTTACTTACCAGAAGCATAGACAAATTTGTAGGATAGTTCAAATCCTCTTAGCCTTTCACTATCGTCAGTTATGAATTCCAGATATAGGTTCTGCCCAGATGACAGAATATTCAGAGTTCGGTGACCGCAAAATTTATTGATCAATTTCGCTCCGGTGTTTGATCCATCATATACATTCAAATAATCATAACTGCATCTGTGTAATGAAAGACATTATACATCTAACAAAAGCATTAATCGCTCGACTTTTTCGTTCAAATTCACAACCGTAAGATTTGTGAAAATTGCATTGGTACTTCAAAATGACACCATAAGATAATTAAAACCCCGGATATTGCAATGCTATTAAAATGCCGAACTTACGTTCCATCTGGCTCAACGTTGAACCAGTTTGACGTCAGCCTGATGACTTTACCGGCCGGGGCGTGAATCCGCCACGTGCAGTCCATGTTGTTGTCGTACCTGCTTAGGGCAGGTGGTTGACTGTGAATAATGCCACTGTCGGTGGTCAGGTACCCGTGTCCCCCACAGCCATTGGAATTCCCTGAATCTACACGAAATTATTACACCTTCAGATCTACCTGAATCTACACAAAATATCAAAGAATATTATTCCACCTGAATCCTCGCCATTTAAGACATATTGAGACCTGATCAAATCTTTACCGAAACAAAAGACAATTAGAAGGTAAAATGGATCTATTTGCAGCCACACCAAAAATATTAGGCAAACCCAGACCTAGCCAAATGTACACATTAATGTGTGACAGACTGAAAACATCATGTGTCTACACCAGCGCATGTCACTTCTCTCAGAATCTCAGCAAAATAAAACCGCCAGGAACTCCAACAATATGCATCAAAATATAAGACACCATGATGAAACTAAGCCAAAATATAAGACCCTTAAGAACTTCCTGAATAACCAGGTATACCGAAATATTTATGATACATCTCAGCCAATTGTGTGTCTCATGTGAAAAGAGCTTTAAGGGAAAAATTTAAATCAAATTTACGCGACTTTTCGTGAATTTCACGTGAGGCACACTTGCCTGTATTTTCTATTAGCCCATGTTGCTTACACCTGAATAATACTTAAATGTAAGATCAATGCCTTAGAGACTTTACTGTACATGCGAACTTTCTGTGTGACAATTTTGAGCATTTTACTGTCCGCGTCAAGGTTGTACATATACTAGTATACACTTGTATAATCTCATAGAGACATGGCTATCAATTGTAGCTAGAACTCTACCAGAAAGTGTGTCAAATGTGATGTAATAATAGTATATACTTACACACTTCCTTTATTATGACTTCAAAGAAACTTATTTAGGTAAACTAAAAGTGATGAAACTGATTTGCTACAAGTAACTAGGACCAGGCGTTGTCACCAGTGCACCTGTTGAACAGCAATAAGCAGATGCATTTTTGTTGATTTTATACACGGGCTTTCAAAGGGTCTCACCGCAACACCCCCCCCCCCCCGATATTGATGGTTGAAGTTCCAGAAAATGAACTTAATAACAGTTACACACACCCCACGAAAATGTTGGTCTGTGGACTAAGTGGCTTAATAGATTCTTTATAATCCGCTATCATAAAAATAAGCCATACAATGATATTTTGATATTTCAAGCAAAATATGGCACCAAGAGCAAAGCGGTGGCCACTGCGTTCATCTGAAGCTTCCAATGTACAGGGTCTTCGATACCTCCAAATGCAACAATTCAAATTATTTATATATGAGCAATGTGGCGAAGAGAGGATGGCTTGCTTGGATCAATAAGAAAATACACCCTCACCATATTTAGTTGACAGTGATGATGACCGACAACTGCAGCCCCCCTCCCCCAACTATTGAATATTTCAGAACCCGTGGATAATGTTCTTCTGTAAATCAAGAACTAGCATTCTTTTCTCTTGACAACGTTAACAGTACAGTTCATTTACAGCTAGCGAAATGACCCGGTGTATATCGATGAACATTTCCAGATCAGTCGTCATAAATTGAAGACGGTTATATATTTCCCCAAATATTGTATCGTTTTGGTACATGTCAAGTTTGATAATGGATTACTTTTGTTCTAGTGTTATGTACTATCTTCCAACATTTAATTTCCGAGTCATTATCATATTTTATACCGTATCAATATGCATAACAGTTAGACGGACCAATCAGCTAGAAATAGTTCACACACCATCGCTTTATTAACGTAAAAGGTACGTAGGATGTACAAGTAATGTTCTTACCTGCTAGAATTGTATAAGGGATTAAAAGAAGAGGAACGATCTTCGGTAAAACCGTAAGTTTAGCCATTGCTCTCAGAAAAGGATTTGGGTCTACAGACTATTCTTATCTGTTCCGTATAGTGCATATGATAAGGTTGGTTTATCCGTATCTCAATATATAGACCAGGCGTGACAGGTAGCCGGGGAAGTGTTTCCATCCCATTAGTACTGACGTATATCTTCCTTATTTTTCATACTTTACCACAATTTCGAAATGTTGACCAATGATTTTTATCCAGTTTGGTTTTCAGATCTAGTGAATCAGGTGCGTTTTTGTGATGACAGCTTTCTTAATCATCCAAATGAACACCCAAAGACTTGTATGGAATTGTATTATGAATCATATGCACTACAAATTTAAACACAGAAACAATATTTAATATTTAATCAAGTGTATCATGGGTAAAGGATTTATGTTTTAATTAAATCTTATACAAGTGTTTAACTGCTTACAGAAAATGGCTCTTAACATCGATATCATAAATCATGGATGGTTTATTCGTGCATATGGAATTTTTTTTCTTCAAATTAAGTGAACAAGAACTCTTTAAGTAAAGAAAAAACTGTATATTTCAACAACATGTGAGCAGTATTGATAAGGGTGATACTGGTAAATATCACAGAATTAAAAATAACGATACTTTAACGGGATTATTCTTTCATAATATCACTAATATTAAATCGTTGATGCGGGTGATATAATTATAAACAAGTTTTGGTCAACAAAATTTATTTGTTTTATGAACATGGATTTCAAGATCTGGTATTCATCAAGTGTACTATGACAGTACTTGGATACACTAGATTTTCTCTAAAGCCCAGTATCTCTGAATAAGAGTCCTTGGTCCCAACGCTAGTCTTGTTGCATCTGTAACACTGGTCAGAGCTTGGCCCCTGGTGCTGTGAAGAGAAGTGTATTGTACACTAAAACAGTAGCAGGCAGCAGGTTAAAATATAAAAAGTATGTATGTACAGACTGGGTGGAGTAGACCCGTTTGCAAAAAGTGAATTGAGTTGGTCCTGGTTCCTTTTATGGGGTCAATAAAAAAGTCAAAGGAACAAAAACCAACATGCTACGAAAAATTCGAGCGCCCTCTGATTAACTCTCTTCGTTTTTGTCATTTTTTGCCCCAATATTTTTGTAGCCGCATTCCGGGGATAGGGAACCGGGTTTTACAAAGTTACTACGTGTAACCCCTAAGTTACAAAGGTTACAGTAACTGAGAAATATAATATGTACCGGAACCGGTATGTTTTCCCCCAAATATGGCGGTCAAGAAAGATACTTTTTGGAAAGTGTGGTATTAACATATGTATAAAATTTTTGAGATATTAAAGCCTGACCCATGAGGAGTTTGGTGTGCCAGCCTTCCGCTAGGAGTTGTCTGCCTTCCTTGGAGCGGATCTCCGCCGCCAAGAACGCCACCCGTCGTCCACAGCGCGTGGTCCGCGCCTCAATGACCACAGTCTCCCCCACCCTAGCGGGCTTGATGAATCTTGTTGGTGAAAAGTCACAAAACGAGTACAATTGTAAGATTATAAATAGTTCTTGATATTAATATTAATGTTTTCCATCCGGTCTTTGTTGTAAATATTACAAAGTATATATACAGGTATTACACACGTATCATCATTTGTTACTGTATGCATATTAATAACAATTCCTTACATAAATGGAGATAATACATACATCTTAACAAATGCACTGGGTTAAACTTATGATGTTTATAATTTTTTTACTAATTAAATTATGTTATACTTGTTATGTTTGATATATTTGATATTACTTCAAGGGATGGATCACTGTACATACATACATACAAGTACCGAGGAAGGCCTAAAATCAGGAAGAGGCTCCCCTAATTTGTGTCTTAATTTCTTTCGAAATAAACACGAAAATTGACCTCAATTGTTTCTTGTTACACGGTTACTTGTATATAGACATATAGACTTTTTATAGACTTTATAGATTTTTTTATTTCATTAAACGGCGTAGTAATAGCAAAATATTTAAAATTCCGATAATGCCCTAATTCACTAAAGAGGACTTTATGTTCGTGGCCATAATTTAATTTTAAGACTACATGTATATTAATATCCTTAACACAAAGAGCTCTGTATAAAGAAACAGATGTACTAGAAAAATAATTATTCAAACTTTAAATATGAAATACACTTTTCTTTACGTATAGTTGCTGGTAAAAAATTAACCCCTTTGAAGTTTTAAGGGTTGATTTGATGGGTATTTAATTGACCATCCAATGACTATAATTATACCGTAGCGACAGATCTATGCTAGCGCTGTTCCTGTCCCTGATTTTCGTGTGGAGGGCCCACGAAGTGACTGCGTCCACCAACAGAGACATCAGTCCCCCATGTAAAGTCCCATGGCTGTTTCTGTGATCTTCCACTACTTCCAATTCACACGTGATATTACCTCCACCTCCCGACACTATAGATATCTGAAAAATAACAATATTATAATTAATGAACACAATATATTGATGCACCTCAATTATTAGTGTGAACCCAGAATTTTCGCACTACATATAAAAGAAAAGTAAACAATGGTCAATAAAATTATAGAAGGAAAGATGAAAAATGGATGGAGGGTTGGATTGAGAGAAGAATAAAATTTTAGAGAACTTGAACCGTCTCGGTCGGTGACAGGGTCGATTAGGGTTGACATATGTAAGTGAATACTATTTGTAATGCATAGGCCTTATATAAAGGAGTCTTCAGTTAAAATTGTTTTCGAGACAGGTAATGCTATCTGTTACGTAACATATATACCGATTAGACACACTACCTGAGCTTTGTGATCGAGTTCAGAGCAGATGTCCTACATTTACTTCACTGATGAAAAATACTATATGTACAAGGTCATAATCCAGATCGCATCAAACTGAGGTAAGTTACACACCTTTTTAAAGATGTTTTCAAATCTCTTATGTCCGAATACTCTCCCAAATGCAACTTCTTTAGCTATCCTGAGTCCTTCTTCATCCGTCTCGCCCATATTCTCCGAAATACGTGCAACTTGATTAATAATTTGATCACGAGTTATCTCTCTTCGTAGATTTAATCCATTTACATAAAACCCAGCGTGTCTTTGGTACGAGACTTCAGAAGCGAGTTTCTACACATGGGTAAGACTTCTGCTTTTATTTGCTTTTAAATGTTGAAACCCTCCCAGTACCTCATCAGAAAATACACTAAAATATAACTTCTTTTAATAAATCAGTAGCTAGCTGCTAGCTCAACATCCTGGTTTCCTTGTTTGCAATATTACCTATGGAAGCCGATAGGGGGGAAAAGTAAGCGTATGAAACGGAAATCTGTGGATTTATGGGTTACTCTTTAAAAATTGTTCATCCGATTTCCTAACGTGAAAAAATCAACACTAAAAGTTTTTAAGACATGATTGTTAAAGAATAATATAAGGCGAGTAATTAAATTGACAGCGCTTTTGTAAAATCCCCCCCCCCAAAAAAAAAAAACAAAACCAAAAAAAATTGGTATCACTATATCCAAAAAATAATATTATTTTTGACGTCATCGTGTCAACAACTACGACAGCGTATATGAGTGTCATTTCAAATTGGCAGAATAAATAAATAAATTTACGATTTTTAAAAAATCGTTTGCACGATTTAAGAAAATCGTTTGTACTATTCAGAAAATCGTTTGAATGATTTTTAAATTCGTTTGTACGAGATTTTTTTAAAGTGAAACTTCGATAAATTATGTGTGTAGAGTTCATGATATAAGTTCTTCGATGATAAAAAATCAAATAGTAATCAAATTATATTTTAATTTAGGTCTTAGCCTAAAACCCTTAAACTGTGATGATAATAACAGCGAAATATGGGCTTTTGCGAAAGGAAAACAAATCTGTATATAAATCTGATTTAAAAATATGCTATTGACATGAAAGTATATGATTGTTGTCTAAAAAGCCATGCTAACAAATCGTTTAGTTGTTACAGTCACTATATAAACTGTATAATAGAGTTATATTTGACTGTACTCTGTTTCGCAGAAAACAGCTCTCTCTAAATCAAGTACATCGTTAAATAAAGACATCGTACAATACAAACGATTTTCTAAATCGTACAAACGATTTTCTAAATCGTACAAACTAATTTAAAAATCGTTCAAACGATTTTCTAAATCGAACAAACGATTTCCTAGATCGTACAAACGAATTTCTAAATCGTTCAAACGATTTTCTAAATCGTTCTTACAATTAAAAAAACGTACAAACGAATTTATTTTTTTCTGCCAATTTGAAATGGCACTTACATGTAAACACCGTTTTAAATAACTGCCGTCAGGTGTGAAGACAAATTATAATGCGCGTTATGATAATTTGTCTGCTCAGCTGACGGCATTTATTGCCACTACGACGTCAATAATTAAGAAATGAACTCAATGTCTACCCAAGTTATACAACAATAACCTGAGTTAGGACAGTTTACGCTTTATATGCTCCAACCCAGGTTATACGAATATAACTTGGGTAGATATTGAGTTCATTACTTATAATAAAATTTTCTAGATCTGTAATTGAATCTACAAATTGAGTGCGTTTTATTTTTAAAAATGATATTAATTTGTTCAAAATTCAAACGTAACGTTAAGCGGATCAATACGTTTTTGACGTTGGTGCATTGTGACATGTCTTGTGACGTGCAAACCAGGTTATACAAATTTAACTATTTTTTTCTATCCAATCAAATGCCGCGTTACAACCAGAATTAAATTATTAAATCATTAATGCTTATATATACATTCCCTTATTGATGAAATCAATTATTTTATTTAATAAATGTTTAAATTGCAGATCATTAGGAGTAAACTAGTAACAGCAAGAACAGCTGTTTCTAAAACCGGTTTTAAATGGTTATCACATAGACTGTTGAGACGAACCTTGAAAATATAAATCATGAAAATTAACTCTTGAAATTTTGCTTTTAAGGTGGCTCACTACACCTTGAAATATTTTCTCAAATAAGCAGAAAATTGCTTGATTATGATAGATATCATAATGGATAAGAAGTATTTAAATTAAATAGGCAAAAAAATGTGCAATTTTGGATGAAAAATTACATTTTCGAAAATTTTATTCAGTAAACATGAACAAATGCTCCAGTCGGATTCGAACTCATGATCTGCGGTTTTGAAGCCCAGTACTTTAACCACTGAGCTACGACGATATATAACCCAATCGAATGATATTAACAAAACATTTAAATCGCCATCTTGTGACTTAGTGTCTTAAAAAGTATAAGTCTAGGTGTGGTGTAGTGAGGTACCTTAAAGGGGCATGGTCACGATTTTGGTCAAATTCTATTTTTCTGTTGTTGCCTGACGTCATGACGTCAGGCATATCTAAGGTTTAAAAGTTACAACATCCGAAACAGTGCAGTCAACAATGGAAGCTAGCAATACCATTTTTCATTGAAAAAAGATTTATCAATGCATATAAATAATGTGACGACCTTCAAATTCGCAATTAACGAAAACGTTGTAATGGATGTAACAATTTAGCAATAGTGAGCAAGTGTTTAAAGCAAAAAAGAGGTTCACTGTGCACGTGTGTAATTCGGGCTGACTATATTTAGTTAGGATGAAACTTCAATTGCGCTTGCGTAAATTGGAGTTCTGGGAAGAAATTAGACAGTTCGTGTTAGAAATATTCGTTATGACACCGGTCAGTTTCTAGGTCAAACTGCGCATCTTCCATGGGGAATCGTTAGCAGCCACAGTCCGGAGTCCGCGTATATCTTCCCAACTCACTTAGTGGGATTGAAAAGTAAATATGTTGAAAGTAGTTTGCCACCAAACCATGAAAATCAGAGAGCTAAATTACAACTTTAAGTATTAAGTAGGTGTACAGTCATACATTGCATGTACACCGCTACACGCTTATCTCGTCACCTATATGTACAACCATAAAAATAAGGCTGCAAACTAAATGTGCACCCGCATATTATTATTGTTCTGGAAACTATTTACCTAGTATTTTAAAAGGTTGTGTATTCACTTTTGCCCTAAAATTAAAATTCCGCTGGCTGACTTTCTTATAGCTTTTTAAAAAGCTTTACCTTGTCATGCTTAAAAGTAGATAGCACTGTTTGAACGGTTGAAGGCGAGGGGTGTCATCACAACAAGTTATTACCTAACGAGGTGATTAAATTTAAGGCTGGCACATTAAACATGCGTCGGTTGGGGTATATATATATATATATATATTTTTTGTTAAAAAGAAAAACAAAAATGTTGGATGTAAAAAGCAGCATTGAGCAAGTTCACTGTACATGTGTGCAATCCAATAGAAAGGCCCCCACATTTGAACGGTGAATGGGGGGGGGGGGGGGGGGGGAGAGGCATCGCAATTTTTTACAAGTTGTACCTAATCATTATATATTACACGGCAGAATGTAAACTATAATTGTGTTCGGTTATCATTTCTAAACAAAATTGCCAGTTCGTATTAAAGTATTTACCAAGTAATTTTACGTTAGCTTAAATATTCATTAGAGAAACGATTGAGCGATTTCATTTATTGTAAAAGGGGTGTAATTTCTGTGTTTTACTCAATGTAAATAATAAGTGCATAGTTATCGATTGATTCTTGCTAAACTAAAGTAAAATTAATATATAACAAGTAAAAGTTGTTACGAAACAAATGCCAAAAAAGAGTTTTATTGACACCACAGATACGGGTATTATGGAATGCACTCCCTCTATGGAAGAGTTCATTTATGGTGTAAACTCGGTAAGCAATTCAATCTGCATAAAAGGAGGCGCAGAATTAATTCTACTCGGCGCCATATTGTCAAAATCTTAGGAGCAGTCCATAATGTTACGCGCCACTATAGTGGAATAATCCATGATGGGAAGCTAAGCTGTATTGTGTTCGTAATTAAGTTTTAATTGCTATATTTTTATTTTGTAGGCAGCAAATAATAAAGTTTTAAGAGAAAATTACATGTACGCAAAATATTTCAGGTTCAAAATAAATAATATGTAAAATTCATTTAAAGTAAAAACCCCCCTTAGTAAAGATAATTTGAAACAGTTCAACTTTAGAGACGCACATTTGGACAAATCAAAGACAGATTAAAACTCATAGAACCAAGTTCTTGCAATGAAATAAATATTTTTAGTCAGGCAAGCTTTTTGGGAAGCTATTACTTGTTATTATTTACAATGCTTTAGGAATGCATTTCTAATTATCAACTGAAATTTGAGAGTCAGTCGTTGAGTCATAAGCAAGATACAGGTCTCACAATTCTTTTTAAACAAGGCTCGTGCCCTGTTTTTGTTTAAATATGTTCAATATACCAGTAAAAAATAATATTTCAAGCTGATTTGTCTAACTTCTTATTCATTTTAAGCATTTATGAACAGTTCCTAACGTTCAACACATTCATTTTTGGTCTTAAACTGGAATTTCACTTCAACATTCAAAATGTAAACAAAAGCTTTGTTTACATAGCAAAGAATTGTAAGCTATGTAACTCGCTTATAACTCAACGATTGACGCTCAAACTTTGGTTGCCAATAAAAAATGAATTACCGAAGCATTGTAAACATCGAAAAACTAATTTTTGACCAAAATCGTGACCATGCCCCTTTAACAATAGAATCAACTTTATTGTTGAATATTTGTAATAAATGGTGTATTAACAACATGTATGAAATATCTACTTGTAGTTACATAGAAATCAATGTAACGGAACTACTTATAAAAATTACATGTAATTTCATACGCAGTGATTAGGTTGTTGCATTTAGAGGCATTCAGTTATAAAGATCACAAAATATAATGGACAGACTCAGTAGAATGTAAATATATTGGATATATAACGGCTACGATAAGTATTATGTATCATTTCTGTTTTGAAAACATCCATTTTACCCGATGTTTAAAATACAAAACATATCTTATTTTATATAAGCTATGGCAGAGAACCAGTTTACCGAGGTTAGCCCTGAATATTGGCAAAAACGATGGGAGGAACGAAAAATTGGATTTCATAGATCTCATGTCGATTCGTAAGTATCTTCTCTGTACATTTTACACAGAATCATGGAAGAAATGTATTATGGTATTTTTCCAAAAATAATTTAGATATAGTCAATCTTTTATATGCATGAACTCATTTTTTAAAACAGTATTAGTATTCTATTCTTATGCGGATGTTTGACTTATTTTATATACAAAATGTATTTAGGTTATTGGAAAAACATCTTGACAAACTGGTGGATGGCCGGCAGAATATCAAGGTTTTTTTCCCTCTGTGTGGAAAAACGTTAGACATGAAATGGTAAAGAAGGCAAAATAACCACAGTTAATAGATTTCTCATATTTTAGAAAATCGCCATGTTTTTTGGTGTTACATGTAATTTCATCACTTAAGCTTTCAAATTTGTATCGAGATTTTTTGAAAATTGTATGTTGTTTCTATGACAATATGTTATAGCATATTGAACCACAAAGCATCAGTGTCAGCATCACGTGTGTACATGATAATTTGTAAAATGATTTGCTGCTGCTAGAATGATAGGAAACTTTAAATATCATATGAAAATCTTCATACCGTGCAGACATAACAGTTGCTTACTCCCCCCGTAGTTTGTGGGAGCATGGCCACACCGTGGTCGGGGTAGAGGCAGCGCGGCCCGCCCTGGAGGAGTTTTTCGAGGAACATTCCATCAAGTACACGGCCACAGACCTCCCAGACGGGCTGGGCTCATTGTTGACAGTAAGTCTACGAATGTGTTACAAATCCGACACAGGAATATCTTTTTTTATAGGATGAAGAACCAAGCTCTTAAATTGAATATTTTCTTTTTTTTCGCAGAGTGAAGACGACAGAATTAAGCTCTACTGTTGTGACCTATTTAAATTCAACAGGTACCGGCATCTATACTACTATATTAAAATAATAGACTCGAATTTTTGGGCTTTAATACCGAGAAATCGGAAGAGTACTGTCTTTTGTTTTATGTATTTTAAACATCATTGGTACTTGAAGATTACCAATTTGTTTTTATTTTTTCTCAATCAAGCTTCGCTAATTAATAATCAACGAAAATCCCTTTTAAAAATCCGGAAATCATCTGGATTTTTTGGATTTTACAATCTTGCGCATGCGCATTACATTTACGCTTAATCACGGGAGGCTCTCACAATAACACATTTGCATGGATAAATTCAGAAACGATAATACAAATACGTGTAAATTTTCATTGAAAGTTTGCTACATGTATATATTCTGTTCATCAAAGAAATACGGGAGATAACATTTGATATGACCGAGTTCCGAATGTCTACATGGTGTGTAAATTTGAAGCGAGTAAAAAACTTTGGTGAAAAAGTGTTGAATTCTTCATTAATATGAATTAAATTTTTAGATGAAATGTATTTACAGCATCGAAATGGTTTGTTATGAATAATTTGACTGTTATTTTCAATAAAGTTTTATTAATTTTCTCAAAATCGGAGCGATTCTGAAGTTTTTTGCTACATTACGGGTATATAGGAGGCATTTTAACTGTGGTGAAGGCCTGTCCCGAGACACAGTTAAATTATTCTATTAGAATAATATTAGATTATTCCGATATCATATGCAATGTCAACCCGTGCACGCACGGGTCAAAGTCTAGTATATTATATTTCTTTACTATTTTTTGCAATGTTACTTTTAACATCCAAATGCTCACAAAATATTAAAGATGGTAAACTAGGACCAATACTCTAAGAGGTACATTCAAACCTTTTGACAAAACTAAATAGAAATAATCATAAATACCCTATTAAACCTGTTTAAAGAAAATTGAGAATGTTACGTCTGTTTACTTGTTGTTGTTGTTTTTTTTTGTAGCGACTTGGAGGGGTCGATGAATGCGGTTTGGGACCGAGGCTCTCTAGTGGCCATTAACAGAGAGGACAGGCAGCGGTAATCAGTAATGCTATAGTATTTCGAAGTATCAGTACAGTTGTACATATAACACATACAAGTGTCACAACATTGTTTGTAGGACGCGTGTCAAAGTTCTAGGCGGAAAGGAGGTGACCCAATTTGAAAATCATTGCAGCATGCTACATACCTACTTTGATATGTACATTTTCAAAAATAATCGCATATTGTCTTTTTCTTTGCGGGGGGTAATGGTGAGTGCTCCGGTTGAAAATCATCACTATTATCTGGAGCTGACAAAAGCATATAACGCAGGACTGAAACTATTATAACATAGTATGAATAACTCCGATGCATGACAAAATTCATAATCAGCGCAAACTTAGAGGAGTGTTTCATTTACAGCTATGTGAAACTTATGACAAGCCTGCTTGCCCCAGACTGCCGTTATCTAGTGGAAACATTAGAATTTGATGAGACCAAGTTTCCAGGTAATATTATCATTTATTACTTCTTAATAAAACACGCATTAAGTATTAGTGAGGTAAAAAATATTTACATTGTCATAATGTTTGTTTCACCGCCTATTTGGCGCAAGCGACCATTTTTTGTATTCATGTATGTTCATGCATAAGTTGATGATATGAATTTCAATTAGTCACATATCAAAAACATATGTTAAAATTTATTTCAACAATCCTATTCCTATTTTCAGGGCCACCATTTTATGTCCCCGAAGAACAGTTTTACGACTTATTTGGTACGTTTGCCTTCCTTTTGCAAATCGCACTTGAATAGTTATTCATCTTTGTGTTTATCAGTCTAGATTACTAATATATTACCACATCATAAGTAGTTTTTATAATTTATTGCATCATTGCATCTAAATAGCATCAACACCGTGTCTTTTCCCGAAAATATATCTAATTTTATGAGAGAGAGAGAGAGAGAGAGAGAGAGAGAGAGAGAGAGAGAGCATATTGCAAACTACTAGTAGATTATTTTAAACAAAATATGATATGAAATAATGATTAATGTCATCTTATTTTGCAGGTGAGAAATTTAACGTCACAAAACTGGAAAGAAGGGATTCATTTGAAGAAAAACATCTGTCATGGGGAATTGATAGTCTGTACGAAAACTTGTATTTAGCTACTTTGAAAAACTGAGAGAGAGAGAGAGAGAGAGAGAGAGAGAGAGAGAGAGAGAGAGTTTGTTTCATGAATATGTTTGAATAAACAGATCTTCTGTACATTTTTTCATTGTTTTTATATACGCGCGATTCAATTGATTAGGGCCCTGCTCTGCAAGTGCCCTATAGTGATCCATCCATCCGTTCGTCAATCCATCCGTCGTGTCCACCCTTCCTTCCGAGAATGCTTGTCTGGAGCATATCTTCTCTCCCTTGGCCCAATCTGGCTCATACTTTACCCCCAGAGTGCCTTTGGATGATAGTGTGCTGTTACCGTGAACCATGTTTCTAGGTCTATAGTTAAAGTCATACATGTAGCAGAATTATATGAAAAACCCATGTCCGGGGCATATCATCTCTCCACTTGGTCGAATCTGGCTTATACTTAACCACAGGTTCTATGGTCAACGGGTGTGCAGTGACTTTGAATGAAGTTTGTAGGTCAAGGGTCAAGGTGATATTGGACCAGGCTAAAATTCTATTTACAAAGCATTAATATTTTTACTTAGTCCTATTATAATGCATAGGCCTTATATAAAGGCGTCTTCAGTTAAAACTGTTTTCGAGACAGGTAATGATATCTGTTACGTAATATATATACCGATTAGACACACTACCTGAGCTTTGTGACTGAGTTCAGAGCAGATGTCCTACATTTACTTCACTGATGAAAAATACTATATGTACAAGGTCATAATCCAGATCGCATCAAACTAAGGTAAGTTACACACCTTTTTAAAGATGTTTTCAAATCTCTTATGTCCGAATACTCTCCCAAATGCAACTTCTTTAGCTATCCTGAGTCCTTCTTCATCCGTCTCGCCCATATTCTCCGAAATACGTGCAACTTGATTAATAATTTGATCACGAGTTATCTCTCTTCGTAGATTTAATCCATTTACATAAAAACCAGCGTGTCTTTGGTACGAGGCTTCAGAAGTGAATTTCTACACATTGGTAAGACTTCTGCTTTTATTTGCTTTTAAATGTTGAAACCCTCCCAGTACCTCATCAGAAAATACACTGAAATATAAGTTCTTTTAATAAATCAGTAGGGCTAGCTGCTAGCTCAACATCCTATAGTTTCCTAGTTTGCAATATTACCTATGGAAGCCGATAGGGGGGGGGGGGAAGTAAGCGTATGAAACGGAAATCTGTGGATTTATGGGTTACTCTTTAAAAATCGTTCATCCGATTTCCTAACGTGAAAAAATCAACACTAAAAGTTTTTAAGACATGATTGTAAAAGAATAATATAAGGCGAGTAATTTAATTGACAGCGCTTTTGTAAAATCCCCCCCCCCAAAAAAAAATAAAAAAATTGGTATCAATATATCCAAAAAATAATATTATTTTTGACGTCATCGTGTCAACAACTACGACAGCGTATATGAGTGCCATTTCAAATTGGCAGGAAAAAAAAATTCGTTTGTACGATATTTTAAAAATCGTTTGTACGCTTAAGAAAATCATTTGTACGATTAAGAAAATTGTTTGTACGATTTAGAAAATCGTTTGTACTATTTAGAAAATCGTTTGAATGATTTTTAAATTCGTTTGTACGATATTTTTTTTCAAGTGAAACTTCGATAAATTATGTGTGTAGAGTTCATGATATAAGTTTTTCGATGATAAAAAATCAAATAGTAATCAAATTATATTTTACTTTAGGTCTTAGCCTAAAACCCTTAAACTGTGATGAGAATAACAGGGAAATATGGGCTTTTGCGAAAGGAAAACAAATCTGTATATAAATCTGATTTAAAAATATGCTATTGACATGAAAGTATATGATTGTTGTCTAAAAAGCCATGCTAACAAATCGTTTAGTTGTTACAGTCACTATATAAACTGTATAATAGAGTTATATTTGACTGTACTCTGTTTCGCAGAAAACAGCTCTCTCTAAATCAAGTACATCGTAAAATAAAGACATCGTAAAAATACAAACGATTTTCTAAATCGTACAAACGATTTTCTAAATCGTACAAACTAATTTAAAAAAATCTTTCAAACGATTTTCTAAATCGAACAAACGATTTCCTAGATCGTACAAACGAATTTCTAAATCGTTCAAACGATTTTCTAAATCGTTCTTTAAAAAAATTAAAAAAACGTACAAACGAATTTATTTTTTTCTGCCAATTTGAAATGGCACTTACATGTAAACACCGTCTTAAATAACTGTCGTCAGGTGAGCAGACAAATTATAATGCGCGTTATGATAATTTGTCTGCTCAGCTGACGGCATTTATTGCCACTACGACGTCAATTATTAAGAAATTAACTCAATGTCTACCTAAGTTATACAATAATTACCTGAGTTGGGACAGTTTACGCTTTATATGCTCCAACCCAGGTTATACGAATATAACTTTGGTAGATATTGAGTTCATTACTTATAATAAAATTTTCTGTTATTTAATCTACAAATTGAGTGCGTTTTACTTTTAAAAATGATATTAATTTGTTCAAAATTCAAACGTAACGTTAAGCGGATCAATACGTTTTTGACGTTGGTGCATTGTGACGTGTCTTGTGACGTGTAAACCAGGTTATAAAAATTTAACTAATTTTTTTTTCTATCCAATCAAATGCCGCGTTACAACCAGAATTAAATTATTAAATCATTTAATGCTTATATATACATTCCCTTATTGCTGAAATCAATTATTTTATTTAATAAATATGTTAAAATTGCAGATCATTAGGAGTAAACTAGTAACAGCAAGAACAGCTGTTTCTTAAACCGGGTTTAAATGGTATCACACAGACTGTTGAGACGAGCCTTGAAAATATAAATCATGAAAATTAACTCTTGAAATTTTGCTTTTAAGGTGGCTCACTACACCTTGAAATATTTTCTCAAATAAGCAGAAAATTGCTTGATTATGATAGATATCATATTGGATAAGAAGTATTTAAATCAAATAAGCAAAAAAGTGCAACTTTGGATGAAAAATTACATTTTCGAAAATTGTGTTCAGTAAACATAAACAAAAGCCCCAGCCGGATTCGAACTCATGATCTGCGGTTAAGAAGCCCAGTACTTTAACCACTGAGCTACGATGATATATAACCCAATCGAACGATATAAACAGTTTAACAAAGCATTTAAATCGCCACATTGTGACATAAAATCTTAAAAAGTATAAGTCTAGGTGTAGTGAGGTACCTTAAAGGGGCATGGTCCCGATTTTGGTCAAATTCTATTTTTCTGTTGTTATTATTTACAATGCTTTAGGAATGCATTTCTAATTATCAACTGAAATTTGAGAGTCAGTCGTTGAGTCATAAGCAAGATACAGGGCTCACAATTCTTTTTAAACAAGGCTTGTGTCCTGTTTTTGTTTAAATATTTTCAACATACCAGTAAAAATCATATTTCAAGCTGATTTGTTTAGCTTCTTATTTATTTTAAGCATTTATGAACAGTTCCTAACGCTCAACACATTCATTTTTGGTCTTAAACTGGAATTTCACTTCAACATTCAAAATGTAAACAAAAGCTTTGTTTACATAGCAAAGAAGTGTAAGCTATATAACTCGCTTATCTAACGCAACGAATGACGCTCAAACTTTGGTTGCCTATTAAAAATGCCGTACTGAAGCATTGTAAATATTTAAATCGAAAAACTAATTTTTGACCAAAATCGTGACCATGCCCCTTTAACAATAGAATCAACTTTATTGTTGAATATTTGTTATACATGGTGTTTCAACAACATGTATGAAATATATACATGTAGTAACATAGAAATCAATGTAACGGAACTACTTATATAAAATACATGTAAATTCATACGCAGTGATTAGGTTGTTGCATTTAGAGGCATTCAATTATAAAGATCACAGAATCTAATGGACAGACACAGTAGAATGTAAATACATTGGATATATAACGGCTACGATAAGTATTATGTATCATTTCTGTTTTGAAAACATTCATTTTACCCGATTTTTAAAATACAAAACATATCTTATTTTTTATAAGCTATGGCAGAAAACCAATTTACCGAAGTTAGCCCTGAATATTGGCAAAAACGATGGGAGGAACGAAAAATTGGATTTCATAGATCTCATGTCGATTCGTAAGTATCTTCTCTGTACATTTTACACAGAATCATGGAAGAAATGTATTATGGTATTTTTCAAAAATAATTTAGATATAGTCAATCTTTATAATGCATGAAAGCATTTTTAAAAACAGTATTGGTATTCTATTCTGATGCGGATGTTTGACTAATATTATATACAAAATGTATTTAGATTATTGGAAAAGCATCTTGACAAACTGGTGGATGGACGGCAGAATATCAAGGTTTTCTTTCCTCTGTGTGGAAAAACGTTAGACATGAAATGGTAAAGAAGGCAAAATAACCACAGTTAATAGATTTCTCATATTTTAGAAAATCGCCATGTTTTTTGTGATAATATCATCACTTAAGCTTTCAAATTTGTATCGAGATTTTTTAAAAATCCTACATGTATGTTGTTTCTATGACAAGATGTTATAGCATATTGAACCACAAAGCATCAGTGTCAGCACCACGTGTGTACATGATAATTTGTAAAATGATTTGCTGCTGCTAGAATGATAGGAAACTTTAAATATCATATGAAAATCTTCATACCGTGCAGACATAACAGTTGCTTACTCCCCCGTAGTTTGTGGGAGCATGGCCACACCGTGGTCGGGGTAGAGGCAGCGCGGCCCGCCCTGGAGGAGTTTTTCGAGGAACATTCCATCAAGTACACGGCCACAGACCTCCCAGACGGGCTGGGCTCATTGTTGACAGTAAGTCTACAAATGTGTTACAAATCCGACACAGGCATTTCTTTTTTTATAGGATGAAGAACCAAGCTCTTGAATTGAATACTTTTTTTTTCGCAGAGTGAAGACGGCAGAATTAAGCTCTACTGTTGTGACCTATTTAAATTCAACAGGTACCGGCATATATATTTCTTTACTATTTTTTGCAATGTTACTTTTAACATCCAAATGCTTACAAAATATTAAAGATGGTAAACTAGGACCAATACTCTAAGAGGTACAATCAAACCTTTTGACAAAACTAAATAAAAATAATCATAAATACCCTATTAAACCTGTTTAAAGAAAATTGAGAATGTTACGTCTGTTTACTTGTTGTTTTTTTTTGTAGCGACTTGGAGGGGTCGATGAATGCGGTTTGGGACCGAGGCTCTCTAGTGGCCATTAACAGAGAGGACAGGCAGCGGTAATCAGTAATGCTATAGTATTTCGAAGTATCAGTACAGTTGTACATATAACACATACCAGTGTCACAACATTGTTTGTAGGACGCGGGTCAAAGTTCTAGGCGGAAAGGAGGTGACCCAATTTGAAAATCATTGCAGCATGCTACATACCTACTTTGATATGTACATTTTCAAAAATAATCGCATATTGTCTTTTTCTTTGCGGGGGGTAAGGGTGAGTGCTCCGGTTGAAAATCATCACTATTATCTGGAGCTGACAAAAGCATATAACGCAGGACTGAAACTATTATAACATGAATAACTCCGATGCATGACAAAATTCATAATCAGCGCAAACTTAGAGGAGTGTTTCATTTACAGCTATGTGAAACTTATGACAAGCCTGCTTGCCCCAGACTGCCGTTATTTAGTGGAAACATTAGAATTTGATGAGACCAAGTTTCCAGGTAATATTATCATTTATTACTTCTTAATTTCAAATGAAAAATAAAACACGCATTAAGTATTAGAGAGATAAAAACTATTTACATTGGCATAATGTTTGTTTCACCGCCTATTTGGCGCAAGCGACCATTTTTTGTATTCATGTATGTTCATGCATAAGTTGATGATTTGAATTTCAACTAGTCACATATCAAAAACATATGGTAAAATTTATTTCAACAATCCTATTCCTATTTTTAGGGCCACCATTTTATGTCTCGGAACAACAGTTTTACGACTTTTTTGGTACGTTTGCCTTCCTTTTGCAAATCGCACTTGAATAGTTATTCATCTTTGTGTTTATTAGTCTAGATGACTAATTTATTACCACATCATAAGTAGTTTTTATAATTTATTGCATAATTACATCTAAATAACAACAACCCCGTGTCTTTCCCCGAAAATATATCTAATTTTATGAGAGAGAGAGAGAGAGAGAGAGAGAGAGAGAGAGAGAGAGAGAGAGAGAGAGAGCATATTGCAAACTACTAGTAGATTATTTTAAACAAAATATGATATGAAATAATGATTAATGTCATCTTATTTTGCAGGTGAGAAATTTAACATCACAAAACTGGAAAGAAGGGATTCATTTGAAGAAAGACATCTGTCATGGGGAATTGATAGTCTGTGCGAAAACTTGTATTTAACTACGTTGAAAAACTGAGAGAGAGAGAGAGAGAGAGAGAGAGAGAGAGAGAGAGAGAGAGAGAGAGTTTGTTTCATGAATATGTTTGAATAAACATATCTTCTGTACATTTTTCCGTTGTTTTATATATACGCGCGATTCAACTGATTAGGGCCCTGCTCTGCAAGTGCCCTATAGTAATCCATCCATCCGTTCGTCCATCCATCCGTCCTGTCCATCCTTCCTTCCGAGATTGCTTGCCTGGAGCATATCTTCTCTCCCTTGGTCCAAATCTGGCTCATACTTTACCCACAGAGTGCCTTTAGATGATAGTGTGCTGTTACCGTGAAACAAGGTCACCGTTTCTAGGTCTATGGTTAAAGTCATACATGTAGCAGAATTATATGAAAAACCCATGTCCGGGGCATATCTTCTCTCCACTTGGTCTAATCTGGCTCATACTTAACCCCAGGGTCTATGGTCAACGGGTGTGCAGTGACTTTGAATGAAGTTTGTAGGTCAAGGGTCAAGGTCATATTGGACCACGCTAAAATTCTATTTCCAAAGCATTTATATTTTTACTTAGTCCTATTAGACTCGTACTTCACATAACAAGAGCTTTTGACTAAAGGGTGTGTGGTGACTTTAATGAAACATACTTGTCCGGAAGGTATCTTACCTCCCTTGCTTCAATCTGGCTCATACTTTACCCACATGGTGTCTTTGATAAAAGGGTATGCTGAGACCGTGAATGAGGTTTGTAGATCAACTGTCAAGGACATATATCGAATCATACTAATGTCCTGTTTAAGAGCATGTATATTTTCTACTAGTTAAATACTTCGCCTAAACAAAAAAATTCGGTTAATGGTGTGCAGTGACCTTGAACAAAATCAATGTGAAGGTCATAGCAGATCTCTTTATAATCCGTTTTGAATTATTTCCCATTTGCTAATCTTGCACAAATTGAACAAAATTCCTGAATGTAAGGGGCCCTTAATGAGATTGAATTAAAAGTTCAATGCCAGCAGGAAATTTTCTAAGTAATAGGTCAAGGTCAGAGCAAAATTCTCTGAAATGCTTTTCATCCTATTGTCCATTATTTAAGCGGGGCCCTTTAAGATGGTCACCATCTCAATGTTGTGTAATTGATTTTGAATCTTACCGGTTCCTTTATAAAAATTACATTTTAGCAATATATACATATATGTAAGTTTGTGATACTGGCATCAAGTATGTAAACCACTATTTGAATCAATTTTTGAGTAATAAATCTTAACACATATGTATACAGATAATTTAACCGTGGTATTTTTGCAACTGTTTATCAATATAATAATATCATCGATGAATATACGCTATAAGGTCAAGCACTTGTTATTTTTCAGAATAAGAAACTATAATGTGTTCCAATCCTATTGTTACGGTATTTTGTAAATAAAATCTGTTAAAATAATTCTCTTTTTTCTCTAAAAAAAAGCTAGTCTCAAACTATTGTTATTAGAGATCTCCAATTTTAAAAATTTTGCTGATCATCTTTCAAGAGATAATTTTAAGAGAAGCTTTGAAACAACGAGTTAACCAAATTACATTTTTTTCAAAGCTTTGCAATATACCGGAGGTTTTGACCTTGCTGTTCATTTCAGCTGCGGAACTCTGCAACGCTATATATATATATATATATATATATATATATATATATATATATATATATATATATATATATATATATATCCGCTAGGGTCCCCGTGAGAAATACTCTTCCGGCCAGGACGATAGCAATTGACAGCGTTTTAAAACACACACACACACACACACACACACACACACACACACACACACATATATATATATATAGCGGATTAGGAACGATAACTCTGTTAGGTATGCACATTTTACCTATGTGTCGATTTCAGTTTGAGAACTAATTTACATCTTATCAGATATTTTAAGCATTATAACTGCTAATTATTTTGTACATACATTTAGATAATTTATGAAATTGTGTTTTATTTTTAATGAGCCGTTTCCCTGTCTACTTACGCGGTATTGATAACTTATGCACCAACTGCCAGCTGTAAAGTTTAACTTAGTATCAGGACTCCAAAAATCACTGCGATAATTGACCAAGAGTTCTCACAATAAACGTGTCTTTTTTATGGTGTAAACAATTGTCAGAAACACACTATTCAAACAGGTTTGCCATTTCATTTTTTAGCAATTATGCTTCATCGATAAATTCATGATCAATCATTTTCAACGCATCAATTTAAGTTGAGGCAGTATTTATTTTGTTGTAGCTTATTCCAAAGAATTCACAACATATATTGACAATGAATATTACATAAATTACATTTTGTTGAACTTCATCCGATCGAGACGCCATTTCACACAGTTTTATATGTATATAAACACACCACACTTCGTCATTTTACGGACCTGATGTTTCAAAAATTTTCAGTACAGATTTGTTGTAAGGAAATAAGGAATCGAAGATATATGATGTAAAACGTCTTATGGATTTCACGGCGTGTAAACCCGTGAATCTCTATTTTGCAGCAAGCGATAGCTTTTTGTGAGGAAAAACAATCGGTTCAACTCATGCGATATTCCATATACATGTATGGTACATTGTGAACGGTAATGTAAAATATATTTGTTCACTAAACAGTTTCTGACGAATTTCTTCACAATTAATTCGATGAGCGAGGTACAATCTGTGACTTTTCTCCATATGCGCCCGTTCTTGCTTTTTTTTTTTTTTTAAATGTTACATGTACGTAAACATCGCCCCGTTTGTTCTCAAATAAACTCTGTAATTTTTAACTCGCGAGTACAACTTTATTATGAGCTTTCTTCAGCATTTGTTTCCATGTGTTAGCATCATGTTCTCAACATGCATTTATAAATAGGCGGGTCTATATTTATAATGCGTGAATCGGACTCTTTGCACCCCTGCGAATGTGTTCGGAATGTTTTCTTTATCGTTGTTAAGTATGTAATAAATCCAGAGGTGCTCGAATGAAAGTTCACGAGACTTTCCCGAGATTTGTTCAGTTCCTGTGAAATTTCGAGCGGAAGTATAAGTGTTAGGATAATATTCTCAAAATACGTAAGTACTGGCCGTTTTTCATATCATATCCTACTTTGATTTATGTTAAAACATGAAAATATATTAAGATATATGTCTTATTTCATCATCTAGCGGTTATTTAAACTAAACGATGATATTCAGAAAAGAGTTATCGTTCGTGTTCAACCAGTCTACACGTGGTTGAAAATGTAAACATTGGGTTGCTTGATAAAATCATAGCCATGTTTTATGCGTTTGTTGCGCAGTACTATATTTTAAAAAAAAACAGAGTGGGTGCCTGTTTTGTATAAAAACGTAGTATATCTAGCCATTTTCAAGGAACATTCTGCATAAAATAGTATAGTCTATTACACTATTGATGCTATTACTAGGTCAGGCGCGGATCGAAAATTAATCCTTAGGGGGATCGCTACTAAGCATGTTAATTGTTGCAACAACAGAAAAACACCTATATTTTCTATTGTCACATTTATTTCTAGAACTCATTTTATCCATTAATTAATGAAGATAAAGTTTGAAATCAATTTATGTCTAGATTTTATATTTGACTATACAAGTACCTAGATATTAGGAAATAGACTATAAACACGAGGCACGATTTTTACTGCGAAACTGAAAGGGTCAAATAAAACCACGTGGTCTAAATTTGAATGACAATAACATTCGCAGGGGTGACTCTTTGTTGCGAATCGCAATTGAAATACCCACCGGTTAGATAGTGTCATCACTCAACGCAATGCTAGAATGTGCTTCATAGATGACTGTAGTATTATACTGAACTGTAGCTTTTCGGAAATATTGCCGAGATTTGCGAACCCTAGATATATTGTCTAGTACATGCAAAGAATAAAATTTATATACAAGGATGTACGGCTCAGAAAACCGTGCGTTCAACTTGGATTTTGTTTGTTTTGTGTTTTAAAAACTGAATTATCATGTTAAAACATTAGATTTCAATTTACCACTACTGTTTTATTCGTGACCTGGAGAAATTGAAAAGATCCCTGAAAACATTATTTATTTCTTTGCTCATTTTGCTTAAATCTGGTGCGGAATAGTTTACCCATATTGCCATTAGTATTATTGGATGGGGAAAAGGTCAAGGATCACACGGGTTTGGAAATCAACATGTATAATTATAAACAGCTTTATTCCGGGTCCATATCTTTTGAGTCCTTTATTGATAAAGTAGACATACCTTTGTACACAAATGATCTAGAGGTCATAGGTCAAACTTTATAACGAAAACTCTTTTGCTTGTACGCTCTTATTATATTATGGACATGTCCCAACATGTCCCATTAACAGTATTATTTTACTGCAAAAAATCGGATCGGATGCAAATTTGAAGACCTCGTAAATTATAAATTTTAGTGCAAAACCCCTGACATAACACAGAGTTTTTTAAAAATGAAAATATAAAAAAGATTCTTTAAAATCTTGCATATTAAATGCAAGATGTGATTTCCAAAAAAAAAAAGGAATTGATTATGACCTTATGTAAAGCAAATGTTTTGGTAAATAATTAATAATATTTGTTGTATTTATACTAGAAAAGTTAAATGTAGCAAGTAAATTTTGTGTTTTAAAGTGTACTGAGAAGCAATAAAATAATTATACATAAGACTATCCCGAATTCATTCAAATGATTTGAATTAATCTACAGCTAAATACAATAGAACAAATGTACTTTAAAACGTTGATAAATGAAACTGCCGCGACTGAATATTGGATGATTTTTTAAATAAAATTTTCATTCACTTTCGTTGTGAGCAAATGGAAATAAACTACTCGAAGTCGAAGATAAAATATTGATTGACTCTGCGTTTTCATGATGACGTGCATTCCAAAAGCATTTTCCAGTTTTATCAAACAGGTTCTTGTAAACTCATTCCGTTTTCTATTCACCTACATGTATTAACTGGCTATGAAGACAAATTAAAGTAAGTGTGTTGGCCCACGAGACTGCAACTTTTTCCCCGTGAAGAAATTGAGGGAAAATGCTGTCGAGAGGGAAAATAAACATACTACATGTATGCCCAAATAGTTAGTAAAAACCTGACAAGTATTTTATCATACATAGCTTTTGTAAAATGTGAATTGAGATTACACAACTACGATTTCCACATAATTATCCATGTAGGAAACTCACGACCAGTTGTGCATGTAAGCGTTAAGCATAAGTACATGTATGCGATACTGGCCGCGGGTTTTCGACGACATATACTATGCCACATTCAAACGACGCCATCGTCTAACAGCACTTTTAGTACTTTGATCTGAGTTGTTTTTGCTATACTTGACATATTATAAAATCGATAAATAACAAAAACTGATTTTTCTGTAGTTTTAATATGTTGTAATTAAAAATAAATTTGATCACAAAGTTGGGATGGTGGGGGGCTCAAAATCCGCCAGTGATTTCGATTATTAAAACTACGGGATTAATAAATTGCTAATTAATAACGAGTTGGGTCAGATATCATTAAAAAGCCAACAATACAGAAAAAATACCAGTCGTTTAAATATAAAACTTAGAAACAGACAAATCAGCCTTTTAAAAATACATCATGTAAGAAGGTCAATAGGTCATTGTTGTGTATGCGGCATCGTACTTTAAAGAACAGGTACCCCGGGGTGTCCTATTTTGTGATAGTTTTGATTGTGTTATGAAACTCTCATGCGCTCGATTTTAGTGAAGAATTTAAACATTATACGACTCAATATATACACACATTGGTCTTCAACAGGTAAGTCGTTTCATTTGTTATTTTGCGTTTAAATATACTATATGTTTTATATAGGACTAGTATGGAAATGCATAAGAACTAAAATTACAGCATTTAGATAGTATCTATTGGACCGGTATGTGCATTGTGCTCGTAAAATTTATAATAAAGGGAATGGTTATAATTATCTTTTGTATTTTTATCATTTTAATCTATGATTCTTCGAAACTACATCGACTAATGTTACATTATAATAGAAATGCGGCATTCATTTACAGCAAGAATGTCCGATTCCGGCCATGACTGGATTAAAGCCTGGGAAAAGAACGACATTGGATTCCATCAACAAAATGTAAATCAGTAAGTCGGGACATCATGTTGAATTTTTCATTCATTCACTAAAAAGTAATCAAATACATAAAATGCACGATGATCAGAATAATTTTTTTTCGATTGTGTTCTAATATGTAGAATACATGTATATTCGTCATACCTAATTTCTATTTTTAATACACATTCCTTTTTTTTCGATACCTTAAATTGACGAAAGCATTTTAAGTGAGTTTAGTCAATCACAATATTTTTGTCGCCAATGACAAAACGTCACTGTGACATTCAAAACAACTAGTTTTGATAAGTAATGATATCGTGTACTGTCACTCTCCAGTTCACCTCAATGGGTTCAACTATCTTTAGCAACTTTAGTATACTCTCTATCGATACAATCATAATTAGTATCAAAATCTAATTTAAGATTTTAAGAATAAATATCAATTATCTTATATTACCTTTTGGTCTGCTTACTACTCCACAGACTTTGAATTATGATTCTGATCGGTGTGTAAACATATTTTTCAATTTCTTCATTTATTTCACGTTAATATGTAAAACAAAAAGGTACTAATTTTCATCATAACATTGGTCATACCAAGTTGACTATCAGTAACACTTGGTATCATGGCTTTTTGACGGAATTCTATAAACAAGAGTTTTTTTATGTTCATGATGCGTTTCAGACAAGTTCTTTTTTTTCTAACAGAGGACTTCTTAGCCATGCAGATCAAATGATCAAAGGAAGAAAAAATATCAAAATATTTCTACCCCTCTGTGGAAAGACAGTTGATATGAAATGGTAAAAATCGGTCAATTTCCTTGCCATAAAATAACAAATTAGAGAAAAAATACTACACTCCCTTTCCGTCTATGTGTAACTCTGATTTAATATACTAGGCTTTGGGATAAAGGTCATTCAGTTGTTGGCGTGGATCTCGCCAGGAAAGCGTTTGAAGACTTCTTCAAAGAGCAGACCATCTCGTACTCAGTGCGGCCTCTACCGAATGGAGAGGGAGAAATTTTCACAGTAAGCTTTCATTATTTATATAACCCAATATTACAAACATTGCAATAACTCTCAAATTGACATATACCTGCTCATAGTGAATGATATTGATATACGAGAGTTGTCCAAACAGTTCGTGGACACATGTAATTTTATTTATAAAAAAACGGCGCCATTATCAGGAAAGTATTATAATATTTTAATATAGAGTAAAATAATGTATATGTATAAAAATCAGAACAATGTACATTTTTACCGTCTTCCTTGGAAGACGGTATAAAGAGTTGAAATAATTTACAGTCTCCGGGTTGTACACTTCCTCTCCTTTGTGATTGGTAGAAAAGACATGATGTGAAAATTTACATTTATTTCATTGGTTGAAAAACTGTTCGGCGCAAGGGAGATAATTTTCTGATGATCTTTTTTACGTACGACTTAACAATTTTCGTAGATTTTAAATCTTAAAAAGTGAGAAAACGAAAAAAGCAATAAAATTAGCTATCAATGAAATTCAGGCTTTAATTTTTCAGTACAACTAGTTGAAAGCAATGTTCTATAATATCTATTGACATTTTTTGTTCTTTTCTTTTTGGATTGTTTATGCAAGTACAAAAATGTGAAAATTTGATACGGTATGTCTAATATCAGTAAAAAAGATACGGTATCGGGTAAAACTAGAACCATTTGAACTGGAGCTTGGACTTTGGGTATAGTTGTCGCAAACAGCATTGTGACATAGGCCTGTCTATTTCATTGCTGGCAATACAACCATGGCTCTTTGAAATCAACTAGATTTGTCTGGCTTTGGAGCTTAGACTACGCAATCGGTGTATATTTCGCTTGAAACCAGCGTCATTTTCAACTTGTTTTGACGCAAGAATAGATAGTTACGTCCTACAGAAAGTCCAAGGTCTTGTTAAAATGGTTCTAATATCAGTAAAACAAGTGCTGAATGCTGTGGTATTAAGTTTGATTTTATTAATTAAATAATACGACCCTTCATAAGATCTCTTTTTCCCTACTATAGTCGATCTCAACTCAAGCACGTGGTACGCATTTCTCAATTTTAGGCACGCACGCTTAATTAAGGTACATAAAAAAAGTTTCAAAAGCCATTGCATGCAGAGGAAGGCGATCTTATATATAAAAAAGAATTGAATTTTCTTTCATAACTTAATGCTGTTTAAAGTTTGCTCTAAAGACGGTAAGCTTTTTTAAAAAGCTAAACTTGTTTTTATTGGAGTTATCATTATTATACACTCTGCCTATACAGTCCGCACTCAATTACAAAGTTTGGACAGTTTTTACGCTGGGCCGTGCGTTCTTTCCGCGACTCTTTGGAACATTAATATTTTATTTTATTTCTATGGAAAACATTCAAAACAACTTTAGTTTGATTTGAAATTTTATGACAAAGATTTAGATATACAATATGTATATTTAAATTATAAACTCATTTAAAATGACAAAAACGCGATTGTCCACGAACTTTTACTTTTTTGACAATCCTCGTTCATACAGCACAGGGAAATTCACTATATTGGAGCTCCACCTCTTGCTTTCTATGACAAACGGACCCTAGAGCGCTGGCCGCGCACTACACGGTCGTTTGAGATACAGGTGGATTACAGTTAAACGACAATTTGAGAGGATCGGAACGATACACATTGCATATATATATATATATATATATATATATATATATATATATATATATATATATATATAAGCACAAACATTGCAATAACTCTCAAATTGACATATATCTGCCCATAGTGAAGCTGTAGTGCGCGGCCAGCGCTCTAGGGTCCGTTCGTCATCGAAAGCAAAATTTTTTGTCCACCGGGGCGGAGGTGGAGCTCCAATAGAGTGAATTTCGCTGTGCTGAAAAACAAAACTGTACAAAATGTAGTTGTTATTATTTCTTTGATTTGCTATATTTTGTAATGTTAGTTGTGGTGCTGGATTTTGTTTTCTTGTTGTTATTCTATGTAATTTATTTTTGTGTCCTGAATAAGGGACTGGCTGTCCTGAAAGTTTGACAATTTCAGTTGTTCGTGTCGTCAGCCATATTTAGTGCTTCAATTGTCCATGTCGTTAGCCATTTGAGTGCTTTATATATATATATATATATATATAAATATATATATATATATATATATATATATATATATATATATATATATATATATATATATGCTGACACAATTCCTTATCGTTTACAAATTTCCAATATTATATTTTCCATATATGATTCGATCGAACAAAATTAATTTTCATGTGAAAATTAACTTTTTGTAATATCGAAGTTTTGCCAATGACATTTTTTTATTCAAAATGACCAATTAAAATATTGCTTATATCTACCAACTTACAACAAAGTTACATATTTTCTTCTAGGCCTCGTAAAAAGTGTAAATAAAATTTCAATTATGCTCGTCATTTCTTTTTCAGAGTGATGACAATAAAATCAAGCTGTACTGCTGTGATTTATTCAAATTTAATAGGTATACTACATGTACAATTTTTATATACATGTGAATAAATGAACAAATTAGGGTTCTCCGATTCTTAGCCTCAAAGTATTTTTTTCATCATAAAAATGGTATTTATCCTTCAAACTTAATATTTGAAATAAAAGAAAAAGATTTTTTATGGTATCCATGCATTTTACAAAGTTATTGCAATTTTGGCCACGATGAATAGAATGGAATAAATAGCGTGTACAAGTTGAAATCAATTTAGAAAGAAAAGTTGTTCCGTTGCATCGGTGGCTCGTACCCCTTCACCTCTAGGTAGTAGATCTCCGTGGAGCCAATACAAAAGGCAGGTACGAAAAAAAAAATTCCGGATAATTTAGAGTTATCGAACATTGCTGAGGATCGGAGATCATTAATGAAATTCGACAATTCAAGGAAAAAAACAAAAAACAAAAATCAATATATGGTTAAATCAGTTTGCAATCATTTGAAGAAAGCAAAATCAAAACAACTCACAATTATTCAAAGAAGTACAACTTAAACTATAAAGAGAAATTCAAACTAGGGCTAAAAAAATTTACCGATTAAGAAACTTAGCATAAAAGCTTGAATAATAAATTATTGATTGTGCCCATGTTGCAACTATAAAAATCCTTTGTTCGATCTTATAATTATAAATTCATTATTGAGGGTCTTCTTTACAATAGTTCATTTGACGGTCAATACGAAGCAATATGGGACAGAGGATCCCTCGTTGCAATCGACAAAAGCGACAGACACAGGTATCAAATCAAAACATATTTCAATTTTTAAAAAATGTTGCAATTTCATGAATAAGTATAATTGTTTCAATATTTTAATTCATTCATTCATATAGAAAGCACTATTGGAAACAAGTAAAGTTGAATCCTCGTGGTCACATAATGCACAAAGCAGCATGATAAAGAAAAATATCTACAATCCATAATCATTGTTAGATATTAAATACTAGTAAGGTATATGCACACTTCTCTGCATAATTTTCTAAGGTATGCTGAGCTGATGAAGAGTCTCATGACAAACGACTGTCGATATCTACTTGAAACGCTCGATTATGACGAAGCTAAATTCGAAGGTACTAAGTAAACTGCTGACAATGTAACAACCTACTAAATGATTTGTAAACTCTTCTAGAACTGTTATGTGAATGCAAATTACAAAAAATAATGATAAGATATTTTTCATATATAAAGGACACCTTCTTGGTGAGCTTTTAAAATATTATCACTAACTTTTAGCATTTTCAGAAAAGTTAAAACTACCGAAAATCAAATGATTTTACTTTCAGGCCCGCCTTACTTCGTATCAGAGCAGAAAATTAGAGAATTATTTGGTAAGCAATGATATATTATTAATATCTATAATTAATATATAAACGCTTTCCAATTAATAAAGTTTTTAATGCTTTTAATTATTTATTGTTTACAAGGATCAACTATAAAACCAAATTCATTTTTCAGGTAGCACACTACAAATGTGCTTTTTAGAAAAAAAAGAAATAATTTCAGAGGAATTCAGGAATTGGGGAATTGACAGTTTGTTTATCAACATGTATTTACTCTCTTCAAAGAAATGAAATCCATCTACTGTTTTACGTATGTAACGTCACATTAATTCGACTTGCACAATGCATGCATTTTGAATGAATTTCAGAAATAACTATCAATGAGTCATGACGTGATGCCATTTTAACAATAAATTTGAAAAAAAAGAAACCAAGTGTATTCACTGGCTGTTAATATGGACAACATACTAGTGGTTTAAGAATGGAAATTAAAATATTCAATTGAAGATGTAATTATAATCGGGGCGATTATAAAGTATCCCAAACGAACGAGTCCATTATTGGGGTGGGGGTAGTGATGACCCACAAGGGTCAATTTACAGACAAAAATATTTTCCCCTTGATTATTTCTATCTCTGAAAATTCATGATTTTCCCAAGGGGTCATTTACTGTTTATTAGGTACACCAACATGACCGCAGCAACAAAAATATATATGATTTGGGTAGGGATCTCGACTGTTTTCAAGGTATCTGGGCACTTCCTGTTTAAAGGGGGGTCAGGACCACTCCAGGGGCCCATTTGATGCTTCTTGACACAAGGAACAAGAATATATAGGGTTTAGGGTAGGGGTGGGGATCTGAACCATTTTCAAGATATTAGGGCACTTCCTGTTTGAGGGGGTCAGGTCCACCCCAGGGGCACATGACCTATATACCATTTGACATAAGGAACAAGAATATATTTGGCGTAGGGATCAGGATTCCAACCCCGGGGCCCATAAATTACATACCATTTGATGCCCCTTGACACAAGCAACAAGAATATATATGGTTTAGGGGGGATCTCAACCGTTTTCAAGATTTTTTGGCACTTCCTGTTCAGGAGGGGGGGGGGGGGTCAGGACCTCCCCCGGGGCCCATGACATACATAACATTTGATGCCTCTTGACACAAGCAACAAGAATATATATGGTTTAGGATTTAGGATCCTAACCGTTTTTAAAATATACGGTCATTCCTAGTTCCGGGGGTGGTGTGGGGATGACCCCAGGGGTCAGATCTAATAAACCCAATAAATTGCCTGTAACAGTCAATATATGATTCTGAAAACGCTATGTTTTAATCTCTATCGTTTTCAAGTTATAACCATTTACAAAAGAGTTTACGATTTTTCCCATAGGGTTCAACGTTAGACCCCACACCCTCTTGAACCCCCCCCCCCCAAAAGTGGTTGGCCAACCCCAAATGAAAGAAATTAAACCAAATTAAGATATGCAGGTCTATCATATCCTAGAGTTTTGTATAATTCAATTACACAAAATTATTGCTCAGGAAAGAGTTATTATAAAAATACTTTAAAGCCCTCCTGGGACCTAATTTGAGCGACCAGCCCCCCTTTTTTTTATATCAAATGAAAGGTTCGTAAATAAAAACATAGTTTGTTCAACAAGTGTTCAAGAATTGTTGACCGTTCTAGAGATATCTGAAGAACCGTGTTTTAGAGGCCAACCCTTAAACTTCTTACCGGGGCAATGAACCAAGAATTGTTAGGTAACACATTGTTAAAAACATTATTCAGAGCAACTTTTTCTCTACACTATTTTTCCCCAAAAAATCGTTTTTCAGATAAAAATGAGCAAAGTTTTGGACTTTTGGCCCCTTGAAACTCCTTATTATGTAACATATAATTTTTGAATGAAGTTATTCAAAACATAAAATGATTTCTTTGGTGATTCATGCGGGATGTGAAGGTGCCGACGTTGCAGAAAAAATACATAACCCGCTTTAGCGTGTTATGTAATTTTTTTTCTACAATGATCGCTACCTTCATAACACGCATGAATCATAAAAAAAAAAGCATTTTATTGTTTATATTTACACCTTTCTTTTAACAAAATAATAAATTGAGTGTAAAAACTAAGTTAAATTCACCAAATTACTGTTGACGTTCATCAATATGTTAGCTAAAAGAAACAGCCACATCGTCTCCTAAGGTAGATTGAGTCTGACACCATCATGATTATTTCGCGCAGTCCATGATTTTCTTAGGTCGCTGTAGGTTTCGGCCAATCGATAAAGGGGGCGTGTACATTTCAGTTCGGTCAGTTTCTACAGCTGTTCTATGGAGCTAAGAATTAACTTTAAGTTTCCGTAAGAAATATGGGAATCATACTCGGTAGGTGTAAATATATCAAGTAAAGGTCCTGTAAATATAAACATATTTTGTTCAACAATTGTTCAGAAATTGTTAACCATTTTAGAGATTTCTGACCAACAGTGTTTTAAGGGCCGACTCTTTAACTCCTTACTGGGGCCATAAACCAAAATTTTTACTGTAGCATCTTGTTTAGAACATTATTCTAAGCAACTTTAATTTCTTTTACATTGCTTTTCAAAATATGTCTCCTTTTCTAGATATTAATGATCAAAGTTTTGAACTTCTAGCCCCTTGACATACCTGATTACGTAATATATGATATAATTAAGGTAATGTATAGATGAACAGCTGTATAAAAAACTTTTTTTCCTATAAAACAAATTTTACTCAGTAAAGAGTTATAATAAAAGGACTTTAGAGCTCTACTGACCCCTTATCAAAGAGGCCAGCCTATTTTTCTTGATATCAAATAAAAGCCCGTGTGAATTTAAAAAATTTTTACTAACGTGTCTTAAAAAATGTTTTACATTAAAAGATATTACAGAAAATATGCGAAAATTTCGTGAAAAAATTTGGTGCTAATTTTCAGGTTCAAGCGAGCTTCAATGCCTTGCGCAATTTTCATATGTAGAAGCATTGGGGTACATCTACAGACATTCATCTACAATCCCTGAAAATTTCAAGCTTCGATCTTGATGAATTCGGAGAATATGCGTGGACAAAATTACCCTTACCAATTTATAAAATCAACAATATATAAAACCGGAATTGACGTCATCTTTTGTAAATTAATAAGATTTAATTTTTTATTAATATTTAAGATTACAGATTAATAATCTGTAGCGCCTGTAATGTTCTAAAAGTCCTAAAAATTTGGTTTAAATCGGTCGAACAGTTTCTGAGAAATAACGCTCCAAAAAGTCAGAAGTCAGAAAAAAATAATAAAGAAAAAGAAACCGTAGAATAACAAGAGGGTCTTCTGTTGAAAATAGAAGTCCCTAATAAAATAATAAAAAAGAACCATATAAAAACAATAAGTCTCTAAACTTCGATTGGGAGACTTAATAAATCCCTACATTCTAAATCATTGTTAGTTGTTGACACCCAACCCCTCGCCGCCGCCCCTCCCCCCACCTAAAAATAAAACAAAAACAATAAAACCCCAAACAACATCTTTTCTATGTATCTTACCCATTTATGACAATATATTTCTGGCGAAATACTTTTCTTTTTCATTTAATTCATTGTAAGGAACGTCAATTTGAATTGATAAGGATTTTGCAAATTTGCAATAAAACACACGTTTCTTCTTTTATCTTATTTAGATGACTATTGAAAAAAATGTATCCTTCTCCATCTATGTGCTCTTCGAATAATGCTGCTTTGTCTGTAAAGGAAATAAAAGAATAATTACAGATAAACGTTATTGATTGATAATAATGAACAGTCGTTAAATCATAAGGATTATTTGAATTATTCATTCCACATAAAAACTATTGAAAGTCTGTCCTTTACTCTGAACTTTTCATGCCTATTTTAATTATATGAACATTCATGAAAATTATATAAGACGTTTTTGGTCAGAATTAAAATTGCTACTTACGCATTTTATTTAAAAAAAATGGCGTTGTTTCCGATCCAGCCGAATAGCAAACGTATGATTAAATTGCAATTATCAAAAAATAAATCAAATATAATTCTTAAGAATAGCTTATCTTCAACACTAATAAAGTAGCCTTTATTAATAATATTTTTTTTTCAATATATCACTGTGTTTAAAATTTTATTGAAAAATATCAAGGAATGAACATAACAATGTTTCTTGCATGTATAAACATATTAAAATACATTTAAAAGTGTTGAAAATCATTCCACAGTACCTTTCTTTTGTACATTAAACTGAATGTGTAGATGAATGGATTCAACGCAGAGTTTATCGGCAGAACGACAACAACAATCCAAGCGTACACATCTGATGAAATATTGACACCTCCCAATGCCAATAGGCCTTACAAACAAAGTATTAGAAAAGTAGCATAGTTAAAAGTGAAACAAAATAATAGCATATGAATTTATACTGTATTCAAAGGTGCGTTTCCTTTTCCTTTTCCTAATAAAAATAAAATCAGAACAGTTTATCTAATTAAAAAAAGTATACCTATAAGTACAATTGGTATCCAGCAAAATGCATCTGATAACACTACATAGGACAATGACTTGAAGACAGCAATCTCTCTCTTTGTTGTATCGTTCTTTACATTACTTCCAATGCGTTTTACTTCAGCAAAAATAAGTATTTGTCCAAGAACAACAGCAATAAAAACTAAAAAGTTGAATACAATAAAAACGGATGTCGAATATTCCCAACCGGAGAACATATCTGTTGTTAAAGGCAACGATATGCAAACTGTAGACCTGCTATAGAAATCCGAGTAGAAAAACAAGGGAGCTGTTGCAATACCAACAGCCAATAACCATACGGTGATTGCTGCACATGTGCCACATTTCTGGATTTTAAGGTTTGCATTTGAAAATGGATATTTAAATGCTATAAATCTTTCTGCAGTTATCAAGAAAACGAAAAGAACGGAGGCTTCGCTAGAAATGGTAGCCAATAACCCAGCAGCGGTACACGTGTTACTGAATCGCCACTCACTGTCGTTCAATCCATACTCATTCCGGTATTCTAAGTCCGCTACTGCGATAATGAACAAATATATTCCCATCAATAAATCCGAAATGCTTAGATTCAAAATTAATAATGTTTGTGACGTCGCACTTCCCTTGAAGTAAATTTTCATTCGGTAATAAATAACGTAAATATTGCCACCGAAAGAAAATAATGCCATATACCAGATTATTTGTGCCAAAGCCCCAACACTTATCAATTGTTCACAAGTCGATATACGATCACGAGGAGAGATGCATTTCTCAACATCAACTGTTGAAGGTCTAACACAGCAGATGATGTACGAGTCAGTCCGCAACAATTCCAGATTACACAAGCCTTCAAACATCGATTTAGAGACAACTAACTCATTTCCATGAATGTGTAAAGACTTCAGCTCACCCAGTCTTTCGAAAGCATTGCGCTCAAGCGTCCTCATTCCGTTCTCAGATAAGTCAAGAATTTGGAGTTGTTTTAAAACAGTGAAAAGAGACGCACTTAGGTGTACCATTTTGTTTCCAGTAAGATTCAGTTCTCTTAAGGAACCCATATCCATGGCCAGTCTGTGTATTGTTCGTATATTGTTGAAAGCTAAATTTAATTTATGTAAAGATTGAAGAGGGAAAAAGGGAAAAGGGTCAAGTTGTTCTATCAGATTGTGCTCCATGTTTAGCTCTATTAGTTTATTTAAACCCTCAAACATGTCTGAAGAGGTCTTTTGTATTGAATTATAACTCAAATCAAGAAATGTAATCATTTTTATGGATTTTGAGAAATAATTGTTTGTATTTGAAATGTTGTTCTCTCTCAGGGCTAGTTTAATCAAAGATTCCAAGAAATAAAAAGATTCAGACTGAACACTTTGTATTTTGTTACCCGTTAGGTCCAAAATAGCAAGGTTGGATTCATTGTAATCAGTCAGATGTTTGTTGTTATGGAAATAAATATCGTTTATTTCATTATTTTTCAGATTCAAAAAGCGAAGACTTGGAATTTGTGTCAGAAAACCAAGGTCTAAATAATACATCCTATTGTTAGATATATTAAGATACAATAAATTTGGAAGGTTTTGAAAGGAATTGTCTGCTATATAAGATATAAAATTAAACGAGATGTCTAATTTTTGCAAATGCATGGAACCTAATTGATGTAAAATATTTTCTAGAGAAATATTTTTGTCAAGAGATGCAGATAAATTCAGATTGACAAGATATCTGAACGCTTTCAAACGTTGAATGTCTACGTTATGGAAACTTATATCGAGCGATCTTGCCTCCTCAGTAACGTCTATGATGGAACTGCATTTGAAGGTCAAATCGTGGCATTGACAATGAGCTGGACACGCAATTAGGGCTCCTTTGGTATAACTTTTCTGTGTGCAAAACTTTTCATCTTCATCCTCAGGACAATCGCTGATATTGTTGCAAAGGTTTTGACCTGCAATACAACTTCCATCGATGCATTGGAACTGGGAAAGATAACATGGGTCTTTATCTGAGAAAATAGTATAAACTAAGTATCAAGTAGTTCTTTTCGTTTAAAAATGGCTATCATTTTCTCGACATAAAATAAACATTAATATCATACGTCTCAAGAAAATTCAATCTTGAAAACTTATATTAAATGAAATATTTTTTTCAACCTTTGCAAATTCCAATTTCTTGTCGTATGGTGTGAATTTTCAGAACGCTATCTGATTTAGATGTGTAGTTTGCTTTTATCATAACCTGTAAAGGAATATTTATGTATAATTAGATTTTTTTTATTAACCTCTGAGTAAGAAATACGAGTAAAAATAGAACGAATGACCAGCATTGCCACTGGAATTTTTATATAGCATCGATTTTTCATCTTTAGTCAGTTGGAATAATTTTTTGCAAATTCAAAAGGTTTCAATTGATAAAATTACAGTGTTGTTGTAATTTGAAATGAAACATGAACATTTAGATCCTTCATAACATCTATAAGCACATATTTACGGTCTACATTTTGAACAATTTGGACAAGCATGTCGCATTCCTTGTTTGGCATTTAATTTCCATTTACAATCTACATTTATCTTTTTTTCTACTTAGAATTTTAGGTTAAAATACTCCTTTGCAAGTCACAACTCGGTTTAAAGCTTTTCATTGATACCATGAAAATAGAAGGGTTATCCTACCATAAACGCGGTATCTATAGGTGTCTGGAAACTGGTGGACATAACATTGTCTGATTGTATTTTCAGATGTTGAAATACTCTCCTCTCTGTGGATAATATCGTTCCGTTGGTAATAAACGCTTCAAGGTGACTGTGTCTGCCAGAGTACAACAGAGTAAGACAACTGTATTCCGTTGATGGTGGCTGGGGTGCACTATATAGCATTGATTCATCTCCCAAACTTCTACTCACGTCAATTGTATAATCAGGAACGACAAATGCATCTCCTAAATAGTAAAGACTAAGTAATTAAACTAGCATACTTTAAAAACGGATAACCTATACTTTATTTCATTTAAAAAGTATAATAAAAAATATCAGGTGTCAAGTACCAGTAAGAAAATAAAAATGTTATTATAAGTTGTCAAATTGGAAGAGAAGAAAAAAAAACCCACCCTCTGAATTTTATAAGACCTCGCTAGACCCTGGATATTTAACTTTGTTAAGATATATTTAATTCAATATAATCGGTGAAATCCAGTATTATCTAATGGAAAAACAGACGGGAAATAAGTTAAAACTTGACCACATATATACCACTACTTTGTATTCAATAGATGTCAATTTAAGAATTACTTTCAATTGTGTAGGTTTTTGGCAATGCAGTATTATCTAATGAAGAAAAAAGACGAGAAATTAGTTAAAACTTGACCACATATATACCATTACTTTGTATTCAATAGATGTCAATTTAGGAATTACTTTTAATTGTGTAGGTTTTTTGGCAATTCAGCAAGTTTATCTGATATTTAATATTCAAAATTATGTACTTTGGGTTTATATTAAAGAAAAAAATTATTTATGAAATAAAGATTACATTACCAGTGTTTTCGTTAACGTTTCGTTTCCACTTTAAGCCGTTCTTCCATTGTTTCCACCCACACATATTTTCAACAAATGTGCACGTCAAATCCCCACGTTCTGTAAACATTGATAAATTGATATGCTTTGTACAGAGTATAAATAATCCAATGAATATATCTGACATAAACAATTGATACAACACACCTATATTTTATTATCGTTTACGTTTACAAAAAAGTTCAAATTTGAAGATAAGTTTTTTTTCTCTTCGAACTGATGATGGGTTACGAGCTGGAAGATTGAATTTGAAGAAAAAGTTTTCAATTGTTATGCAGCAAATATTTACCTGTGATTTATGAAAATAGAAAAACACCCTCATTTATTATAATAGGGTACAGAATGATTTTCTTTCGGAGGACGGATGCTTGTTTTGTCCATTTTTGACAACTAATAACCAAATTCCAAAATCGAAGAGCAAAAATTCAACTTGTGCGTTTGTATAATGTAGAGTTTCAAAGCGACCGATTTAACTTAATCTCTGCACATCGATAAGTTACACGACGGCAATGATAACTCAATATTTCATATTTAAAGTATCATACCACATTTATCAAGATTACAAGGCTTCCATGATTTCTCAACAACACATCCTGGCAGAAAATTTCGTTCTTTGTCGAAAGTACATTTTCCATTTGCGCAGGGATCAAATGAAATTGTTTCATTTCGAAATCCGGCGTAGTAGTTTTCAAAAAAACATTCCATGGCTGCAATGAAGTATACAAACAACCATAGATAATCATAAAATCATACTGCTTTTTAACTGATTAACGTAATTTACTTAATTTTTTTTCAACTCAATGTAAGAATATTAGAGTTTTAAACCTACCACAATTCTTTTCGTCTGAAGAATCAGGACAGTCTGTGATCACATCACAAAATCCGGATTTTTTAATGCACAAACCGTCATTGAAACAAGGAAAACAATCTAGAACCACAAAATAGTATTATCGAGTACCTAACATATATTTTCAAATTCATAAAGATATAAAACTTACACAATTACACAATTTTACCTTGACAGTATCCTTCTCGAACACGAATGTATTTCACTTCTGCAATTTTGGGAGAGGCTGGTAAGAAGATGGGAGAAATTGAAACCTAAATTTAAGGGAAAAAAATTTTTATCTTGTATATCGTAAAACTTTAATCAAAGTTGTCCAAATTTATAAAATACCTGATAATCTTTTGCTTCCGGACGGATATTTACGTTCACCAACTTCCATTCACGGCGTTTTGGAAGAAGAGTCATAGTCTGAGACGCTGTTTTCAATTCTAATTTTAGGTTCGTGGTACGATATTCAAGCTGTAAACAACTTCCAGTAGATACAGGTCGTAGAGAAGGGAGCTTTAAATAAGGTTGTTGTGACGAGGTATTCGGTGAAAGAGGCCCAATCCTTATAATGTAGTTATTTTTTGTACCTTTAATTAACGAGAGGTACATTAGCTTCATTGACCGATTGAACAACATTGCCCAACTTTGAACTAAGTAGCTTACTTTACGGTTTTATGTGTCTTTGAAATGCAAAAACCTCATGTCTAAATACACTAGCTAACTTCCTTTTCAAATTTACCAAATTATTATTTAGAACATAACTTAATATATTTCTCTATAAATGCACACATTTGAATCCCCTTTAAAACGCTTTTAAAAATGCATTAAACGGCAGGCGATGTTTGTCACGTATTTTAAAATTTAAAGAATGTAAAATTATGTTAACCTGTTTTGTTGTTATTTATCCACTTGATTTCTGAACTATTTGTCAATTGAATTTCAAATGCCTCCTCTACCCCATTCCATTCATAAGATGCTAAAATAAATTGTAAAAGGTATAATAACATATGTGAATGTGTCAGTTTTCCAAATCAGTTGCATTTGTAGTTTAAATTGTTTTTAAACATTATTATTTTTTTTGTATATAATTATTATTACTTATTGTCAATAACAAAGTCAGTAACATAATTTGTTGGGATACTTGCCTTGGAAGCAGAATGGAACATCGCAGGGTTCCTTTTTACCTTGAAAGAAGACCGATCGTCCAAATCTAAAAAACTGTATATCAGGTTTAGTGAAACACCAGAGGCTAGTATGACCATCCGGATTTCTACAGTAGTTTTCCTTCAACATACTCTTATTATAAGTAACGTAATATTTTTCGATAGGAACAGATGACCATCGCATACAGGTGCGCCCTGAAGAAGACACGCTTTTCGTACCTTCGTATGTAAGTCCTCTTTCGTCTTCCCTGCATTCGTTTGCTAAAGTATGAAAAGACAAAAATGAAACTATTTAAGTGGGCCATTTTTATTTGCAAAGGAAAGGGCAAAAATCACTAAAATAAAACAATCGTCTGTTTGAATTTCAATGACAATAAAAAGTTTTTAAACGATATTAAACGCATGGTCAGCAATTTTTGTAAAATGAATATGCATAACAGCAAAGTTTAACACAGCAAACAACACTTCGTGCACAATAAATGAATAAAAAGAAGGTTTGCCCCATTATACACTGATACACAATGCAGTTATATATCAGGGGGTCGTTTTAAAAAGGGATCGTAGGTCCAGACTTAGCTCTTCATTGGCGTAAATAAGGGCTTAGCGCGATTATTTGCGTTCATTTAAAGCGCATCTGTACGCCCGACAAATGTAAAGCGAAAATTTTACGTCACATAAAGGTAGGCGTAAGTTTAGATGTAAACATAAGTAAGCATATATATATCATGAAAGGTCGATTGTATTTTATAAATCATACGATTTAAGTTATTGTCACACTTAGATTCTGAAGAAAAAAAAACCAATTTTTACTTCAAGTTTTGGAATTTTATTGCCACGGGGATTTCTTTAGAATTAATGCGCCATTAATGTGTGTGTGTGTGTGTGTGTGGGAGAGAGAGAGAGAGAGAGAGAGAGGTCGAGAGGTCATATCATCTAAGAATTGAAACATATTGAGAAAGACATCTTTATATATATATATATAAAACACATGGTGCCTTTCTCTTTTTTGGTCTTTACGACATGTATTGCACTTTATTGCATACAGAATATTTACTAAACCGGTTTTTTATTTCTACAACATTTAGAACACGTTTAATTAGTGATAACTAACTTTACTTTTAAAAAAATCATTCATTAGAACATATATACTTTGAGAAAATAGCCAATAATTTAATTTTTTTTGTTGTAATTAATTAAATAATTATTGAGAAATATATTAAAAACCTACTTTCATTTTCGATAAACCAGCCCGAAATAGCAAAAATAAGTAAGTTGGTGGACACGCTTTGGCGGATCCAAGTCAATGGGAGTTTGCATCAAAACATATGCTTGCAATAAAATGATATTGAATGATTACGTAAAGAGTGAGTATATTTACTTGGAACTTATTTAGGGTATACATAGAAACTAAGATTTGACAAATGTTAAATAAATAAAATGAATCAATTCGTTTCTTGAATGCGAGATTTTAGTTTTAATGGAGACGCTTGCTAAGCACGACTTCTGGTGAGAAAATGGGACATAACTTTCCAGAACGGGGTAACCAAGAACGCGGGTTTACAGGACGAGTTTGTCATGCATCGCAGACTGATACCTGACAACTTTGGTTTAAAATATGCAAATAAATATGCATACACTAGCGTTTTTTTAATTTCATACATTTTTTAACACGACGGATTGGTAGTAAACCTTATACATTAATTCATTAAAAATTAACAAATTGTATTCTACGTCTATATTAATAAATGATACAATGTATGTACGGATAAAACGGGGAAGTTGAAGGGGAGGGGGGGGGGGTTCCAATTATTTTTTCAAAACAGTCTTTTATCTGACATTTTCATTTAGAACAGTGATAAAAATTATAGCGAAATTTGACTTAAAGAACAAAATATGACGCACTAAATACCCACTCACTGGTTTGCCTTTAAAAAAAAAAAAAATTACGGCCACGTACATATATATAATCCATTTCAGTTTAGAGTTTTCATCCCTGCCAGCTACTCTAAATGTCCAGCCATGCCGCTGGGTTTTTTTTTTTTTTTATCTCAATTTAAAAAAAATATGTTAAGAAAGTAAGTAAGAAAAAATTTGGGCACAGCATAATATACAAAACTGTACCAAAAAATGGTTCTACATATTAAGCATTGTATCATTTTAATGTGTGAAGTGTTAATTGCCGCGCATGCGCGGGATATCATCTGGTTTAGTTTTAAAAATCTTAAAGAAAAAAAGAAAACAAAAACATAACAAAACTAAACAAAATGGACCCCCCCCCCCCCTTGAAATCCAAATGACTGCTATTTGTTTGAAAAAATATGTATCACGACAGAATTGGCTTACAAGCAAATCATTATTTAAACAACACGTGTGCATTCTTTGAGTGTAAATTAACATTTAATAATCTTGTCATTCAAGTACATGTAATACACAAACACGCGCTTTTCAATAGAAATTAACGTTGTATGTAGAAATACACACGTACAAACAAAACCAATTTCCTTTAATCTGCAATATATAGAATACACGAACATGTTAAATAAGAATCTCGAAAATACATAAATACAGTTAATTAAACATGACGATTTTTTAAAGATTATTTTTTTTAATGAAGTGATAAAAATTAAAAATGATCACGCATGGCTTATATAAACGGATGTAAATTTACTTTTTAGCCGAGGGCATTTGAATAATTTTCAAAAGTAATCAAAACAGTGAATGTAACTCACTTAGTGTACAATCAAGATATTAAAAATAAGATGAATAATTTTCATTCGCCAAATAGGAAAGTATTTGAGAAAAAGTTTTAGCTTAATTTGTCAGCTCCCAGACAGGCATGCATATAGCAACGGGGAAGTGGGTGAGAGTTCGGGGTCCACATAATTTTGTTAAAATAAACGTACGATAGAATAAATGACTATGACCTCCCCCCTCCCGGATTGGGAATTTGAGGTTTGTAGGAAATATGCTGGTACTGTAGAAAATATTGCTTTATTCTACCGGCCTTAAGAAAAAGCTTCACAACAGTCCAAATACATGTATCCCCAAAACGTGATTTTACAGTCTTAAGAGGGTCTTAGGACAAGGTAAGTGATGTCCTAAAGTTAGGACAAAGTTATGGCGGTTCCTAAATTTAGGAGAGCTTCGAGAAACATACTGAAGACTATGACGTAATCTAAGACGTACTTAGGACGCACCATAGTCCTAAGATAGCTTTGTGAACATGCCAGCAGGTTTATAACGGAGGCCCAAGAAGGTCAAATGTGGCCAAAAGGCCATTTTGGAAGCTTTTTGGATTGTTCTTGCCGTTTCGAGCAATGAATGGAATCAAATGAACACGAATTTAACTTACGCTAATGTTTTAATAGATGTTCCTAGTTAGGTTATGCTGTATTGCGCATGTCATGCGTTTGCCCTGATGATGATTTATAAGTTTTACAATAACCAAGTATAAATTTTAATATTTAGTTTATGCTTATTTGTGTACCATGAACATGATGGTTTAGGGTGGAAAATTGTTATCAATTTTTAGCCGGAGGATAAGATTAACTGTAGAGGACATATTTTTAAGTACAAAGAAACGCAACGTGGATTTTAATATGGACTAAACATATATATTAATAAATATATTGTTTTTAAATTCCCTTGTTATTCATTGATAAGCTAAATCATCCAAATTTATTATTTTCAAATAAAAGTAGTTGATAGCTGTACTTGAAAAAAAAATTAATCCAAAAAGAAATTGAAGTATTGTTTTATATACATGTCAAGGTTTCTACGTATTGGGGTATTTAGCAACTTCATAGAAAATTCTTGGGACTTGATATTTTCATAAATATTTACTAGACTTTGACCCCTGCGTGCACGGGTTGACATTGCATATGATATCGGAATAATCTAATATTATTCTAATAGAATAATCTAACTGTGTCTCGGGACAGGCCTTCACCACAGTTAAAATGCCTCCCATATACCCGTAATGTAGCAAAAAACTGCAGAATCGCTCCGATTTTGAGAAAATTAATGAAGCTTTATTAAAAATAACAGTCAAATTATTCATAACAAACCATATTGAGGCTGTAAATACATTTCATCTAAAAATTTAATTCATATTAATGAAGAATTCAACACTTTCTCACCAACGTTTTTTACTCGCTTCAAATTTACACGCCATGTAGACATTTGGAACTCTCGGGGTTTATCATATCAAATGCACTGATTTAGAGTTATCTCCCGTATTTTCTTTGATGAACAGAATATACATGTAGCAAACTTTCAATGAAAATTTACACGTATTTGTATTATCGTTTCTGAGTTTATCCATGCAAATGTGGTATTGTGGAAACATAAACTAAATAGCCTCCCGTGATTTAGCATGAATGTAATGCGCATGCGCAAGATTGTAAAATCCAAAAAATCCAGAAGATTTTTTTTAAAGGAATTTTCGTTGATTATTAATTAGCGAAGCTTGATTGAGAAAAAATAAAAACAAATTGGTAATCTTCAAGTACCAATAATGTTTAAAATATATAAAACAAAAGACAGTACTCTTCCGATTTCTCGGTATTAAAGCCCAAAAATTCGAGTCTATTATTTTAATATAGTAGTATAGATGTAGCATTTTCTTGCCATTCGACTTATTTATAAACTTTGAATTTATATAATTGATAAAAGTTTGATAAAGCCTTTCTATGCTGCTTTTGTGTGTAACAGTAAACTGGATTTGTATCAAGGAGCCAGCTGACGGGTAACTAAAAAAAACTTAAAACAAACAGATACATTGAAGCAATAATTCGCCAATGAGATAATGCTGTTCCAGACATCTCTTTTGCTACAAAGAAACCTCAAACTAGAACTTAATCGCCAAATGTGTGAATGCAGACTTGCAGACTTGCATGCGATGCAGTTGCGGACTTGTAAATTGTTTATAATCATCTGCATATGTCACAAACAAGTACATTCAATCAAGGACTCATGTCCTTACACTGTATTACGTAGATTTATTACAAATCTATTTTGATATTTGTGTCTTGGTTATACAGTAAGTAAGTACAATAAATACATTTGGTTATATTACATTCATATTAAAAAATATTTATTTTCGTTAATTTCTATTACAAAATTATTTTAATATAGACCCCTTCACGATAACTGCGGTACTGCTCTCTTGCGGGGCAAATTGATATACTTTGCCGAAATTTTAGTAGGTAGATAATTAAATGACGTAAATGAAACAATTAAAGTTACGTCATATTTCACCAAATTATGTCATTTTGCCCTGCAAAAGAGCAGTACCGCAATTACCGTGATGGGGCTAATTGAAGGTTCTTTGTAAAGTATTACAAGGACTGTAGAATTTTACAAAATTATTTTTCCAAAAATTTAATAGTTATTTGGTGATTTTAAAAATGAATTGCTACTAATTTTACAAATACTGACCATGTGCGCAAAGAACGTGAACACCGTCGAGTGAGATACTTAGATATAAATTGAAACATTGACTTACGTAATGCACTTGTCTTGTATATCAGGCAAATCAGCGAAAAAAAGAACCACGCCTTCCACATTTTTTGTTACAGTTTATAAAGATCTCGACACTTTTGTGTACAAATTTGCAGTACTCGCATCAAATTCCGTATTTGCTAAGACCTTATTCACACACCAAGATCCAAAAAATGTAGTGATGAAAAAGTAAGAATCAAACCCATAAAAGCCAGATTGTTGTAATTATATAACAGGATTTCCTACTGCATGTGATAGATAATAAAGTTTATAGTACATGTATTTATTTTTGATATCCGGGTTTGCTTTTCTAAAAAAGGACTGTTTAATGGTCTGATTTTCTTCATAACAAAGAACTTATAAATTGGCATGAATACTGTGCATTGCTTGGAAAAAGACTTATACAAACTTATTTTGTTCCCCCATCTTCATTTTAGGACCGAATAACATTAACATATTCTTAGCCAGAAGAATTAATTCAGTGTTTAAAGCTGACATGAATTCAAAAAGTATGAAGTCACCATATTATTTTAATTGTTCCTCATCTGCCCATTGTATATATGCTGGTTTTAAATAATTTTGTAAAGCAGTTTATCCTTAAAAAGAACGCACAGAAATCAACAAAAAAGAACGTACAGAAGGTAAAAAAATTAACATATAACGTTAAACATCATAAATGACACAGATAGCGGTATATCAGGGAAACACTGAACAAGTATTCCAATATTGTATTTCACTACTCCATCTTTAAGAATCAAAATCACGATTATTCTCTTGATCACTATTACCGGTTATCAAACAAGAGGCCAATAAGCCTTAACGGTCACCTGAGTAGCATAACCCATACACAAACTTGTCAAGGAGTCTCATATATGCATTTAATTAAGTTTTATTCTGGAATAGAAAATTTTTTAATTTGTAATGACGACCACCTCCCTGCCTGAAATCTTTAAAAAAGGACTATTAAAATTATAATTTTAGCGAAAAACTTAAAAGATCATAAAAGAGTGCATGACCTGATATTGAAAAGGTGCAAGACTCTGATAGAAAATAATTTAATAATAATAACAAGGTGGCTATTATTCATGTTTTATCTAAAACAACCTCCCACCCCCAAATTTAATACATTTTTACTATATGGCCATTTTGGCCCCACCCTTGAGCCTGAACCCCTCACCCAGGGGACATGAATTTCACAATTTTGGTAGAGGGCTTCATAGACATCATATCCATGCAATCAGTTTTTTCCTCACATGTGTGGGAGTAGAGAAGAAGATTTTTGAAAATTTGGCTGTTTTTTGCATATTTGGCCCCACCTGTGGCACCCTGGGGGTGGTAGAGCCACCAATTTCACAATTTACATTCCTCTTACCATAGAGATGCTTCACACCAAAAATGGGAACAATTGGCCTTGTAGTTTTTAAGAAGAAGTTAAAAATGTAAATTGTTAACGCACGACGACGGACGAAAACAGATAGCAATAGGTCACGTGAGTTTAGGCGACCTAAAAACACATTAGAAGGTACATGTAGATTGAGACACACTTGCTGCACTATTTTGAACAGAATTAACAGTTTTCACCTATATCAAATTTAATCATTCTTTCATTATCAGAAACGTCCCCTACTTGGAAAAAGCTCCTGATATTAGCATTGATTCCCAACCTTCTCGTTATTGGGAAATTTACACATCTTAACTAATCCATGCTTATTTGTTCTGATTGGCTTATATCATCTTTTCAGAAGATAATGTTATTCATATCAAAATTTGGCTTTATAGTATATTATTTGTCTGTATCCAAATTAACGCTTAGAGCAGTATTATTATTTGCAGTAGTTCCTTAACATCCTGAAGATTGTTTGAGTAATCAAAGGCTCTCTCAAACAGAAGAAGATGGGGTGATGGTGCCCAGTGGAAAAATATAACAAGAGGCCCATGGGCCACATCGCTCACCTGAGGAATATAATAGGTATGATGAAATCAGCTTAATGGAGCCATAATACAAACTATCTCGACAATGTAGTATAATACATGTAGATCCTGTATAAATGAAAATCCATTTTTCCCCCTGCATATTTTTATTTTTATTATCATTAGTAGCTTTTCTAACAGGGTGATTTTATAGTCATAACACATGTTGAGCATTGCAGTTTTCAAAAAGATCCTAAACAATTGTTAATGTATGGGATATAAACCTACATCAACCTCTGAACCCCTTGTGAGGCCCAAGAATCATCAAGGGGCCAAAGTCTAAACAATTTTAAAGAATCACCTGGCTGATTGGTTGCTGAGAAGAAGATTTTTAAAGATTTACTCTATATATTCCTATGTAAAAGTTTGACCACCCATTGTGGCCTCATCCTGTCAACCGGGGTCATGATTTTCACAAATTTAAATCTGCATTACCTAAGGATGATTCCACACAAGTTTCAGCTTTCCTGGCTGATTAGTTTCTGAGAAGAAGATTTTTAAAGATTTACTCTATATATTCCTATGTAAAAGTTTGACCACCCATTGTGGCCTCATCCTACCCACCGGGGTGATGATTTTCACAACTTTGGATCTGCATTTCCTGAGGATCCTTCCACAAAAGTTTCAGCTTTTCTGGCTGATTAGTTTCTGAGAAGAAGATTTTTTAAAGGGTACCTGCAGCCAAACCCATGTGAAACTTATGTTATAATAGAGTTTATTTACCAGAATTTAATGCAAAACACCTCATCGAAATCGATGCAAAAATAACGGAGTTACGCCGCTTCAAAGTGGCTATTTTTACCTGCTTTGAGAAAGCCAATCAAGAGAAAATAGAATTAGGCGATAACGAGACTTCAGCGGAAGTGACGTCACGAGGTCAACAGGAGGAAAATTTCCATACAAAGCTATACAAAATAAATTCGATTTTACAGCCAAAATGATTGATATAGGTCTGATGTTTTGACGTATTAAGTTATTTTCAGTATTGTAGATTTAGAAATCTGTATCCGTATATATTTGTTACAGTCAGATTTATTTTTAAAGGATTTTAAAATTTCCTATCATCCTCGCCTCTTTACCGATGTTCATGATATCTTAAAACAATGCATGGGCAGAATATGTTCATTATTCAGTTTTTGATTACATAATATCACTTCACACGCGAATGATCCGAGACAATGACACAGGTAAACAGGTAAACTAACGGAGCTACTGCCACAGACACGTGTATATCCGGGGTATGTATACACATGGTACACATGCATGTCTGGTGAACAAAGGGGGGTTTCACACCTCTAGACTTGTAAATTGTTTTGTGTATAATAAGCTACTTAAAACAGAAAAATAAATTAGACTGTGTAAAATCGGGCGTTCATAAGCTAATACATGTGTATAGTCTGTCAATCAGACTATCAAAACGTAACCACTAACCTGATAACGTTCAAAATAAATGCCTTGATTGTTACTTATTTACTCACATTTAAAATGACAAAATTTACTTTTCAGCAGTTTTAATCTTATTAAAAATGTAATTAAGTAATTATTTCGGAAGTAATTACGTTGATCATTAATTAAGTCTCAATTTCTTATCTAATATTATTAAAGTTCAACTTTCTTTCGAGCTCTATGGTCAGCAGTTAAATACTCCAAATAGCTTAATTAAGTTGTTATACTGACGCCGAATCATTATAAACTATTTTTTAAAAATTATGACAAAGGATGTAAATACAAGTCTAAAATAAAATTCCACAATCGTATTTTTAAAGAATACATGTACAAGACAGACTTCATCATGCAGCCATCTTGCATTGACTTTCGTCCTGATCCGTTTATAATTAATCCTGTGTTTATTTTATATGCATGCTGTTTTGATTGTCATTGGTTTGAAATTAGTACAAAAGAATAATCGGGCGACATAGTGGTAATTTTATGTCTCATACGAGGAATAGATCCCGCGTTAAAATACACTGATGTACCTTTTACAAAATATGTACTATTATCAATATTATTGCTAATGTCATGGACAAATCATCCCAGTAAAATACGAAAATATGTTTCTTATAACAAAAGTGTTTTGATTGATTGTCATTTTGCTACTGTGAATTTATATGGAAAGTGTGTTACAAATTTGACTTAATCATCAATCAAACAATTTTCCGAATTCGGCATTTTTGTACGGTACAATACGAGTTAAAATTCAAACAACATTTTATTTAGTCATCCTGGGTTGAAAAGAAAATAAAAATACAGAAACAACTGTTCATATATCGATAAAACAATGCAAGAAAACGAACAGTTTTCATACGATTTTCTTGTTTCTCATGTAGCGGCGTTGACCCCGTGACGTCACGGTTCATCTCGCGCCAAATCGGCTTGATTCAGAAACCGTTCAGGTGTTAAATTGGGTTTTCCCCAAATATCTCGAAAAGTACTTATACGATCGCAGTAAAATTTTCAGGATGATGTTTTTTCACATAGATCTCCATAATATCAAAAAATGACCGGCACTGCAGGTACCCTTTAAAGATTTACTCTTTATATTCCTATGTAAAATTCAACCCCCATTGTGACCCCACCCTACCCCCGTGGGTCATGATTTTTACAACTTTGAATCTACATTACCTGAAGATGATTCCACACAAGTTTTAGCTTTCCTGGCTGATTAGTTTTTGAGAAGAAGATTTTTAATGATTTACTCTATATATTTTTTATGTAAAATTCGACCCCCCATTGTGGCCCCACCCTACCCCCGGGGGTCATGGTTTTCACAACTTTGAATCTACACTACCTGAGGATGCTTCCACACAAGTTTCAGCTTTCCTGGCTGATTAGATTCAGAGAAGACTTTTAAAGATTTACTCTATATATTCCTATGTAGATTTCAACCCCCCATTGTGGCCCCACCCTACCCCCGGGGGTCATGGTTTTCACAACTTTGAATCTACACTACCTGAGGATGCTTCCACACAAGTTTCAGCTTTTCTGGATGATTATTTCTGAGAAGAAGATTTTTAAAGATTTACTCTTTATATTCCTATGTAAAATTCAACCCCCATTGTGGCCCCACCCTACCCCCGTGGGTCATGATTTGAACAAACTTAAATCTACATTACCTGAAGATGATTCCACACAAGTTTCAGCTTTACTGGCTGATTAGTTTTTGAGAAGAAGATTTTTAATGATTTATTCTATATATATTCGTATGTAAAAATTCTACCCCCCATTGTGGCCCCACCCTACCCCCAGGGGTCATGATTTTCACAACTTTGAATCTACACTACCTGAGGACCCTTCCACACAAGTTTCAGCTTTCCTTGCCAAATGGTTCTTGAGAAGAAGATTTTTGAAAATTTCTCAAAAATTCTCAATAATTCCTAATTAACTCCCCTTGAGAAAGGGCGTGGTCCTTTGAATCTCCTTTGCCTAAGGGTGCTTTGTGCCAAGTTTGGTTGAAATCGGCCCAGTAGTTCTTGAGAAGATGTCGAAAATGTGAAAAGTTTACGGACAAACAGACGCACAGACAGACGGACGACAGACAAATTGTGATCAGAAAAGCTTTCAGCTCAGGTGAGCTAAAAATGAAAGTATGGCGGCAAACCTCATTAACCCTTGAGCGTACCTGATATATTGTTTTTACTTTCAGTTTTCAGTTTCTAAGGCGAGGCAAGCTACTGACAAATAAGTTGAATAAATAACACTATCAACAGTCTCGATTGAAGTAATCTTTTCGTAAGTTCTATGGTAGATACAACAACCTTGTTAGCAAATACAATCTTCCACTGGATCGCAAGCTGACCGACGTTTCACATACTAATTGTTAGACCATAATTATTCACCTAATTGTGAATGGACTTTTCCGTTTTTCCCGATTACATCAAAGAGCACACTGCGGGTGTGACCGGTCAGCAGAGGATGCTCACTATTTCATGGCACCTGATCCTACCTCTATTTTTAGAAGTCCGTGTTTGCTCTGTGTTTTTCTTTCGGACTTTTGATTGTGAACAGTGTTCGTTATCACCACATGTCATTATCCAATACGTAAATAAAAGAAACAGTTTTTATGTGAAACTGGTTTTATTGTAAAAAAAAAAAAATATATATATATATATATATATATATATATATATATATATATATATATATATATATATATATATATATATATATATATAAGCATTGTAAACAAGTGTACCTGATACTGCTCATTTTTAAAACAAAGGATGTAATGCTTTAAGTAAGATATAAGCCTCCAACTGACCATTCTGAAAGAAATAATTTCGCGTTTACGGACCTCGATCAGTTCTTCTTCTCTTAGAATGGACATTGTTGGGTAATATCCATAGAAGAGAAATAATCAGAAAGTGACAGTTTGTTGATTTCCGATCGAGGCATTATGGTTCCAGGGACTTCTAAATACATGAAATATACTTCGTAGTAATATATGTTTGACTAAATTTAATAAGAGAAACTAAGCTCACAAGAAGATCATTATTTTTAAAGAATGTTCAAGGAATCTAAATTATTTTGCACAGGTAGGATTACTTTAATTCGCGTTCAAATCAAACACGTGAGACGTTCATTCAAAGTGCATACCGTTTCCATTATATTTTAGACCCCGGCACTGCATCATAGTAGATAAGCGAAAAAAAATTCCAAGAAGGTACATGTAACAGCCTGTATTTATTTTCACAATTATTATAGCTTTCCCAAAAGCTTGCCTGACTTAAGAAAATTATTTCATTGAAAGCATGTATCAATTATTGTATAAGAAACGTTGCTGCTGTTTATAAGCGGAACGTGCAAATTCAACATCAAAGTAATGCTTTTTTCTTTGATTTAAGTGCATCTAATGATTTTATTTGCAATAAAATTATTTCATTATTTCAAATTATTTCAAAAAGGTATCAAATAATTGTTGAAAGTGGCGTGGCAACGAAAACAGTAGAATTTTAAATTGTATAATATTAAGTTGGCAAAATCAGTCCCGTCATTTTCAAGTAAAGGTTTCTCATAACAGGAAAGTTTTTATTCATATAAAGCCGAATGCATACGGTATGCTTTAAAGAATTTGTATCATAAGCGAACACTTTAAAATGTTTTGACAAGATTGGTCCCTTTTTGGACTCGTCCACTGTATTTATGAATTGAGAATATCGCGCAAACTCCTGCTTTTCCTTTCACCTAAAGGATGAGATATTCGATGCTTTGAATGAACTCATCCATGGATATATGAGGATGGGAGTCAATTCAATCTTTTGACATTTGATTTGTTAACAACGATAAACAGTGTATATATATTATACTTTAAATGATTACTGTAGAAATAATGTATCAAACAAACGTCCATGTGTAATGTACATTAAGTAAGATACGTAAGTTACACCCAAAATGAGTGAAATCGCCCGATATTTTTAAAATGTTATCGCAAAGAATTTATCTTTTGGCAAATTGCGTATATAATCCTTCACATTTCTATTCATAAAGATTTTTTGGACTCAAATCACTCGATTTCGAAGAGGATTAAAAGCCATTTTTACTGTAAATCGGAATGTTAAATTACATACAAGGGTTCACACTCACACAGATATCAAAAGGGGGGGGGGGTGGATGTAAAATGCACGTTTCCATTACATGAGAACTTTTAACATTTTGCAACGCACATTACTTAGTCAGAAGATTATTGCCACTGTTCTCTGAATGTTTTTGTCACAATAGACATTATGCCAATGATTTTATATTATAATTTGTTCTATATTTGTCTACTATATTTAACGTAAGAGTTATCGTTTATAGATCTAAGTTATCGTTCATTTATTTACGCTTTATTGGTCACTGGGTTGTTCCGTTCTCAATGTTACTATATTTAGATTGGGATTCTCTTCGAACCTGTTTGTTTGGTTTACGTAGAAGCTTATAAGGGGTGTTATTTTTGGGAGAGAATAGGTCTGGATGCCGAGCAGTTCGAGTTTTATTTTAGCCCTTGCTGTGTGAACTTGGGTGTGGCTCCCTTGCTGTGTGAACTTGGGTGTGGCTCCCTTGCTGTGTGATCTTGGGTGTGTCTTCCCTGCTGTGTGATCTCGGGGACATGTAGCCTGTGCGGACTCGATAGCGTTGGTGTTTCAAGACCTGATTGCCTACAATTTCTTTATTTTTATTGCCACAACTCAGTAAGTTTAACTTTACGATATTTTTGTCGGCAGATGAATTGTATTGCTATTAAATACATAATTTGTCAGGAATGTTTGAGAATATTCACCTACAAGAATGTAATACTATGTGTACTATAACAGGTTGGGAACAATTCCCCTTTAGCGAGACAGTCTCGCTAAAGCGAGATCATCCCTCTTTACAGTAATAAAAACATTCCCGTAAATGCGAGATTTTGACGCATTTTTTCATTATTATATTGTTTTCTTTAAACAGAAGAATATGCGGGAGAACATTTTCACATTTTATTGATAATAAGGGCTCACTTACTACATATTTGTTTCAAACTTTGATATTTACAGCTGCGTTTCACTGAAATCCAGTTATAAACAAAATCTATTCAGCAAATTTCTTACGGAAGCCTCTAGCGGTAATAAATGTGATAGTCTTGTTAACATGTTAAGTCGTACCAAGAATTATTCGTTCAAAATTTGGTTCATTTTATATCAAATTGTAGTTCGTCGATTATCTCTCATCATTTTTTGATTATGCATTGAATTTTTTCTTTCAAAAACAAACATCTATTTAATTTTCTGAAAAATATTTGTTTACCATAAGTGTATATAATATTGCTGGTACAACCTTCCGTAGTTTTCTTGGTCCTGCCGAGATCAAAATATAAAATCAAAATCAACCAATAATTGTTGCATGCTATTTAATTTCTTTTGCACGGTCAAACAGTGTCATCAAAATGAACACAAACTCTGATAATTTTCGTTTTATAAGAAGAAAAAACATACTTTCAATTGGAAAATTCGCGTTCAATGCAAGAATACTCACGATTTCCACGATAAAAAATCATCCTATTTTTGTTTGAAGCAATGGAGCACTGATATTTTAGGCCACAAAGGTCAGTCTTGGATAGTAAAATTGCTTCACATTGTTTTTCTTACCCGGATTTTTTTATTTTATTGGGATTTTTCATTTATTTGAAATACATCATGAAAATCTCGCATTTACGGGAATGTTTTTATTACTGTAAAGAGGGATGATCTCGCTTTAGCGAGACTGTCTCGCTAAAGGGGAATTGTTCCCAACCTGTATAATGTCATTAATTTACTTGTTTTTAAATCAATAGCTATAAGTGGGTTTGCATAAAACTTATGTTTGTTATGATTAATTAGAAAATTGTGTGTTAATTTTAGGTGACCAATTTTAAAATTCTTAAGTTGTTGTTAACCTGAGGGGACGGCGTGGATTTTGGTGGAGCGTGGTGGAGCGTGGTGGAACGTCGTGGGGCGTGTTAGAAAGACGTGGACGATGCACGATGCACGAAATTATGGAGGCCCGTTGAGAATTATAATTGATAATTTCTTTGTACATATGTAGATAAATTAATTGTTTATTTTTTTCATATTGTTGTTGTTTAATGGAAAACAAGAGTCATCCATATGATTTAATAAGGGGTAAACGTAAAAGAACCCATCACAACAGGTCAGTTGTGACAATTTTACTACCATTTTATATCTTTTTTTTTCTACCCTGTAAAACTATCCTGGTAATGCTTCAACATTTGTATGACAGAGAAAAAAAAATAATATCACAAATGACCAGAATGATTTATACCTGTATCAGTCTTGAGTAAATATTTGCCAAAATGGATCAAAATCATACATTTGATCGAAAAAGTACTGAACCTCTTTTCATCTAGACCAATTAAAAAAACAAAAATTAAGTGGAATATAAAAAACGAAATCTGACCAAGTAAACATCAAACTTTTGGAAGTAGTTTCACTGATACAAGCATGATTGTCATGGAATCAACAGTTTAAAGCTTAACTACACTCCTAATTAAATAGTTCACTATTTATAGGTATATAATCCCTTCAATTTCGTTATACTCAATGCCACAATTAAAAGTAATGACCAGCGTATAGTGTTTCATACCTTGTCTTTGTGCGTTTATTGCTTGCTAATTGCTTTTTGTAAATAATGTATTTACCTGTTTACTTTATGTTTTACTTTTCTTCTGGTTTAAAATAAGCGCTTGAAAATTGATAATTTCATCGCAACCGAGTAACACAGCGATGTAATATGTAGGTCCAAACAGGTGAGACCTCTATAGCAAAATACCTTGAAATATTAAGAGGTCTGAGGCTTATATACATGTAGGTGTTGTAGGGATAGCGGTGGTGAAAGAGAAATATGGTGGATAGCTTTAAGCAGATTCGAGAAAACAAAGTAGAAGATTTTGAAAGATTTCAGCAATTTTATAAGTTTCATCCCAAAATGTGTAGCTCCTGTGGAGTGAAAATCATGAATTTAAAAATGGATGCCCATCTTCCTTACCTCTGCTTGCTTAGAGAATTGATAAAATTGGTCTGGTTATTAATAAGAAGAAACTGATATTGTAACGAATATAACCGACACATGACACAGGCCGAGAGCCGCGGAGAAAACTAATAACAACTAGACACGATCTCGTTGCGAGCAACGAGGAGGTCTTCCGTCCGATTTTTAGAAGAAAATATGACATCATCGACTTTGATTTTCGACAAAAAAAACATTGAAAAAAGAGTTGAGAACTAATGCTTTTTTGTATCGCATTTTATAAGTTCTCTTATATTGCTTTTTCAAATACTTGCATTTCTTCCAATTAAGATAGAAAAGATTAAACTTGTTTACCTCTGGCTCCTAAAAACCCTAATTAGGTAATGCAAGAGAAAATCATTATATTGTAAGGATATATACACGTATTATACCTAATTCAGCTTTAATAACCTTTCACAAAATAGTTATTAGTAAAACGCTATAGATAAAATACTTTAGAGCCCTTTGATCCCCTAATTTAAGGGGCCAGCCCCTTTTTCTTGATATCAAATGAAAGGACATTTAATTCTGAACACATTTTGTCAACAAATGTTTAGAAATTCGTTACCGTTTTTGAGATATATGGGAAAGAAGGTTTTAGGGCCGATCCCTAATCTCCTTATAGGGGCCGTTAAACGAAATTTTGATGGTTGCATATTGTTAAGAACATCATTTTGAACAACTTTTCTTCTGTACTGCATTTCAAAATATGTTTCCTTTCTGAGATATGGGTGATCCAAATTTTGGACTTTTGGCCCCTAAAAACCCCTAATTACATAACACATGATAAAATTATTACATTGCTTGGATACATAACTGTGAGATAAACATATTTGCTTCTATAACATTTCACAAAATATCTCTCAGTAAACGGCTTCAGATAAAAGACTTTAGAGCCCTTTGATCCCCTAATTTAAGGGGCCAGCCCCTTTTTCTTGATATCAAATGAAAGGACATTTAATTCTGAAAACATTTTGTCAACAAATGTTTAGAAATTCGTTACCGTTTTTGAGATATATGGGAAAGAAGGTTTTAGGGGCCGATCCCTAATCTCCTTATAGGGGCCGTTCAACGAAATTTTGATGGTTGCATATTGTTAAGAACATCATTTTGAACAACTTTTCTTCTGTACTGCATTTCAAAATATTTTTGCTTTCAGAGATATGGGTGATCCAAATTTTGGACTTTTGGCCCCTAAAAACCCCTAATTACATAACACATGATAAAATTATTACATTGCTTGGATACATAACTGTGAGATAAACATATTTGCTTCTATAACATTTCACAAAATATCTCTCAGTAAACGGCTTCAGATAAAAGACTTTAGAGCCCTTTGATCCCCTAATTTAAGGGGCCAGCCCCTTTTTCTTGATATCAAATGAAAGGACATTTAATTCTGAAAACATTTTGTCAACAAATATTTAGAAATTCGTTACCGTTTTTGAGATATATGGGAAAGAAGGTTTTAGGGGCCGATCCCTAATCTCCTTATAGGGGCCGTTAAACGAAATTTTGATGGTTGCATATTGTTAAGAACATCATTTTGAACAACTTTTCTTCTGTACTGCATTTCAAAATATTTTTGCTTTCAGAGATATGGGTGATCCAAATTTTGGACTTTTGGCCCCTAAAAACCCCTAATTACATAACACATGATAAAATTATTACATTGCTTGGATACATAACTGTGAGATAAACATATTTGCTTCTATAACATTTCACAAAATATCCCTCAGTAAAGCGCTATAGATAAAAGAATTTAGAGCCCTTTGGTTCCCTAATTTAAGGGGCCAGCCCCTTTTTCTTGATATCAAATAAAAGTCACTTAATTCTAAACACATTTTGTTCAACAAGTGTTTAGAAATTTGTTACCGTTCTGGAGATATATGAGAAAGAAGGTTTTAGGGGCCGATCCCTTATCTCCTTTTAGGGGCCGTTTAACGAAATTTTGAAGGTTGCATATTGTTAAGAACATCATTTTGAACAACTTTTCTTCTGTACTGCATTTCAAAATATTTTTGCTTTCTGAGATATGGGTGATCGAAATTTTGGACTTTCGGCCCCTAAAAACCCTTAATTACGTAACACATGATAAAATCATTACATTGCTTGGATTCATAACTGTAAGATAAACATATTTGCTTCTATAACCTTTCACAAAATATCTCTCAGTAAAGAAATACAAATTAAAGACTTTAGAGCCCTTTGGTCCCCTAATTTAAGGGGCCAGCCCCTTTTTCTTGATATCAAATGAAAGGTCTTGTAAATAAAAACTTTTTTTACATTACATGTTTTAACAAAATATTTTTCAGAAAAGAGATAAACAAAGAAAACCAGAAAAAATTACGACGTTTTTTTAATCTCAATTTTCGGGTCCAGGCGAGCTTCGACGCCTTTTAAACCAGACAACTATAAATGCCTTTAGACACATCTACAATCTTTGGTCTACCATCCCTGAAAATTTGAATTCAATATCTCTGTTCGTTTAGGAGGAGATAACAGGACAATCAGACCCTCTGAAAATCGCTAAAACGTCAATATCTCACGAACGGAAATGACGTCATTAAAATAAAAAAATATATATCAAGCTTTGATCAATATATACAAGATCTGAAAATTTCACGAAAATCGGTTGAGTCGTTTTCAAGAAAACGCTTGTACAAAAAAGCGTAAGAAAAAAAAAAATAATAAAAGGGAAAAAGAAACAAAGCAATAACAATAAGGTCTTCCGTTGGAAACGGAAGACCTTAATTAGTCACCTGAGTGACTGTAGATCTAGAGTAGGTACACTAAAACATTATGTTTAACAATGCATTTTTGTTTTTAAACAGAGAGAAATTTAATTTGATACGCCAAAATATTGAGACTTTTGTTGGCAAAACTATGTTACTGACAAGTGATATTATCATCAGCTGCATTTGTAAGCTATGGGATAATTCATAATTCATAATGCTTAGCAAATTGCTGCTGGTTACCACTTAAAATACTCCAACATTTGTGTTCAATAATTGATGAAGTGATTAGTTTTTATTCGTCTACGTTATCGTAACAACGGCTGCTGGCTCACTTTATGGTCATTTACGACTTGGTCACATTAGCTGCTTTGAGAATGGGATGATTGATAACTCAAATAGCAACTTGTCCTTTCCTTCCGTTTTCTTTGTTGTTTTTATCGATGTAATGATAGGTGAAACTCACAAATTTTTTCCTAGGGGTGATGTGAATTTAGCAACCTGTTGTTTGTTCTATTTTGTATGTTAACTGTAAGTACAACGGCTAATCTTCCCAATATTTCCAGACTCCTTCTGTTAAATATTTTAACTCAGTTATTATTTGTACGGAAACTTATTTCTATTTTAGGATGCTTTATTACACTGCTTGTTCCGTTTTGTATTTTGTGAAAAGAGCAAAGTGCCTGCTCCCTTTTGTTTATTGTTTCTATGATTTTCTATGTATGTATAAGATTCATGGCATTGTCATGTAAGGGTATGTCCAATCAATGAAAACTCTTCTCGATGGCCGACTCAATTTTTTAAAAACGGATCTCTCGTGTTTAAAATTGATACTGTGCTTTCTTGCTGATTTCTTTATGTTTCCAGAGTGTCGTTTTGATGCTAGAACCATTATGACGTCATAATTGTTTTGATTAAAAATATTTCCGTACATTACGAAAAATTTAATTGTTTCTACACACTCTTCATCAAATCACGGAAAAAGTAATTTCGATACTTACATTTAATTTGACATCATTTTAAAGAGGACGTTAGCTTTTTTAATGCCGTTTTTTGAAAGAGACTGTAGGCATTTTAGATATATTTCATTGGTAGAAACAAAACCTCGAGATTTGTTACTTATTTCCTTCATATTACATAGACATTGACGGCCTCCTTTTTGCTCGGTTACACAATATTTGACCAAATATTATCTTTTATTATATTTTTAAAGGTAAAAATTACAAAAGCCGCGGTGGGATTCGAGATCATGACTTACGGATTTGTAGTTAACGTTCTAACCGATAGTGCCACTCTGTTAGGTATCAATTATCGGAAAGAAAAAAATTATAAAATTGTATTTAATTTTATTATTTATTTCTACAAGAAGTACGTCACAATATGGAGAATCCCATACCGCCTTAAAAATTGAACAGTTGGCGTTGTCGGTGTGCTCGAATTCGAACCGGTTTTGTTCTTTTTGAAGACAATTAATTGAAAACAATTTAATATAGAAGGTATGCTAAAGTATATTTATACAAGATAAATTGGGAACAAGTGCTTATATATATTAAGGGTTTTTTTTTGCTTACAAACATTAATTTTGTACGAGCTAATTAAGTTTTATTTCATCCAATGGTTTCTTTGTTCGATCAATTTGCACATTGATTTAAAGCAACATTTATTCATTTAACATGACTGAACAAATTAATTCTTTCTTCAATTGAAATCAGACCACACGGCTTTAAAACATCAAATGTATTATATTGCAAATAATGAATTTGATAACTTACATTGATATTTTTCTCTTTTATTGATTTTAATCATCAACAATATTAATACGTGGCTATTTTCCATACTCTGGTTATATTTTGCAAGGTTTTCCCTACTGTTGGTTGATTTTTCTGTCTGTAAGGTTAAATTGTTGACTGGAAGATGACTTTGCAAGCTGTTTAAAAAATAAAACTTGGTTAAGTATGAAAATATATACTCTATTCAGATTGCATTTTAATTGCACAATACATTATAAATAATTGAAACATGTACACATGTACCAAACAATCGTTAGTTTCATTATGAAGAGGCATTGTTATGATAATTTTTTTTTCATTTTCTGTATGAACACAACATAATGTTATTATTCTTGATGTATTCAATTAAAAGAAAAATATATATGAGAAATTGTATTCAGAAACTGCCAGGTTTTCTAACAATTATGTTAAGTAAACATAATTGAACTAAAATCATCTTATCGACTGATAAATAGACGTCACGACAATATATATTATTGATAAATTTTGATCGAAATTTTGTTGGATAATTTCATACTTCAATGTCTTCCCTTTATTAAAATACTAAATATCGAAATTTAAAAGGCTAGCTTAAAATTTGTTCGTGTGGTCTCGAGTTTTATACATTTAGAAAATCAATCACGTGAAGAAAATGACAAACCTCTTTGTTTCATACCTGCCTGTATATCATGCTGAACGTATAAATGAATGGATTCAATGCGGAATTTATTGGAAGCACGAGGACAACCACCCATGCATAAACATCAAAGGAAATATCCAAGCCCGTGTGCGAAAATATTCCTTAAATAGAGATAAAATGTATTGAAAAACAAACTGTAAACATAATCGATTTAATCTGGAATTCTTTAATCTAATCAATCATCAAATCGGTTCTCACCAATCAGTATTATAGGTATCCAACAAAATGCGTCCGACAACACAACATATGAAAGAGACCTAAAAACTGCTATCTCTCTTTCTGTGTTGTCCTGTCCGTTGGATGATCCAATTTTCCTTACGTGTAAAAATATCATTATTTGTCCAATTATCACAGCAATTACAAACAAAGAGTTAAGTCCTATGAAAACAAAAGTAGAAAATTCCCATCCCGATACCCTCTCTGCCGTTAAAGGAAGAGATATGCAAACTGTTGATCTGCTATAAAAATCGGAATACACAAAGAGAGGAACAACCGCAAGTACAATTGCAAATACCCATACAATCAAAGAAATTCCGACAGCCGCTTTTCTATTTCTTAGAATTCCTCTTGAAAATGGATATTTCAAAACAAAATATCTTTCAATCGTTATAAGAAAGATAAAAACAACAGAGGATTCATTGGAAACAGCTGCAAGTAATCCAGCAATAGTGCAGATGGTGCTGGATCTCCACTTGGTGTCGTTGAATCCATAAACGTTTCGATACTCGAGATCTGCTATTGCTATGATACCTAAATACATACCCATAAGTAAATCTGATATACTTAGATTTAAAATGAATACTCCCTGTGGCATGTGGTTTCTCCTAAGTCGATAAAAAATAACATACAAGTTACCTATCACAGCAAATAAGGCCATATACCATATCATCTGACCAAGAAATCCAACGTTTATCAACTGCTCACATGACGAAATTCTATCTTTGGGTGATATACAGTTTCTTGTCTCCACAGATAAGGGTTTAGCACAACAGATGATGAAGGAATCAGTTTGTATCCATTGGAGATTACAAAGTCCTTGAAACATTGTTTTAGAGACAGTTAAAGCATTGCTTTGTATGTATAGATGTTTCACATGTTCTAATCTGTTAAATGCATTGTTTTCAATAACAGTCATTCCATTTCGAGACAAGTCCAAGACATTAAGTTTAACGAGAGGAACAAATCTTGCTGGGGAAAGTGATATTAATTTGTTTCCAGTTAAGTTTAAATTGGTGAGTGACACAAGATTTTCGAAGGCCAATTTGTGAATTGTTTTAATTCTGTTAAACGCAAGATTCAAAGAATGCAAAGACGATAGGACAGAGAAAGAAAAATCTGGTAAGTATGAAATGTTATTGTTTTGCATGTGCAGTACTCGCAGACTCTTTAAACCAAAAAACATATTGTCCGAGATTGTATTAATGGCATTGAAGCCAAGATCTAATTCATACAGCATTTGCATCGAACTTGAAAAATAGAAATCCGTGTTGGTAAGAGAGTTATTGTGTAAATTTAATTTTGATAAAGATCGAAACCAATGCAATGCTTTGGGCGTAATTGACATTAAATTGTTATTTTGTAGGTCTAAAAATTCTAGTCGAGGGTGTAAAAGCTTAAATTCCTTTGCTGGAAATATGTCAATGTGATTATCACAAAGAAGGAGATGACGAAGTTTTGGCAAAGCGTCAAGAAAATCCATTTCAAATCGTTTCAGTTGATTGTGTGAAATATTTAGGTATAGTATATTTGAAAATCCTTCAAAAATGGAAATGTCTAAACTAGAAATCTTATTAAACGACATATCTAAATTTTGAAGATTAGACGAGTTCATTCGATAACCTAGTCCTCTGATTAAAGTATTGTTTAAGAAGCAGCCAGATATATTTAAATGAATAAGGTAACTGAAACTACTCAGATGTGCGATATCAAAGCTATTAGAGCTTAAGTCCAGTACTCTAACGTTCTTCGTGATATTTCTGGGTGATACACATTTGAAAGCAAAGCCTTCGCATTCGCATTTTGGTGGACAAGTTTCGATGCAAAGATGTGTGTTCTGTAAACACAAGGAAGATCTATTTGTGCACGATAGTTCATCTTCCCTGTTTGGGCAGTTTAGAATACCATCACAAAACTGGTCAACATTGATGCAGCTCCCGTCGTCGCATTGAAACTGCGGTGTGTGGCAGGGTGGCTTATCTGAAAAGAGACTTTTAAGTTATTAAAAAATTCAATTTAAGTTTAAAATGCAGAGAGAAATGGAAACATTACCCTACCTTTGCATATTCCACTTGCATATGTGACATGCAGTAGTCTTATTTCACCGGTTCTATTACTTTCAAATGTTGCCACAATAATTACCTAAAGTGGTAAATATAAAAAATTACTTTCAATTACTTTTTTGTTATGGTAATATTTAATTAATCAATTTCATAAAAAGATTTATACTATTTTTATCATTTATTGTATTGATAAAAAAAGGCATCCTTTAGTAAAATATATGATAGTGTAAACGCGCTTTCCAAGAATGGCATTACATGTACAACAGTAGATAAGGATACATATACGAATATCTAAATACGGTAAGATATCAGAGAAACTGTTATGCCGACAAATACATGTACCTGTTACACCTTACATATGTTTCAAATCGATTTAATTCACGAATATTACTCACTTACACTGCTAGATGTTTAAAAATATGACACTGTGCATCAACATCGAATATAAAAATAGGTGATTGCATGTCGTCTTCAGTTTGATACTTACCACGAATGGAATATCGATTGGAGTTTGAAAACTTGAGGTCATAAATAACTCAGATTGAATACTACGACGCTGATAGACAATATCATCTGGAGATAAAACAGTGCCTTGTGAAATGAAAACATCTAAATCAACGTTTCTTCCTGAATGTGTTATTGTAACACATCCTAAATCTGATGATGATTTTTGTATGCTGCTGTATAAAACTGCCTTATGTCCAGTGATGTCTGTGTTATCAGCCTTCATTTCAGCTATAGCTATCATTTCACCTGAAAATAGAGAAAATGGCATGAAGAAATATTTCAAATATTTACAAAATAAAAGGAGGAACTTACTTTTAAATTCGTTTACCTGTCTCTTCCATAATTTTCCGGTTCCATTTAATTCCAGTTTGTTGCCAATGACAAAGATCGATGTCAAATTTGCAACTTAGTGGTTTAATTTCTATTAATGAAATAACAGTAAATGATTATACTGAATTGTATATGATTGACATTAACAAAGTTTTGAAAAACTTTTGCAAAGGAAGACGAAGTATTTGCCTTGAAATGTGATAATCAACATACACGTACATGTACTTCGAAACAATTATTTAAATTCATCATCACAATCATATACATCAATATAAAACCCGAGACATATATATCATTTAATAACGTAAAGATGTAGAAAAATGTAATTACATGTAATATTGTTTCTGTAATGCTCGTATTTTTTTTTTGGAGGGGGGTTTCTTAGTGTCATTCATAAAATGTGAAATTTCAGTTAAAAATAATTTAGGTCTTTATGCTTTTAATGTAAAATTAAAAATGTAGCCTCTCCATTTGTTTTGTTTATTGAGCTTTACTAACTTAAAGGTATTTCTAATGGATTAGCAACATGTGAATGTTATCTGTCAAGTTACATCTGCATTCGAGATACAGCTATCACAATATTTTGATATGTAAACAAAGCTCGCGTAATATTTTGTTGATCTGATGTTCATAATATAGGGAAAATATGCTACCAAAAATATAAAAAATGTTCATTATAGTTTACTTTTGTAAAAATTTTATATTTTTGCAAAACAATTTTTCATGTAACTTGGTTTGAAATTTCAATGCATAAGTAGAACATTTTAAGTAATATACATGTATTGTGTTATGAAAATATGTACCACATTCCGGAACATTACACTCTTCCCAAATTACTTTAGAATCTATATTACATCCGGGTTTTCCTCTGCTTTGGGTACTAAAGGCACATGTGCCAGTATCACAGGCGTTAAGTGACAGTGTCTTTTTACGAAAACCATAATACTCGTTTTCAAAGTAACATTCTAGGGCTGAAAAAAGAAAATAAATGTATTAATTAGAAACATCCTCTATGTAGTAATGATATTAATACAACTCTTTCTTAAAAGTATATTTTGGTATTTAACTAATATGCAAGCACTCACCACAATTTTTCTCATCGGAATTGTCGGGGCAGTCCTTTTTCATATTGCAGAATCTATTATTTTCAATGCACAAGTTGTCATCCAAACAGGGAAAGCAATCTTTGAGAGTTATAAAAACAAGAAACATTTTAGCATTTTCTAATTAAAATACTTTGAATTATCAATAAAATGAACGATAGTACCTTTACAATGCCCTTCTTCAATGTTAATGTAACGAATCGCTGACTCTATAAGTATTGAACTTGAAATTGCACATGGAATTATGTGTATCTGTAAAAAAAAATGCAATGAGTTGTCTCTTTAAAGTCATAACACATTGATTTTCATTTGATTTGATTTGAACATATTTTATCATGTAAATACACATGATTTTAAGTCATCTGATTTTAAAATTATTTACATAAATATATTAGGCAGCAGGCAATGCCTATGTAGGCCTTCTCCGTATTCTGGATTTTTACTTACATTTGTTAAAGAAAAAAGTGCTTCGAAAGTCACGGCACAAACCTTTTTACTAACATTTATCAAAGAAAAGGGTGTTTGAAACCTGATATGCTGTAGGATGTTGTCCTATGTTGACTTTCACAGTGGTCCATTCAGAACTTTCCTTGAGAAGTGTCAAATCATCTTCAGCAGTCCTTAACATTAATTCTGCGCCCTCACTATAATACAGCAGAGTGATACACCCTCCTGTCTTCTTGGGACGCAGAAAGGGCAATTTCAATTTCGGTAACATCGTTCGTGTAGTAGTCGAGTTTACTTCGAGTGTAAAAGCCAAGGTATTGTCTACAATATGGTTTTCTATATAACACCTTTCGAAACAGTGACTCAAATTTCATTTCAAAAAATAAGATATGAATTGTGATACCGGTATTTAGTTTAACATAAAATTTCATTTTGAAAGTAAGTTATAAATTGTGATTGTTACTTTAACATGCTTAAATAGTTTAATAATTAAGACAGTGATGCAAGGTAAATTAGGTTTAGTAAAAGGTAGAAATTATCAATCCAGAATTTTTACAGCATGTATACAAAGAGGAAACTATTGCTTACCGTGTTTCGAGTTTTCAAACATCCATTTGAATTCTTGACTTTCATACTGTTCTACATAACATCGGTCTCGTGAAAAATCGCAATGAAATGACGCTGTAAACGATGAGAAGAATTTTAAGTACTCCGCATTTTATTTACATAAAGCACAGGGTTCCTCTTCTTCCCATAGTTACCCATCCCTATGTCATGTTGTGCATTTTGAATTTACCGGGTGGCAGTAAATACAAAATTCACAAAATTACACCCCGTAGAACTTTTCAACTCAAAAATTTATTTGACAAGAAAAAAAAAAAACAACAAAATATGAACCCATTCCCCGTTTAAAAATCCTAATTCATTGGGTCTGAAGGGAACCGCAGTATAAACACTGCTGCAAAATGTATTGTTTCAGCAATCCGGCCCAAGCCCATGAACTTGGCCAACCTACATATTTTATTTGATGCTTTCAAAAACAGTTGAAGCTTAATTTCAAAAAATAAATGTTTTACCAAAACAACAGTTCAACTATGTTTGTTTGCTAAGATTTTTAAAACTGAAACAAATGTTGCATAATTTCAAGAATTTTTTTACCACATATTTAATAAATGGAATATTGACCCGCACTTCAAAATGATAGGGAAATCTAGATTATTGCAGAATATTTCCTGTTCTTAACTTTGTAATTAATCGGTTCTTTGCATAGTCATTTTGATATTATATAATTTAGTCCAAGTTTTCTCAATGGGACAAAAAGGTATACGCTGTAATATTTTTGCGATAACTGACATAACGCAGGTTGAAATTTTGAGGTTCATTATGATTTACACGCGTGTCTTTTGAAATGCCAAAATTCTGGATATCTATTTTCGTATTTATTTATCTATTTATTTTATCATTTATTGTAATTATATACCCATACAATAACACAGGGACGTCAAATCAAAGAAAAAATATATTTAATCCAAACCTTTTATGCTGACAGAGGTAATAAGCGATTTTAGTAATTAATGATTTTTTACTACAAGCGTGAATGTCCAAGGGATTTGGTAGATCAACGTCGCAAGCCACGGGTTTTGTGTCCATTCTATTTCCACAAGCCCAAAGAATGGACACAAAACCCCTGGCTTGCGACGATGTTGGGTAGACATAGAACTAAATAAATCATTTTTGTAATGAGAACAGTAAATAATATACTTACCATTCAGACAGAATGGAATATCACAGAACTGAAAGCGAACATCTGGGTCCATGGTGTAGCACCATGGTAAAGGTTCATCGTCTGGATTACGACAGTAGTTTTCCTGTGCGGACAGATTTGATCCAACAAACTCGATCCCAGTATAAGGAACATGTGGGTGACTGCTGTCCCATCGCTGGCATGGAATGCCGTCCTTGGTGACATTTTTAACTCCCTGGTATGTTTCACCCTTTTCTGTATCTTTACAATCCTCTAAGGCGCAAAATTATACAACTTTTAAGCAATAAAAGCCTTTAATCATTGTGTCATGTTGTAAATTTTGAATTTACCAGGTGGCTGTAAATACAAAATTTACAACATGACATGTTGTAAATTTTGTATTTACTGCCACCCGGTAAATTCATAATTTAGATGACAATAGTTTACAATTGATTTTATGATTTCAAATTATTTTTATCATTTATTAAAAAAAAAATAAAAGCAAAATTAATTTACTTACTTTTCGGTTCCTCGCTGCATCTTGAAATATTACAGTACTGGAACCGAATTGTGCTATTTACAGTATAGCACCAGGGCATTTCCTCATTATCAGGGTTCCTACAATAGTTTTCGTGTTCAGAGGCAGAGAGTCCCATGAATCCAGTAAAAAACCAATGGCCGTGAGGTTCTGTTTTATCCCAGCGTTGACATTCTATGTTCTGAGAAGTTTTAGATTCGGTACCAAAGTAATCTAATCCTTTGATGCTGCTTAGACACTCTTCGCTACCTTAAAAAAATTATATAAAGACAGACTTGTTAATAATTTATAAACGCTATCATTTTGTATAAATATGACTGTCTTGTAAAAAATAAAACAGAAAACGCCGAAATCTACTGTAAAACTGGAACAACAGAAATAGTAACATTTTAACGAATTTCTATTCAAAAAAGGAGATAGCGAAGGAGACAGAACTTTACAATTAAATGTATATTAATCCTTAAAAATAGTTGACAAGATTACAAGTAAACTTTAATATAAACTTTTCAAATTGTATTTTTTTAATAATTAAGATTCGAAAAACTTTAAAATGTAACAATTTACAAAAAAAAATTCTAGCAAATTTTAAAGATTCAATATTTATAGTTAATGTACCGTGTGAACAGAAAGGAATGTTACAATACTCCCATTCCAGATCTGTCGACACAACAAAACACCATGGAATATCGTGCAGTCCGGTTGGTTGCCTGCAATAATTTTTGTGCATACTGGCGTTTCCCTCTAAATACTTAGCAAATGAAGGTTCGGGCAAATCCGGGCTATCCCATCGAACACATTCATAGCCGTTCATACTTCGCGAGATCGTACCTCTATATTGTGTATTTACGGAGTCCCAACAGTCTAGAAAATGAAACAAAAGGTTCTAGCATCTTCTATTGTAATAAATTTGTCAAGTTATGAAATTTAATCTTTCGGATTTGTCTAATGAATGCGTAAATTTCTTTCGCCGAACACTGTGTTAATTGTTACAAAAACTGTTCTCACATTTCAACAACTGTGTTAAACTTTCACAAATCCGCACAGCCTTAATCCCACATAAGGCACAATCAGATATGGACGGTTAATCTCTTGATTTACTTTTGTGTATATTAGATAACACTTAATCTTTCATCTTAATTATTGATTTCCTTTTATATCTTTGTTAATTCTTTCATTGGTCAAGTTATTTCATTGGTCACTATGTAAGATTTTGAATTGTATACTATCGTCCGTTGGTATCAGTCCTTCGGTGCTGATATATACTTACCAAACTTATGTAAAAGAATATTCTATGCAAAGTCTACCTAAAAGTGTGACTATAATGCTTATATTGGTTTGTTAAAGGTTCAGTGAGCTGGCTGGGTCCAACAACAAGAGATAATCTCAAGGTTGGCCTAGTATTAATCATGTACGGGAGGGAGTGACCCGTAATATATGCAAAAACAAATCAGAACGTTTACTATTAAAAAAAGAAGTATCTGATATTTCAGTCATATCTCACAATCATAAAAAATACGTGTGCGGATCCCTTTCATTCTAAGAAATAGCAAAGTTTTGTCGAGTGTATATATCATATTTTTATAGGAAAATAAATGTTACTATTTTTTCCAAAACAAAAATAGATTTGATAGAAATTCACACACAATTGACTATGAAATTGAAATCAAACCGATTTATGCTATTAATAGTAATAAATTCAATGTTCTACAAATGCAATGACACTCATCTCATAAAAATGTCAAAGTCAAGACGACAAAGGGTAACTTTAGTTTATATACCACATAAGTAAACTTTAAGGCTGAAAAACTTTCAAAAACGAGTGCTTACCTTGTAAAGAATTTAATCCAAAATAGGATAAACATAGTATCGTCCATATATTGATATATATTACATTTCTTTGGAATTTCATTTTTGTTTTCTACCTAAGAGGAAAGTACGCCGATGTAGTTGTAAAAATATTTAAATCAGTAAATAATAGAAGCAGAAATCTTTATAACTAAACCACCGGATACACATTTTCTGTTAATGTATTCTAGATGCAAATCAATAATGGATATTAGATATGAACATGTATTTCATCTTAAGCAAATCATAAAATCACTACCTGTGTAAAGTTATTGCGTTTTAATTCACTCACATTAAGTCGTATCGCTCTGATAAATGTGTTAACTTTGAAATGCCATATAAGCATCCTTGTTTTTTTCTTTCGTTGTGTGTTATTCCTTCGGCTGTAATAGCAATTATGCTTCTTTGAAGATACAATTAAATGTATCAATGCCTTTGATGTTAGTATTGTATATTTGTTGTCAAGCAATTTTGACTTTGTTTTGTCATAGACCTAATTGGTAGAAAAATTGTGCCGATGTTAATTGCATTTATGTCGTATGTCTTATTTAAAATTAACTCTCTTAGAGTGTTGTGTAGTTAGACTAATGTGCCATTGTAACAAATTAAATGTAACAAATTGCGTTACTTTATTATGTGGAATTTCAGTTTTCGTGGTAACCCTTTCCCTATACAATTACACCTTAAATTTATTATGAAACGATGATGATATCAGTTCATTGTCTACATGTTCACAGCAACAAGAGCTGCTCCAATTTAACTCAATCGCTAGACGGCCCTGTGCTGTTTCTGTAAACATTGGCTAAATCTGCCAGGGGTTGTAGAGGAGCAGATTTGATCGTAAACCATTGGCTAGCGAAGATGAATTGAAGTTTCATTCTAACTTAATTAGTCAGCCGGCGGGCTGACTAAATACAGATTGATCAACGGTTTGTTCAAATTATGTTTTCTATTTAACAAAAAGCTAAATATACTTTTTAGAGATATGAAATGATAAAAATATGCAAAAATTTTTTTACGGAACTTTTTTCAAAATATATATTTTAATGAATTTTACCAAAACTACGCCCATTGTGATCATAAAAAGGCCGGTCCTGTGGGTAATTTTATTTTCTATTGATTAAGGGCCTAAAGGGGTAAACATTATCACTATTTTAGAGAATTCTATGGAACGCCTCAACTGCCTTATGTGAATAAACTTCATTATGTGATGGTACTTTAACATTACGTGATGGTACTTTAACATTATGTGATGGTACTTTAACATTACGTAATGATACTTCGACATTACGTGATGGTACTTTAACATTATGTGATGGTACTTTAACATTCTTCATTATATGATGGTACTTTACTATGCGGTGGTTCTAAAAATAGGGAAGCGTCGCATCGGGATCGAAATACATGTACGCCAAATCTCTAAACACGTGGATGCCTGTAAAAAAAATTTTAACACTGGGCTGATTCTCTGTTTCAGAAATTGATCAGATAGGACTAAGGTCTACTGAGACTAGTTTAGATCAACAAATACTTTTGTTTGATAAAGAGTTGCCTTAAACTTTTAAAAGGGTCATTTTAAATTTTAAAGAATGGCTGCTTGGTGAGACCATTTGGGCTCCCCATCAGCGCATGAAAATCAGGGGGTACGAAAAGTCCCCCAGGGGATTTTTGGTCCAAAAATGTGAACCCAATCATTTGGCGCTTGGTCAGAGTAGACTGCTAAAAATTTTAATAGCACCTAAACAAATACTTCTGTAATTTATGTTAGAGATTGGACTTATGGGGATTAACGGGCTCTCCCTGTGTAGGAGTGGGCAATGTAACATGCACGTAGCATCAGCCTCCCCCCTTAGGATCCTTAGGATTTTCATGATTTTGGGAAGTTGTCTTTTTTCTTTCTTTTTTTTTTTTTTGCTTGTCAATATTTTTAGGATGAGTCTGCCCTCCCCCTTTCTTTCAAAAACGATGCTACGTGCCTGTGTAAGCACTGATTTATTCAACAGTACAGTTACTGTTAAAATCAGATTCAACAGCAATGGGGGGCGGATGCTACGTGCCTGTTACATTGCCCACTCCTACACAGGGAGAGCCCGTCAATCCCCATAAGTCCAATCTAACATAAATGACAGAATTCTTTGTTTAGGTGCTATTAAAATTTTTAGCAGTCCGCTCTGACCAAATGATTGGGTTCTGAATGCACATTTTTTTAACCAAAAATCCCCTGGGGGACTTTTCGTACCCCCTGATTTTCATGCGCTGATGGGGAGCCCAAATGGTCTCACCAAGCAACCATTCTTTAAAATTTAAAATGACCCCTTTAAAAGTGTAAGGCAACACTCAATCAAGCAGTAGTATTTGTTGATCTAAACTAGTCTTAGTGGACCTTAGTCCTATCTGATCAATCTCTGAAACAGAGAATCAGCCCAGTGTTAAAAAAAACGTTATTGGCATCCAGGTGTCTAGAGTTTTAGCGTACATGTATTTCGATCCCGAGTCGACGCTTCCCTATTTTTAGAACCATCGCATAGTAAAGTAGCATCATATAATGAAGATTGTTAAAGTACCATCACGTAATGTCGAAGTACCATCACGTAATGTCGAAGTACCATCACGTAATGTTAAAGTACCATCACATAATGTTAAAGTACCATCACGTAATGTTAAAGTACCATCACGTAATGTCGAAGTATCATCACATAATGTTAAAGTACCATCACGTAATGTTGAAGTACCATCACATAATGTTAAAGTACCATCACGTAATATTGAAGTACCATCACATAATGTTAAAGTATCATCACGTAATGTTAAAGTATAATCATATAATGAAGTTTATTCACATAAGGCAGTTGAGGCGTTCCATAGAATTCTGTAGGTAAATAAAATTATAAGAGATTAAATTCTCTTTGAAAATTTGTTTCATTTTTTCTCATTTGTAAACAAATTTATTTAGCATTTGTAACATTAAAGTATTTGTTTTGAAAAATAAATTCGTTCATTTTACATGGGATATTAGTCAAACAATGATTTTCTGAAAGTCAAATTTTAGGCTTAGGGCTAATATTTTTAATGTATGAAAAAGCACCAATTTCCGCAACTGGTTCTACATTGTATTTTTAATTTAGCAACGGTCCTAGCTTTTATAATACCGAATGACCAGCCAACTGGATAAAATTTGATAAGGATATGTTTGAAGAATTTGAAAAAAATCTGTAGGTATTTTATTTATGTAGTGGGGTATGGATCATTACCTTAAAGTAAATGATATACCCTAAAATATACCACAGAAGCGACATACAAGGCTGTCTAGCCGATACTTATTTTAGTGGGAAGCGTATAAATTTTAAAGTCTACCATCCGATGATGTGATGTTAATACATTCGAGGTGTTTTTCCGAGCTTGCCGGAAAGGCCCGAGAAGTTGCGATTGGAAACCACATGTGAAACATCAAAAATACAGATTACGAATATAGCGCTAAATGATATTTCTCATTTCTCTTATATTTTATTACCCGAGAGAACCGTGAGTCAATGAGATCGCATGTAACAAATAGCAATCGCCAAACCAGAAGTTCTGAGCCGTTTAGAGCTGTACTTTTTTCCGTGGGTGGTGAACCATGCAATATTAGGGTCAGCGTTAGGGTTCTCGAGGGGTGGGGGTGGGGGTGAGTTAAGAATGAAAGTAAGGGGTTCTTGAAGAGGGTTTTCGCTAAGCATTGCATGTGTTACTGTCGCGATATACGGATCATTATGAATAAAGATATTGGGGTTTGAATCGGTGACCTACATTTTTTATCATAGAAAAGATGGAGACCTTGTGTTATTGTGTATAGTTAATAGACCTCCTGTATGAAACAAGCGCCTGTGAAAGAAACGAAGAACTGACAGCATTGTTGACTAGGGAAATTATAACGCGAGAAAATGGTTACATGTAATTTTGACTCTGTGCTCAGATATGGACAAATCGCATGTTACACTTACTCCCCTAAAAATTAAATGTTGTAATGCAACAGCATCCAAAGATACATCGTTTTTAAAAACATTTTGTGATACTGAACCGTATGGCGAAAGTCATGCATTTGGTGATGTTTTCAAGCAAGGTATTAAAGTTTTAGAAGATTATGAGAAAAACAAGTCTGCACCAAAGCAGCATCACTCACTCTTCGTGTTTCAAAAGCTACTAAATTTCATAAATGACAGTGAGTAGACATATACCAGTATACATGTATCTGTATACATATAATTATTATCCTATGTTACCTCCAATTGTAACCGACTATGCCTACTTAACCAGTACATTATTATTACCTATTAGGTTTGTTACTGACTGACTACAGAAATATATCGGGTTGATAAATCTCATAGCTGGCGATGCGAAGCCGAGCCGTCTATAAGTTTGATCAATCCAATATACATGTATTTCTTAAGTCAGTCAGTAACAAACCTAATAAGTGTTTTGTTTTTCCGAGGACTATCAAGTGACACTTTTATTCACAATAAGCAATGATCTACGCAAACCCATGTACACGTATACAAGTTCCCAAACATCTCGTCCAATTTAACTTATTTAAACTCTTCAAAATTATCAATCTCACTTTTCAAATATCCTTTAAAAATCTTCGCTTCACTAATGTTCATACTTGTCCATGACCAACTTTGTTGTTGATATCGATGATATAGTACACAAAATGACGATATCGACATCGATATCAAATTTTTAAAAAATGCTAGACCAATTATGATGTCGATATCGATATCGTTCACAACTTGACGATATCAACTCAATATCGACATACACTGATGAAGTTGCAAAACCAATAATGTTGTCGATATCGACGATATCGTGCACAAAATGACGATATCGACACTACTAAGTTTCAAGGCTAACTATGTATGGGCGATATCCTACACAAAATGATGATATCCAAATCAATAGCGATCTTTATAGTTGCATAGAACTAATATAACAATATCAATAATAATGACAATATCAACCTCAGTATTCACTGTTATGAATTCCTTCTAGTCCATCGGTAATAAAATTTAATCAATATCAATATTGTTATTTTGAAACATAAGTTCATAACTTATCAAGATATCAAGATAACATCGTTGATATCAACACCAAGTTAAGACAATAGCAATAAGAAGAACGTCTAAATGATAGCATTTAACGATTGTAAAATGATATAAATGCGATCGTCTATATCGACAAAACTTAGGCCTTAAAAAAATTGTTTGATTCCGCTTTCCCGACTGACCCTAGCTTTTACTGCCGACTCAAAACTTTTTTAAAGGATTTTTTAAGTATTTTTGATCGAAAATCGTTTATTTCCGTTTTTATCCATTTTGGAAAAAAGATACTCAAAATTTTGGTCACAAATAAGCTTGAAGCAGTTAATTCTTTTCAAATCAGTCTAACTCAAATATTTTGTTTCAAATTGGCTGTATGTTTCCATGTGTTATAGACATAAATAATGCTCTTATCGCTGGCAGAGGAAGTATCTGATATATAATATCATTATCGATACTACATCTTGTCTTGGACATGACTTGAAATCGCATGCCGTAAGTTCTTAAAATATTAGGAGTAGTTGCCCTTTGAAATTCTTTAAAATTAGAGTAGTTGCCGTTTGAATATTCACATTGTTGTGTCTGGAGCAGAACAAAATAGCAGTGTCGAGATTTGCTCAAATCTCTGCATAGGAAAGGGAGAAGGTGTTTAAAATTGAATAGCAACAAAACATTGTATGTAAACATTAGGAGTTATGTCCAAGACACGATGTAGTGTCGATATCGATGATATCGACGATATTGTATTGTATTGTATTGTATTGTGTTGTTCTGCTCCAGACACAACAATGTGAATATTCATACGGAAACGAAACTAATTTTAAAGAATTCAAATGGCAACTACTCCTAATATTTTAAGAACTTACGGCATGCGATTTCTGTACAAAAAAATATGAAATTTCGAAATGAGTAGACGAAGCGTTGGCTAATGACGGCCATATTGCTGAACATTAATTCTCACCGAACAAACATAGAGATATATGAGGCAGTCACGTGCTATGTTTAAACCAATGAAAGTGTGACATTTCAGTCCTAGGGAAAACAATTAAATATATGCTCTGCTCTTTGATATTCTTGTTATTGTATAGCTGCAGTTAATAATTTTGCTCCTTGCGATACATAACGTTATATTTCATTGTATATCTAGAAATCATTTTACATGCTGTAGACTAAGCTTATAATGTGAATCTGGACATTCTTTCCACGTATTTCATCAGCAGTTTTTTGTTATACTAGTAATCATGATAGTGAGATAATAAAATTTAAAAAAATACATAGACTTGCTTCCCCCTAAAATTGTTCCTTACTTTTGGAGAGAATTGATCAGTCTGTAAAATGTAATTTGTGTTTAATTTGATCAAATTTGTAATTAAACAATAAATATTAATTTTCTTATGTACATTGCCGGTACATAGAATTACCGAAATACCCGGGATTTACCGCAATGCCCGTCGAAAACACCAAAATGCCCATTATTACACCATAAAGAGTGTATGTCTAGTACCGTATATAGAAAATTATTAAATATAAAGTTAATTTTTTGAAAAAATCAGCCGATTTTCGTGGTTATTGATTAAAATACAATTCTTCTAAGAAAGATAACTCTTTCATTAAATGTAGTTTTTAACGTGTTGATAAAAACCCAATGTAACTAAATCTATATAAATCTTTTTATTAATTTATTTCTTGTAAATAATAATAATAAAATTTATTTTGAATAATTCATTTAATCTGGACATAAATGTTTTCATTTCATTAGTTTACAGGTTATTGCACTGTGACTAATTATCTACTCACAATTATTTTCACGCTTTCACTAAACATAGATCAAATACATTTTGAAAAATATATAAAACAATTTGATGCTCCTAATTAAAGATCTAACATGGTATGCTTTAATCATAATAATTACTTTGCATTAAAAATAATACCGAACAATTTTCGTTTCCAAATTAATAAATTATTAGAGGAAATGGAAGTATTTTATGTATCATTTGAATTCTGTCTTCGAAAAAGTCAGGATGGCAGGGTCCTATCCTTGCCTTCAATGTAAAACTCAATGTCAAAATGACAAATCAATGCAGTGATTGTAACAAATGGGTGCATATACAATGTGTGCCCATGTCACCAGCCGAACTTAAAGTGTGATTGCAGTCGCATCTATCGTTTCTGTGCAGAAATTGCTGTTGTAACCACAACGGATTTGATCCGGTGAAGTCCCTTAAAAGGTAGTTATACTTTGAATACTTTTTTGTCTTACTTTCAATTAGATTTGCATACATAGATAAAAAAAATTAAAAATGAAACTGTACATATTCGAATATTTATATATGTATTTAGTCCTAGGTTTTATCAGTGGTATTTGAATAACAAGATAAATGCAAATCTAATTAAAGGTAAGACAATTAAATAGTTGTAAATAGAATTTGTATATCGGTAACATATTAGTATTTTTTCGTTGTGAAAATTGAAGTTTAATACGTCTGTATCTTATTTGCAAAAGCTTAACTAAAGATAAGTTAAGAAGTCTATAATTTACGTACAGAATTTGTATATCGTCAACATATTAGTATTTTTTAAAGTTTAATAAACCTGTTTCTTATTTGCAATAAGTTATGAAATTTACATGTATCACTTAGACAATATAATCATTCCCTACTACTCCTTGTTAAGGTATCGTCCATTTCTAGTTCATTAGTTTTGATTACTTGCAGAAATTCTAAATTAGATAGAATTAATTTTATTTGATAATCACGTTTATTTTAATCTCTAAATCTATCCACGTGTAAATAAATAATTAGCGAGGCATATATTACCATTATCAACGACTATTATACAACTTTCAAAAAGGATGCGTCCTACAAAAAACGGGTTTCGTAGTTAAACGAGGGGGGTTCTAACATTGCAATTGTCGAGTATTTGGGACTATTTCCGGGTTTGGGTCCACATGGCAATTCCAAACGCAAAGGGGACTACATGCGTACCCCGTCGACTGTTATGCAGGAGATGTCCGATCTCTTGCAAAAGCACAAGCCACTAGAGGTTTTTAAATAAACTTTTAAAAAAGCATGACGAACTGTCCGGACCTAGCAATATGCAGCAGGTTTATGACAAAAAACAAAAAGACAAAAAACGAGACAGACGCAATGACTCTGGACAGACAATCCGTAGAAAGAACATAGCGGATCATATTGCGGAAATTGATAATCTAGTGGCTAATGGCAATTCTATTGTAAAGTCCATCGTTAGGGACCAATGTAAAGCCCCTTGTCTAATTCTATATACTGACGAACAGATGACAGACCTTAAACATATTTGCTGTAATGGTCAGTCCGTTCTAGGTGTAGACAAGACATTCAACTTGTGCAGCATGCATGTAACCGCAACATGCTTCAAACAAAATGCGGTTGTCAGAGATGATACCGCGGAATCGCCGATTTTTTTTTTGGGGCCCCTGTACATACATGACAACAGCGATTTTGAAACGTATTCAACCTTTTTTAACCACCAGCGTATAAAACTTATGGACACCGACACTACCAAACATGTCATCGTGTCGGACGAAGAAGTGGCCCTTGTCAATGCAATTACAAAAGCTTTTCCAGATTCGAACCACATCCTTTGTAAACGGCATTTATACCAAAACACCAAACAAAAACTTGTAGATGACTGTTTTGAAAATAATCAAGATAACTGTTTTTGTGGAGAAATTTCTTGTAAGATGACTGGAGAATATGGAGACACAAGTATTGGTAAGAACCATATTTCACAATATGTGGAATATTTGGTCATGTACTCTTCACTTACCCAAATTAAACAGTACAGTGGGTTTGTTGTGTTTGTACGGTCCACAGCAACATTGATAACTATAAAATATCATGGAATTATTGTGTTTTTTTCATAAACTTGGCTTATATTCAAAGGTTGATGTCGTTTGTTCCCGTTTTGCACACATTTGAAAATTTGGTATAAAAAAATGTGTGCGAAACGGGAATTTGACCAGGTGAGATAATTGCTTAATTGCTATAGTCTGTATTATAAAACGGAGGAATTGACAACAAACAAAAACCATTATTTGCAATGATATTTAATATATTTTTTTCATCTTACAACACATGTCATACTTAATCATAAAAAAGTATTGGACTATTTAATATTTACATCACAATACTGCAATCGATACTCATGATAGAAAAAAATTATAGGACTATAGGACTAAATTAAGCACATCTATTTTTACATTTAAATATATGTTTTCTGAAAATATAAATGCACAGTCAATGATAGTTTTATGCACACTGATCGATCATCCAAGGTGAAGAAGGTGGGATGCGCCGTCCAAGTAGTCCATGATGTCTATATCTCCATCGATGAATCTGTTCTTCAGTTGCGTCAGTCGTTGATCAATGCGTCGATACCGGACTTCTTGTGGTCTCTGCTTGACTCCTGCTGCTGTCTGTATGATGTCCGCTTCGTTGTTGGCCTGGGTGCACTGAAGAAGGTTGATGAGTCTGTAGATGTTTAGATGCGCGGCGTTCAGTTGTTTGTTGTTCTTGGAGTGCCATCCTTCTAAGATATTGTTGGTCCTAGATCCGGTGTTGTCGAAATGATTCCAAAACTGCACATCTGTTCCTTCAATCCACTGCTCTGTCACGTAGTCGGCGAATCTGGTGATGTCCACGTTGATTTCCTCGGCGTCCTCCAGGGTGCTAAAAAAAACATCTTCTACTTCGTTGATCGGTGCAAGGGGCAGGGATGCGGCACGTCTCACTACTCGTTGTACTCCATCGTTGTTGCGGTACATGGTGGCTAATCCCAAAGATTGAGTCTTCTTCCAAATACACTGAGTAAAATGAAAGAAGCATCCCTTCACTGTGGCATCAGGAAAGACTCGCTGCAACACATTCCTCACTGCAATTTCGAAACACACATCACAATCTGTGCCTGGAACACAACGTTGATCTCTCCACAGTAGTTCACAAGGAGGTGAAAAAATCGCTGGTAGACGACTTCACTTTTCCCGGGAGCAGTCCAAACACTAGAGGATATGTCTTACCGTTGATTTTCCGTGGATGGAATACAGTTGGTAGAACTGGCCAGGTGAAAAGTAGAATGTTTCATCCATGTACAATCTGTTGCTGGCGGCGATGTAGTTGATATTGCCGTCTGTTCCAAAGATCACAATTCTTGAGTCTTCACCGTCATCTGCCACAAGGAAATTGTCTCCAGCGTTGGTACGGGTCCATTTTCCCTCTAAAACGATATCCTGTGGTGTGATCGGGAGTTTCTGAATTTCCTTCCCACGTTGACGGTAAAGGGTTGACTTGCAGGCGTAGAAGGTTGGGAATGATGAGGTGAGGTTGTGATGATCAGGCTCAGATTTTTCCACTTGGCTTGGGACCGACAATTTTTTTCTTTAATTCACTCAATAATAAATTTAATGTAAATCATTTTTTTTATCGATTAACGGAAAATCAAGTATAAAAATAAAAAAAAACCCACCAAATTGCTGATAGTCATTGATCGTAAAACACAACGAAAATTTATAATCTTCTCATAAATATTATTATCATCAATCGAAAAAACACAACGAAATCTCTGTATTCTTCTTATAAATATTATTATCATTAATCATAAAAAACAAAATGTTATTTTTCTTTAAATTGCTGTTTTTAGGCATATTTTTTAGTCGTATAGCACAACGAAATATATTAAATTTTCTTGTTTAATGCGCCGATAAAACACAGGTAAAAATTCAGGTAAATCACGGATCGAAAGGAGACTATAATTGCTATCACAACACATTTTACACCTATTGTTCTATACCCAATTATCAAATGTGTGCAAAACGGGAACACACCTATTCAAAAAGTGTGTAATAATTTTGTAATTTAATCTTGTATTTGTACTACCACTGATCCTCATCAATGACTTTGGTGTAAAGGTATTTGAGATTAACAATACATGTATTTGATTTACTATATGAAGATAATGGGTTCAACCCACTGTTTGGCCATTTTAAAGTTTTACACAAATCCACACTTTTCATATACATGTACCAGTATATTTTCTATCCCAATTCCGCTGGAATATTGCAATTTAATTTTGCTTTGATAGCCATAGTAAAAATTTCCTTTATAGACATTGTCACAAGGTACATGTAGACTGGAGTTTCTTCTCAAAGCTTAGTGAAAATGGTGTATGGTGCAAAAATAGCAATATAGTGAAAATTAAATCAATCATTGGAAATTTTAACCTCTTCACAGAAATAATAATTTGCTTTTAATACTCTGATGTATTTTGATAAGAACTAGATTGCTAAGTGATGATAATGGCAGAGTGATTGATATCAAAACCAAACAACAGTAGCTGTAAGAAAATGTAATCTTATCATTGCAAAGTGTTAAGAAATGCAATTCATTTCTAAATTATTTAATTAGGTATCGTGTTTAAATATATTTTTAGGAAACGCAGAGGTGTGGCACGGGGACTTGGATATAATCTTCAATAGTGATTTAGCAGTGGCATCACTTGATGAACAGCCAGATAGCCTTGATGGAAAATTAAATTTGAAGAACCATTGGCAAGGAAACCCACAAATCATTGTACAAACAATTGTTTTTTTCTTTTCTTCAGAAGAAATATCACCCAGAGCGAGACAATTTTTAACGCCGTGTATTGACATTGGAAGAACAGAATTGATAGTAATGTTTTACGACGCAGAGCATGATGTTCAAGTGTTCCTCTATTTAAAAATGAATTTACATGTGAATTTTCTTTTGAGGCTATTCTTGTGAACTGGCTTGTAGTAAACTACAAATATTTTTGTAATGGTTTAGTTGAAAAAGACGAACAGCACAAACACAACTTTTTGTACATTGTACATGCCAAAGATAAAATCCAAATATATAACGATAAACTCAAGTTAGGAAGTGTGAGTTATTCTTGGTTTAATTGAGCAAAGACTTAGGCTCCCTCCTCCTAAATCTATTCATACAAAGTTTATGCGCGAAACTACAAGAGCACTTGTTGATAAATGGTTCAAAATGGAAGAGTCTGCCTCAGATTGTCCAGATAGCACAGTAAGCTGATCAGCATCATAATACTAGAGGACACTTATCAGTTTATCTTGAGCCTTTCTTCATAAATTTGAAGATTTTATCCTTATTCTATATAAGAATATAAACTTTTTGTAATATAAAGCCTGATATATCTCATTGAAATAGAATTTTAGTATGTTTCAAGGAATTGTAAATTTGTAATGCTAATATATTTAGCAAATATGAACATGGGTAAAATATTTGAAAAATAAATATGTGAAATACTTAATTTTTTTAAAACACATCTTTGTTTAAGACAAAGATATTTAAAATGTGGGTGGGTGGGTGGGTTAATACTAGCCTTAAGCGGGTGCAGATCCGGATCTAGATAAAGGTGGATGTTAAAGAAAATGTTTACTTATTGAGGTGAAGCAATCAACGTTTCACATAATTCCAAAATAGTAGGGGGTGTAGGGGGAAACACATCGGAAATAAATTCTTATCATTCAATAAAATCATTCCGGGCCCGGGGTGGGGGGGGGGGGTCACTTTATTCTGAATTAACCAATCAAAATTTTAATGAGGGATTTATATGTCAACCTAATATATGAACACATACTGCTCGCATGTACTTGTAAGTTGTACGACGGTAGATGAATTGTGAGATTTTCAGTATGGCGTGTAGAATTTTTTTTTTTACATTATTTCAAAGGATTGCTATTTGCCACATTACGCCATTGCAACGGTCAATGCGCACATCGTGGGCAATTGAGGCAAAGGTTGCTAGAAAAATTTAATATTGGAGTGCACACGAAATTTTTTTATTATTCCATATAATTACGACTAATAAATATTTTGATCAAAAATACTTCACAAAATTAAATAAAAATAGTGTGAACAAGCAGGAATATCTAATCATTTTGTTAATATCCACATTAATTTGGTATAATTAATTATGTTTTTAAAGAGGTCGACTTTAGTTTTCATTGCGCTTAGTATAATGCAGTGTAAGTACTTTTAGAAAATTGTTTCGATACCCATTTGTTAAATTGAACACAATAAACATAATACAGATTAAAATATTTTAGACTTTTTTAAGGAAAATTTTATTTTTTTAAACGATTTTTTCGTTGTTTGGTTGGTGAGCGTTGTCATTGTGCTTTTATGGCTTTTATGACGTACTGATATTGAAGCCTGGCTCTTTTGATGTGTCTTTATGCATATTGTGTAGTAAAAACTGGCCTTCTCTCTCTCTCTCTCTCTCTCTCTCTCTCTCTCTCTCTCTCATGCTTTTAATGTCGTCAAAGCGTCAGAGAGCGACTAAATTTTGCAGCGGCTATTTATGAAAATGTGTCTGTCTAGTTGAAAAAAATCAACAGTGCATTAAAGCGTAATAAAATCAATCCACCATTTCTTCGATGTGTATCCGAATACTTATGCTTTGTAAAGTAATGTGCACTGTATGTGTCCAAAATGCATAGTGGTGTTTCCTCACTAAATTATTCGCAAACAACTCCCCCCCCCCCCCACAAAACATTAGACAAAACATGGCTATCTAGCTGTTAAACTATTTGGCATATTGGAAGCTTTTACTTTGACGCTGATTCGGTTTTTTAACTTTACTTTTGAAGTTGTGCTGTTTATATTGGCGATTTGCCTACCTACATACAGCCAGGACTCTGCTTTCTGCAGAGCCCGACTTATAATGAAGCTTTGTGGAAATATGTTAATTTAACATGAAAGAAAAAGTTTACTTCTTTAAAATTTTACACACAGAATAATGGTATCCTAAGGATCATTTTTCTTAATTTTCGAATGAATCCATCGTACCAATCTACATTTGTAATACTACAAATACATAGCAAAATTTGGTGCATTTTGATATATTGAGAACACCCTCACTAAAAACCAGACGGTGGAATTTAGTCACATAAGATAGAAAATGATATTACAAATCACATATTACAATTTGAGCAAAATCGCTATTGTAGTATTTTTTAATTTGCTTTATATTTGTATTTTAAAGCTAAATATTTACCTTTTCAACTGTCTTTGTCTGTGATAACATTACGAATAAATTTTGAACCCTAAAACCCAATAACTTCATAAAACAAGAGTGACACAAAATGGGCGTGGCTTATTGCAATGGTTATTCCGGTCTCCTCCATATTCCATATGGACGTTGGCTTGTTATGAAGCTAGTTTTCTGAATATACTTCATCTAAGGTTGCAAAGAATTTATTAATTCTTCCTCTTGTCATAGCCTGATGACGCAGAACGCTTGTCGACTCCGGTGTTTGTAGGGAAAAATCGGGATGACGACGCTTCAAACGCCTCCACCACATTTCTGATGGCACTGTACCCTTAAACTGTGCCCCTTTTTTCGCAAGTTCAGATGCACATCTGAAAAAATTGTATTTAGAATAGCCAACACCAAGTTCAGCTTTTTATTTTTGCATTTTCTAACAATGCCACCTCATCTCTCTGAGATAACAAAGGGGTACCACCCCATCTCGCCCCTTCCTGAATTTTCCCAGTTGTTCTGTTATTGAGAGTTGTTGGAGGAACCGAATATTTTTCGGCTGCCCTCCGAATCGATATCCCGTTCTGCTTTACATCAGCAACGGCCGCCGACATTGCCTCTTCCGTCCAATTCCTGTATACAGGTCTTGTTCTTTTTTCTTACTGCGGCTTACTGATAACATGTTTGACATCTACAATGAATTACAGTTCATGTATGTATGCATTTAATTAATTAATTTAAAATAAAAAAAATCTTATAAAAAGTCGGTTAGATACAAAATTTTCAAAAATCCATCCATTGGTTGAGAGTTTTTTTTAACTGATATGTAATTGTAGTTTAAGTAATTCAGCGTGGATTTCACAGGCAGAATTTAAACGTAATCAAATTTAATTTGATTATTTGATTATTTTATGGTACTACTGATTTAATTCTACTTATTTCATATGTACTAGACTTTGACCCGTGCGTGCACGGGTTGACATTGCATATGATATCGGAATAATCTAATATTATTCTAATAGAATAATCTAACTGTGTCTCGGGACAGGCCTTCACCACAGTTAAAATGCTTCCCATATACCCGTAATGTAGCAAAAAACTGCAGAATCGCTCCGATTTTGAGAAAATTAATGAAGCTTTATTGAAAATAACAGTCAAATTATTCATAACAAACCATTTTGAGGCTGCAAATACATTTCATCTAAAAATTTAATTCATATTAATGAAGAATTCAACACTTTTTCACCAACGTTTTTTACTCGCTTCAAATTTACACACCGTGTAGACATTCGGAACTCTCGGAATTTTTTATATCAAATGCACTGAGTTAGCGGTATCTCCCGTATTTTCTTTGATGAACAGAATATATACATGTAGCAAACTTTCAATGAAAATTTACACGTATTTGTATTATCGTTTCTGAGTTTATCCATGCAAATGTGATATTGTGGAAGCTAAACTAAAGAGCCTCCCGTGATTTAGCGTGAATGTAATGCGCATGCGCAAGATTGTAAAATCCAAAAAATCCAGATGATTTCCGGATTTTTGAAAGGAATTTTTGTTGATTATTAATTAGCGAAGCTTGCTTGAGAAAAAATAAAAACAAATTGGTAATCTTTAAGTACCAATGATGTTTAAAATATATAAAACAAAAGACAGTAGTCTTCCGATTTCTCGGTATTAAAGCCCAAAAATTCGAGTCTATTATTTTAATATAGTAGTATAGATTTATTCGTTTTACCTATTTTTTTCATCTATTTTTGTTAAGTTAATGACTGTTGATTTCGTTAATTTTATATTCAATAGTAATTTTCATTTAACGTTAGCTGAGAGAATGTTTTCTATTTGGGCACTCCTAAACGTTTTGTGGTCAATGCCTGTAATTATATTCAGTAAATCTATAACAACAAAATATTCATCTTGGTCCTGACTACTCGGTTACAATTGTAAATAGATATTTCGGATATCAACTTGGATAGAGTATGGTCACATCACATCAAACAGATTAAGGAGATTTTATTAAAAAAATTTTACATCATAAGAATGGCCCTGCAATGGAGTTTTAACAGTTTCTAACTTTTCATTTTCACACTTAAACCCAATGTTAATTTTTTGCTGTGGTCCTGTTCTCTTTGTAATTTTCTCAATGGGTCCTTTAGCTTTCAGATAACAGGGGCCGCTGATGACGCCTTTCTGAAAAAGCTCAAACACCACAGCGGCGTCGGATCTCTTTAGGTACGCGGCCTTGTGCGACATCTCCCTGTCGTGGTAGATGGCCACTGCCTTTGGGTCCCACTTATTGGTTGGCTCTGGGGAGCAGAACATCGGGATATCTATGGGTAGTTCTCTTCCTGCTGGGTAGTTCTCTTCCTCCGTGGTGGTGCATGCCAACAGCAAATAGATTTTTTAAGACAACGTTTCTCATCCTATTAATTAAGAAGTGTTAAAAATTCTAATATTTAAATTGAATGAATTTATGCATTTAAGTATCTCGTCATTTTAATAATTTATTTTCTGGTTTAGCTATTACTTTTTTATAGTTATTTGTGCCCAAGCCACGCTCTGGAAACTATATAAAATAGCATATATTTTTTATATTATGGATTTGTTAATTAATCTACAATTTTCAATATTAAAATTCTGCAAAACATGTAAAAAAAAAAACAAATAAAAAATACTATTGATCTTAGTAGTGTACTGAAGTATGCTAAAAAATCCATTTTAGGAATAGATATATCTGAAGTCGAACACTGTTCGACTTGCGGTCATTATAGTTCGACTTCAGATCATATTAATTATGTTTTAAAAATGACCTTTGGGTGATTTATTTGAAAATTATGTATCTAAAACATGGAAAAATTAGCTTTTTAAATATATTATCTAGATAAAATTGTTTATATTTTGAATCACTTTGCTGAAATACCAAAGTTTGAAACTCTGGAACAACATCGGTGCACTAAAATAAAATAATAAACGTAGCGAAGTTACCTTGAAATTTCCCGGCACTTTGTACTCGTGATCAGAAGAGTTCAGTCAACGGAAGATAACGCTAACGTATTGTAAATAGAAAAACAGAGACGACAAAGAGGAGTTATCTATCTTTTATTGTTAAAGTAGTAGTTTTAAGCTCGTCACAAGGTTAGCTTTTTAAAAAGCTAAGAAAGTCAGCCAGCGGAATTTTAATTTTAGGTCAAAAGTGAATACGCAATCTATTAAAACACAAGACAAATAATTTCCAGAACAATAATATAGCTATGCAGGTGCACATTTAGTTTGCACCCTTATTTTTATGGCTGTACATAGTACATGAACAGATGTAGATGAGGAGATAAGCGTGTAGCGGTGTACAGCAATGTATGACTGCACATACTTAAAGTTGCTACTTTGCAAACATAGTGGTCTCGTTCGCAAACCACTACCAATATATTTACTTTCTAATCTCATTAAGAAAAGTCGGGAAGATACACGCGGACTCCGGACTATGGCTGCAAACGATTCCCATTGATAGTCTTCCAATACATCGATGCGCAGTTTGACCTAGAAACTGACCAGTTTCATAACTTCTTCGAATTTCTTTAACACGAACTGTCTAATTCATTCCCAGAATTCCAATTTACGCAAGCGCAATTGAAGTTTCATTACCGTCTTCCTTGGAAGACGGTATAAAGAATTGAAATAATTTACAGTCTCCGGGTTGTGCACTTCCTCTCCTTTGTAATTGGTAGAAAATACATGATGTGAAAATTTACATTTATTTCATTGGTTGAAAAACTGTTCGACGCAAGGGAGATAATTTTCTGATGATCTTTTTTACGTACGACTTAACAATTTTCGTAGATTTTAAATCTTAAAAAGTGAGAAAACGAAAAAAGCAATAAAATTAGTTATCAATGAAATTCAGGCTTCAATTTTTCAGTACAACTAGTTGAAAGCAATGTTCTATAATATCTATTGAAATTTTTTGTTCTTTTCTTTTTGGATTGTTTATGCAAGTACAAAAATGTGAAAATTTGATACGGTATGTCTAATATCAGTAAAAATGATACGGTATCGGGTAAAACTAGAACCATTTTACCAGGAGCTTGGACTTTGGGTAGTTGCGGCAAACAGCATTGTGACATAGGTTTGTCTATTTCATTGCTGGCCATACAACCATGGCTCTTTGAAATCAACTAGATTTGTCTGGCGTTGGAGCTAAGACTACGCAACCGATGTATATTTCGATTGAAACCAGCGTCATTTTTAACTTGTTTTGACGCAAGAATAGATAGTTACGTCCTACTGAAAGTCCAAGGTCTTGTTAAAATGGTTCTAATATCAGTAAAACAAGTGCTGAATGCTGTGGTATTAAGTTTAATTTTATTAAAATAATACGACCCTTCCTAAGATCTCCTTTTCCCTACTATAGTCGATCTCAACTCACAAGCACGTGGTACGCATTTCTCAATTTTAGGCACGCGCGCTTAAGGTACATAAAAAAAGTTTCACAAGCCATTGCATGTGGAGGAAGGCGACCTTATATATAAAAAGAGAATTGAATTTTCTTCGATAACTTAATGCTGTTTAAAGTTTGCTCTAAAGACGGTAAGCTTTTTTAAAAAGCTAAACTTGTCCTAACTTTATTAGTCAGCCCGCGGGCTGACTAATAAATGGCGTACGACTTTCGATCACGATCGACTACCGATCAGTTTACCCTACCGAAAAACTGTATTGGCTGCGCCACGTAGTATTAATACATAGCATATGCTACTTAAAAAAAATAGTAGTTTAAAATAATGTTGATTTAAAGTTACAAATTGGAAATAATATGAATATAAGTAAATAGGAATCATTCTTTGAATATTATAAGGTGATAATTTCAGTCGGAGCGTTTTCAAATCTATCATCAAGCCTTTGGGCTTTATGGGATTTGACCACGCCCCGAGCGAAATTATCACCCCATAATACTCAAAGAATGATTCCTTATTCCTTAAATATATATAGTCATGATGGTAGCAGACATCAAAATATCATCCTCTATACAGAATTCATATCATTAAATATATAATTTATTTTTGTATAGCTTTTGAAAATAGTCCTAATAGAAAATTTAGTTCCATTAAACAGGTAATACGTTGTTATCTATGGCACGCCAAATTCACAAAAATGAGCTAATCATAGTTTCACAGTCGATAAACTAGGTTTAACGGTTGTATAAACTATAGTTTACGACGATAATCTAAAATTTACATCTGTAAACCCTAGTTAACGCGATAAACTATGTTTCAGAAGTGTAAAACTATAATTAACACGGAAAAAACCCATTTGCGATTGCAAAACATTGTTTATCTGATAAATATAGTTTCACGATTGTGAAACTATGATTAACAACTCTAAACTATAGTTAACGAATGTAAATTATAGTTTACAGACGTGAATCTAATTGTATATTTATCAGCAAAATCTATCGTTAACGTTATTTGCAGAAAGATAAACTTAGATTATCATTCGTTAACTATAGTTTACAACCGTTAAATATGGTTTTGCAGATGAAAATTATAGTTAACGGATCGTTAATTATAGTTAAGGAATCGTTAACTACAGTTTACGGTTTGTAAACTATAGTTAACAATAAACTATTGTTAACTATTATAGTTTAACGTCCGTAAACTATAGTTAACAGTCGATAAACCTAGTTTATCATCTGTGAAACTATATTTAACGCCGTTAATCTATATTTCACATCTGTAAACCATAGTTAACGCGATCATCTATGTTTCAGAAGTGTAAAATTATAATTAACACTGAAAACAACCATTTGCGATTGCAAAACATAATTTATCTGATAAATATAGTTTTACGATTGTGAAACCATGCGCGGATCCAGAAAATTTTTCCAGGGGGGGGGGGGGTCCGAAGGATAATTGTGTTTGCCAGGGGGGGTCCGAGGCATATTTTCGATAATTTTACTATGTAAATTTAATAAATTTTCATTTTCCAGGGGGGGTCGGGACCCCCCCCCCCCCCGACCCCCCTCTAGATCCGCGCATGGAAACTATGATTAACAACTCTAAACTATAGTTAACGAATGTAAATTATAGTACAGATGTAAATCTATATTTATCAGCAAAATCTATCGTTAACGTTATTTGCAGACAGATAAACTTAGACTATAGTTTACAACCGATATAGTTTTACAGATGAAAACTATAACGTTAGTTAACGATTCGTTAACTATAGTTTGCGGTTCGTAAACTATAGTTAACAGTCGATAAACCTAATTTATCAAATGTGAAACTATGTTTAGCTCAATTTTGTGAATTTGGCGTGCCATAGTTATCATGGTTATAGCGGTCATTTTGTGGCTGGTCTGAGCAAAAAAAAAAAAGTTACATTACCAATCTGGCTTTTATCAGATACAATTACCATGGTTACGTGTAATTTGGGTGAAACATTTTCAATCCTACCCATTATTTCACCGTTTATAACCTGTGTTTTTAAACGGAGCGAAACCACACGCAATCGGTATGGGTTTGGGGAGGGGGCGAAACCACCTGGTGCCCAAAACATGGCGGCTGAGACTGACGATATGAAACATGATTTGAAGTTTGCATTTGCAAATGCTACACATTCTTTGTGTTTCACAAATGAATGGTTTTCAAATGCTGTAAAACTTTTGCCATTTCGGATAAAAAGAAGCAATGCAACAGTTGGAGGCGATGGAGCAATGTTCTCAAAAGCATTTTGTGATACGGAAATGCACAATGTTGAGTACTTGTTCGGGGATATATTTCAGCATGGTATTTCCTTGGTCACAAAGTATTTGACCCAAGAAACGTTACCAGATGACAAGACAGATAGACTATTACTCCGAAAACTTTTAGATTTCAAGAAGGAAGGTGAGTAGTTTAATACAGCTATAGATTATACATAGCATGTTGAAAAGTTGAACAAATATCGGTGTCCATATTCTGTCAGGCATGTTCAACAGAACAGGTACTCGCTAGCACTCGCCAAAATTCCATAGGTTGCACACCACTATTAATTTTTACTATATATTCTTACCAAAATTACACAACCTTAGACACAGGTAGCGAGTTTAAAACAAACTTCTGGGAAAATCCCTCTTTACAACTTTTAAAACAATCGTTCCTGACCAATTTAGTAGCAAAAAACACACAGCCATCCACAAAGGCACGAGAGTTCGTTTACATCAAATTTAGACATGTGCTTGAAAACATGTCCGAGCCTTTTCACACCCTGCCGAAACAACTGGCATCAAAAATTCAAGTGACCTCGTATTTTACAAAAGTGGGAAAATCAGGCATTTTACACGTTGTTTTTCATCTCATAAAAAACTACAGTCCCTGTCGCTGGCGGAAAACCCCTAAAAACGTAGGGGAATTCAGGAATTATTTTGCCTCAGCCATGTTTTGATGTGAACCTTTGGAAAAATAGTGTTTTGAGACCTGCAAGTAATCTATTTGTTAACACCCGCAAAAATAAAATCTGTAAACACAAAAACATTTATTGTGGAATATATGTGGAAAGTTTTACAGAATTCTGTAGCTATATCAAAAAGTTATGAGTGATTATTAAAACCATGGTGCTCGCGGTGGCCTCTAATTTATGAAAATATGTTAAAAGTTATACTGTATGTAATTTCATGGCAAGTTAATTTTGAATGATTTTTTTTGGTTTTAATTTGTACAAATATGCATGTCTATTCACAATACAATGCAAACTTGTTAATATCATGACGACCCGAAAATATATACATGTACAATTTTAGGGAACCCTGCCTTTTTGGGGAGGGGTTGAAAAACTGCCGTTATATCATTGAATTTTAAAGAATTGGCGTGCATTTTCATCTAAATTAGCATTGTCTGGTTCTAATAAAACTAATGCGGGTGCTGCATCATAGCCAAATTCATAATTCACTTTAATATTGCCGTTTTAGCGGCATAATTTTATAATTTCTGTATACCATACAAGTGTCTAAATAACTCATTTTACACAAAATTCGGATTACAGAGAAGGTTTTTGGTTTACGACGATAAAGCCAACTTTCTGGATAAGCTGCTGTATTTTTTCGGGGCAGTTTGGACGGTCCGATACACTATAATCGAGTCGCTGTTTGATGTTCTACGAAATTTCAGAGGAAATCTGGGCTAATTTTGTATGCGCCATTGACAACAAAATAAGAGAGGTGCCGGCCACAAAGGCCCATTGTTGGTAATTTCTAATCTACACACATCGATAGAACGCCAAAACACTCCACTTTATGACATAAAACACATCATAGCAATTTTCCTTCAGGTTGCACACCACTATTAATTTTTAGCTCACCAGAACGAAGTTGGGGGGAGCTTATGCTATACCCCCGGCGTCGGCTCCGGACCTGGTTAAGGTTTTTGTTGCAGGTCCTGTATCTAAGTTATTACTTGTCCTATCTTCACCAAACTTGCATGGATGATGCATCTTGACCTACTTATGGACTTGAAAGACTTGGATGCTGAATCAGGGCCATGAGTTTCAGATGCTGGAGGAGGTTAAGGTTTTTGGAGCAGGTTAAAGTTTTCGGTGCAGGTGCCCTTTGATAGCAATTTCTAAGTTACTACTGGTCCTAACTTTACCAAACTTGCATGGATGGTGCATCTTATGATACTGATACACCAGACATGCTTTAATGCTGAATCTGAGCCATAGGTTTCAGATGCTGGATGGTTAAGGTTTTTAGAGCTGGTTAAAGTTTTTGGAGCAGGTGCCCTTTGATGATTATATCTTAGTTATTACTGGTCCTAACTTCACTAAACTTGCATGGATGGTGCGTCGTATGATACTGATGCACATGGCAGGCTTGATTGCTGAATCTGAGCCATAGGTTTCGGATGCTGAAGGAGGTTAAGGTTTTAAGAGCTGGTTAAAGTTTTGGAGCAGGTGCCCTCTGATGATTATATCTTAGTTATTACTGGTCCTAACTTCATAAAACTTGCATGGATGATGCGTCTTATGATACTGATGCACCTGACAGGCTTGAATGCTGAATCTGAGCCATAGGTTTCGGATGCTGGATTAGGTTAAGTTTTTTTGGACAGGTCACATGTTTAATAAATATTAGTACTATTTCAAACTTGCATAGTTGATTGAACTATAATATAAATGAATCGCAGAGGTTAAGCTTCAGATGCAGAGCCTGATCTCCATTATCAAGGATGATAAAAAAAATCTCCTACCTCACTCAAACCTGCTTGATAGATGTGTTTGTTGTTAAATGATATAATATGATTCCTATAATATAGTAGTATATGATATGATACACTATTGTTTTATATGATACAATATTATATCATATATTATATTGTAAAAAGTTATATGATACGATATGATATTGTATCAATTTTTTTGTACATTATGATATGATATTGTATCATGATATTTTTATGTATAGTATTGTATATTATGATACAATATTGTATAATATGATTTTATCACATGCTTTTGTTTCATATGATATTTCAACATATAATATTGTATCATATGATATGATATTGTAATATATATATATATATATATATATATATATATATATATATATATATATATATATATATATATATATATATATATATATATATATATATCATATCCTTATCATATGATACCATATTGTATAATATGATATTGGTTTATATTATATATTATTATATCACATGAAAATGTATTATATGATATTGTATATTATGATATTGTATCATATAATACAATATAGTATATTATGATATTGTATGATATAATATAGTACTATTTCACATGATATTGTATCAATTGATATGATACAATGTTGTATCTAATTATATTGTATCATATGATACAATATCCTATTATGTATCAAATATGATACAATATCATACAATACAATACATGTATCATACTATAATATTATACAATATAATATCATATGTTACAATATTGTGATGTATTATGTGATATGATATTGTATCATATAATACTATATTGTATCATATGATATATTATACTAATTTTTGGATTGATTTATGCCATACACATCTACAATGTTTGAGTTCAGGTAAGAAATGCAAATGTTATTGTCATTTATATAGGCTATGATTTGAGATGAAATTGTTGCGGTAGTGAATCACTCCTACGGAGATCAAATGGAGTTGTAGTCCTCTCCCCCCCCCCCCCCCCCCCAAAAAAAAAAAAAATCGGGAGAGGGCTACATTATTGCAGTTAATAAAAGTTTACAGGAACGAAAACAAATTTCTTACAGAGATGTATAATGGGAAATGTTTAAATCTTTTCTCCATTCAGAAGTACTCAAGACACAAAACGTTATTTTTCAATGTTTTCATCACCGAATTTCATGGCTGATGCAATGCAAAATCCCCGTAGACTTTCTATTTTGGGATGTGTATTAAAACCTATAGAGGGGGGGGGGGGTTCTAAACAGAGAATCTGGACATTTTTCATATTAGTGGATGAATTATTATTGAAATATCAGGCGAAAAGTGGTGGAAGCAACATCTCTGGACAGAGAGTATAGAGGATGAAAACTTAAAGTTGTACTTGCTAGTTAAAAGTTACAGAGATATTGGAGAACAAACAAGGCGATGTGAACGTATATTTTTTTAATGATGTTAAAAAGTAGAAACTATGAAAAAATAAGTTTTTGAAAAGCAGGGATGGGCATAATATTAAAGTCACAAATATGGTTCTCAGCTTTGAACTGGAATATCATTATTAAGATATAAATTGTAAAAATATTCATCAGAAACTGATTAAAAACTAATATTTATAGCTGCAAAGTGTAGATCCACTGGAAAATTCCAGTTGACATGGAATGAAATCCAATAGACATTTTACAGCACATGTCACTTAATTACTTACAATAAAGCTGAAAATCTTTAGATTATCATCACCAGCCCTGTAAGAAAGAAAAGTATTATTTGTCTAGTGTCTACAACTCTACATGCATGTAAAAGGGCGACTTGATCTGCATTAAACAATCCCAGGTCGGTTAATAGGGTGTTTGAGAGAAAGTTTGCTGAAATAAAGCATTCTACATCCATAGTAAATATTGTCTGATGAATTTTGAAGCACCGGTAAATTAATGTTCCTGCAGACTGAGATATGAAATAAAGTTAATCACTGATCAGTCCAAAATTGTACAATTTTGTGCCATAAATTGCAAGTTTTGTGTATTGTATGTATTAATTAAGCGTGCCATTGATCGATTGAAGTTCAATAAATGCTATTTCTGTAATATTTATTTTCAGTATCTGTTGTGAATTCTTTGAAAAAAATGTACCAGTACAACAAAATAAATACTGCCTCAAATAAAATTGATGGATAAAAATGGTTGAATTTATCATTGAAGCACTTTGCAGAAAAAATGAAATTTTAAATGTTTCAAACATCTATGCATGGACAAGACAGTGTAGTTTTTAAAATAAAAAAACAGACGAGAAAGAGTGATTATTGAGAGAACTCTTGGCCAACCATTGCGGTGATTTAGTTTTGCAGTAATGACATGGAGTTCGACATCACAAAACATTTATTTGGCCTGGCAGATAGTGAATAAAATATCAGTACCGCATAAGAGAGGGCGGGTACCAATCCAGTCAATTAAAATGCTTCTTTTATAAACATCAACTGGTGATTCAGTCTGTAAAAATGTTACATCAATTAGTGTTGTCACTAAAAACAAAGTTATATCTGCAGTAAAGTGTAATTATTTTCAAGCAAAATTGCCATAAGACTATCCATACCTGTCAGTCATTCACTGATTAAATAATTAAATCCTGACAGGCTGACTGATATTTGTCTTAAGGTAAGGTTTGCAGTTACAGGGAGATAACTCACAGATTTTCATTGTGACGTAACACCAACTACCCTTTATTTTAGCTATGACGTCAAAATTTATATGACGTCATAATTGGTGTAAGGTTTTTGTTATTCCCCGGGGTTTTGTAGTTTCATTGAAAAAGTAACAGAACACAAGCATTTTATCAATTTCCACAAAAACGAAGTTCGCATCATATAGTTTTGAATAGTGTTTTAGAAAAACCAGATTACACATATACTAAGATACGTTTTTCCTGAAATTAGTGGACTTGGAAAGGTTTCAAATAGGATGTTTTCGTGTATAAATTAGAAGTCCAAAATTAAGACTTTTGTTGCTTTTTATTCCATTTTAAATAGTTCATCATTAAATTTTAAAAAATAAATCATGATATAAATAGTGACATTATTTTTTGAACATATTAAGCATAAATAACCCCCATAATTGTCCCATATAAAATGTATATATTTTCATAAAATTACATTTCATCAACATGGAAATTTGAAATCATGAACTTTGACCTTTTGTTGTTATAAAACGGGTCCGGCAAAATTTCATGAGAAAAAAGACTTTAGTATAGTGAACAAAATGGTGTATAACTTTGGTACAATTCCTGAAAAATGCAAGCCGTAAACCTTACCTTAAATAGTCCTTGTTCATTAAGCTAATGAAATATTTTGGTAAACTCGTTTGTTTTTTATTCATATACTAGCGGAAAAAAGAAACTGTGCATTATTTAATATATGAAAAAACATTTAAAAATTACAATGAACAAATTTTATTTTTAATTTGTAATACTGTTAACACATTTACCGGGTATTCGTAACAACATCTCATAACACATTAATGTCAACGTCGAATAACGTCAATTTCAGCACACTCGAAAGTCACTGTTATTTGAAATTGAATTAACAAAATTAATAACGCGTGTGACTACCATTTGCGTTCACGCATGCTTGACAGCGACGCCTCATTGATGCCACTAAAGTGTTCAGAAATGCTTGAGGGATGTTGTTCCAGATGTTGGTTAAAGCCTGGCCTAAATCAGCCAATGTCACTGGCTGATTTGGTAAACGGCGTAAACGTCTTTCCATTTCATCCCAGACGTGCTCGATCGGCGACAAATCGGGGGAAACAGCTGGCCAAGGCAAGACATCGACATTCTGTTGAACAATCAAGTCCCTGACTACACGTGCAACGTGTGGCCTTACGTTGTCTTGCTGTAGAGTGATGTGATTTTGATGTCTATGTATGAAGGGTATCACATGACACTGAATAATTTCACCTCGATAGCGTACGCCGGTGAGATTTCCATTGACAATTTGTAGAGGGGTCCTTCCACGTGCTGATATTCCACCCCACACCATAACGCTACCTCCACCAAATTGTCGACGTTTCACAACACAAGCGTCCTGGTAACGCTCCCCAACGCGACAATACACCCTACAACGGCCGTCACTGCTATCCAAATGAAATCTGGATTCATCAGTGAACAGAATATTGGCCCAGTCCTGTATTCTGAATCGCAGATGTTGTGTGCACCACGCTAGTCTGGCGATACGATGACGTTGAAGCAGTACTGGGCGCACCGCTGGACGTCTTGGTCTGATGTTTTGCTCGCGCAGACGATTACGCACAGTTCTTGGACTAATTGGTCGAAGCCCTGGAATGCTACGGGCAGTCAAACTTGCTGTCTGGAAATGATTTCTCAGATGCACAAGTCTAATGTGGTTGTCCTGTTGACGTGACGTCACACGAGGTCGCCCAGAGCGCGGTTGATCCTGGGTGTTGCCAGATTGTTGAAAACGTCTCTATAATGACTGGATGGTGTTCCGATGAACTCCAAAGTGTCTTGCTACAGTATTTTGTGCCATTCCAGCTTGCAGCATTCCAACAGCACGATTACGTTGGTTTTCGTTGAGTCGTGGCATGACATAGGGGTAAATTTTGTTGAAACTAAAGTGATTTCCATAACAAAAAAAAGTTTAAACAAATCCTTCACAGTTCTTATTCCAAACAGTATTGGCCCGTAAAACTCGTGCGTACAAATTCTTCAATAAACAACAGGTGCTCACTAACCATGAAAAAGTCTGTGCACCCAGACGGTTACCATCCGATATTGTCAAAAACAATACCATTATCGATTGTTTAAATTTTATAAATACAAACAATAGATATAGAAAAATTATACTAAATTTTATAATGCACAGTTTCTTTTTTCCGCTAGTATATTTTGCAACTATATTTCGGGTTCATGTAAGTAATTAAAAATGTTCAAGGAGAATTAAGAAATTTTTGATAGTTTGTAGATATATGTAGATCATATTGAGTACACCTTTGGCATTTTAGAAGGGGGCGGATGGAGCAAAGCAACCCGATCCTTTCTAGAATTTTACTTATAAAAAAAATTCAACTTACTTATAAATCACAACCCACTTTTTCATTGGCTGATCCAAAGTTCTGTAGAAATCAAGTATTTAATATTTCTTTTTTTCTCTATTTAGCTGTTGATTGAAAACACACTAAATGAATTTATGCTTGTAAAATTTTGCCAAGCTAGCACATCTTGCAAGATCATGGAAGCTACGTGGAACTTAGTAGCTGCTACATGTATAAATTTGAATGGAACCCCAGAGTTTGAAATTCACTATACCAGTACAACTCACAAAATGCGAGTTAAAGTTTTTGTAACTCATAAAATTTTGCAAGTTGATTCTTTCATTTTAACTTTACCCAGATAAAAAAAAGTGTCTGCATGTGTTCCATATTCAGTTTTAATATTTCTCTCTTTAGTGTCTGTTTATATCTGTCATTCTAAAATGAACCAGAATGCAGATTGTCAAAAATAACCAACTTAAAACAATGAAAACACTTAAAACAATGAACACAATGCTTCCAATTAAACATTTTAATAAAATATTGTGAGTCTGCAATTGTTTAATAAAAGTAGTGACATGTATTTTTATTTTTAAAAGTTTCATGGTGAACTATGAATTTCATAATTTTTGTACAGACTGGTTTAAACTTAACTATGTCCCATTTATTGTGTTGGGCTAGATGCATAGTGACATAACTATTTTGTTTTTCATTAAACTGTTTACATTACAGATAGGAGTATAAATCCTGATTCACAGAAGTTAACAGAATCAGAACTTGCTGTGCTGTTGGCTAATCATCTTTTTGGAAAACTTGCAACTTACAACAACTACGTTATTGACATATCTTTTGGTGGCAAAGGAGATGAGCAGTGTGTTTGTGATGATAAGTCTTGCAAGATGACAGGTCATTATGGGGATACAAGCATAGGTAAGACCAATATATCCTCAATTCTCAGAAGTGTTTTGTTTTTGATAGGACCCTGAGTTCTGCAGGTGGCCAATAGTGATCATCTGTCCTTCGGTTTGTGTGTCCAACATTCTTGTCTAGATCATTTTATATCTGATTGGCCCTACTACATGTAGCTCATAATTTCCCCACAGTGTGTTTGGGTAAAGAATGTGCAAAAAGTGAGATTACTTTGATCTACATTTTACATTTGTTTTTGTGCTTTGACCTTAAAGTTTGTCAATATTTCTTTTTTTTTCAATATGAGCAATTGTAGAAATAGTTACAGTAACTGTTGTTCAGGTGCAGTTTGGCCCATTGGCCTCTTGTTGCGAAGCATGGAATGGACTATGGGAGATGGAAACAAACATTTTTAAACTTTCATAAAAGTTGCTACAGTTTATAATTTTAAAATCTTTCTGATATTGGAGCAACCACTTTCAAAAGATAATTTACCGATAAATTCATTGGGTTTATAATATTGTACTAGGCTGACTTGCATTTTATTATACCCGCACTTTCTAAAGAAAGATCGGGTATAATTTGTTGTTACCCTGTTCTGTCTGTCTGTCCGTCTGTCCATCTGTCATGTTTTACTTTCTCAAACTGCTCTTACATCTTATAAACCAGTAAACTGAACTCTTGGAGTTTGATTTGGGGTATCATATTGTTTTGTAAAAATGTTTCACAAATTCTTTTGTAGTCCTGAGGGTCAAATAATTTGTAAAACATGATGTTTTTTCACAGAAAACCTTCTTCCTCGAACACCTCCTAAATTTTCAACAATAGACAAATCATCTTTAGGAATATGTTTTGGGGTATCCTATAGATGTGCAATATTAAGGTTTTGGAAATTTCAATTTTGCCCTGGGAGTCATTTGGTGGCTGAAAAATGACGTTTTTTTTTACAAAACATCTGGTTTCAAAAACGTCAACATTTTTTGCAGTAGCCAAATGTTCTTCTAGAATATGATTGGGGGTTTCATTTTGAAGTGTGATCAGGTTTCAGAATTTTTTTTTTTAACACAGGGATCAGTGGGCAACAAAAAATGATGTTTTTTGGCTAAAAAAGTATGGTTTCCAGAACTCCTCTTACAACTTTTGGAGTAGCTATGTCATCTCTTGGGATATGATTGGGGCTGTCCTATAGATGTGCAATGAGGTTTTAAAAATTTAAATTTCATCCAGAGAGTCAAAAAGAAGCAGAAAATTGACGTTTATCACTCCTAAA